>JAPTHN010000046.1:855000-1455000 GCA_026936325.1 Platynereis dumerilii | reverse complement strand
AAGGTTTGTTTATATGCCTGTGGTAGTGAGATGTGAATGTAACAACAATTTTGTATATGTGTAACAAGTAGGCACTGCAATAAAAAAGACAAGAGAATATACTCGAATATCTAAATCACATATGGTATAGGTATTTTGAATATTTAAGCGTACTGTACTTTGTGATGTGTAACACAAATCGTTATTTGAAATTGTTTGGGCCAAGTATTGTCCAGCTATTACATGCATTTTAATTACCAATCGATTCTGGTCATTCACAGTTGACAGAGAAGATACAATGCATTGTGGATATTCAATCTATAAACAGTGTGACATTTTGTTGCCTCTGAAACAATCAGATATTGCAAAAAATTGCTATTAACACCAGAATCGCATGATAATAAAAACACGAATAATGAACCATGCACTTTATGAGTTCAATCAAAACTGGTTTCACACTTAGCATACTCACTGTGGCACAATCCACCATATGTTTTCCACCAGTTTCTGTAGATGACTCCATCATAAGCCATGAACCTCAGGTGATTTTGCATCACAACAAATTTGCATTCATATTTGAAGGAATAAGAACAGAACTGTGATGAAGTCACAACGCCTCTTACTTGGGACCAAGAGCTCTGGGTGTATGTTATCATAACTGGAGCTCTGTTATTGCTTTCGTATGAACGTGGACTTTGAAATCGTCCTATTCTGCAATATAAGAATCAACGTATGTTTAATGATATCACCAGCTGTAAGGTGGGAAGTTCAAGTGACAGTGCGTACACTGATTAGCATATTTTTCGAGAATTTGTCCCTATGTATTTTACTTCTTTTTCCATGAATTTTTCGTTCAGATTTTTTTTTCCACATTTATTTTTCTCCCAAATTGTTTATTTTTCTTCAAATTTGCAAACTTTTTTCAAAGAATGTTTTTACCCCACATTTTTTCTTTCTGCGAATCTTTTCCCAAATTATCTTTTTTCCAAATTTCAAATTTTTTTTTGCGACTATTAAAATTGAGTTTTACATATCAAATTTAAATTTGCTAAGACTGGTTCATTGCATGATAAATAAAGAATTAAGGTGGGCCAGCCTGTTTAAACAAATTCAGATTACTTTTCCTTTCTACATCAGGTACGGCCTGGATAACTTTACACAATGTTTTTTTGTTTACTTAATTATCAAATAAACAATTGTAATCTTACTTGTCATGGTGGACCACAGTCTCAACAACATTTGATGTGAAATTGCAGTGGACTGGAAAAGGTGAATTGTTGCCAGGCCCATCTGGGTCAATTGTGAATGTTCCACTTTCTCTGTGACCAACATTGTAATATGCTTGACATGATGGCAGTGCCAGAGAATGCACACTGATTTTTCCTTCAAGCAAAAACAAAATAAATTTATTTAAAAAAAGATGAAATAGAATTGATAAAAGAGTGGATAAAAGAGTTTGATCTGAAATCGTTTGTTAACATCAACATGTACACAGTATGACTGCATCAAAATTAAATCAGATTGCCGTGATACAACTGAATGATATAAAATTGGAAACTTGCATGCATACCACCCAATACTAATTTGATGATCAACAAAACCAGCATCTTCATGGCTCAGACAGCTTGCTCCACACACTTTCACAAACAGGATACTTATGATTTGAACCAAAACATATTCTTGTAAACGGCAAGCTGTTTACATTGATTTTCACAATGATTTTTTAATTTAGTGTTATTATTATCATTTTGCAGGTACTTACGACAATTTACGGTCACAATGTCAATATACGACTCAAAATACAGAAATAAACCAATTTCTCCATTAACCAGCTGCATTGGCATTATTCCAACCGGCTAAGAAAATTGTAAAGGCTTTGAAGTTTTGTGATTATGCAATTGTCAATGACTCATTTGACTCGACTCCATTAAGTGTAATCTTCTAAAACTGACCATTCACACCATTGCACTGGAGGTTGAAAGGGTTCACATCCATTATTTTTGACCCAACTACCTCATAAACAATGTTCGTGTAGAAGATGCCAGTGCAGAAAAATGGATTAATTGCCTAAGATTGATTTGATTGATTTTAACATTTTAACACAGATTTATCCGTATTGGACTATTTACTTACTTTGTCTGCCATCAGAAATTCTAATAAAAGCTACCGAAAGTTGTTACAGAAACATGTGACTATAGTGTAAGAAGTCATTCAGTTTGCTTAAATGCTGTCACTAGCAGAAAGAGACTTTTCGCTCTTTTGACTCCAAAGACATGTGCACAATATAGGAAGAGATCTTAATGCATGTACTTCTGACAAATGACACACAAGTCAAACTGCAACTCTTCTGTAATGCAGCTTACTTTATTTGATTTTCTCTTTCAGTGTCATTTTAATTGGAAATAAGGTTTATTGTAAAAAGAATGACACTTACATTGATTGTTTCAGATGCATGTAATAATAGGAGGCACCACTGCTGGTTGTGATGGCAATACACAATAGCATCTTGAATAAATCATGGAGTGAATGTCCAGTGTGACAAAGCAGCACCTGAATTGTGAAATTGTCATATCACATGAACACGATGTCGTAAATCATTTTGTGAAGAAGCAGAATATCTGCAGGTGGCCTTGGTCAAAGTATTTTGTTTGTTTGTTTGTTTGTGTTTTATGCCTCTGCAGCACCTTAGTGGGCTATATCGAGGCAGGCGATCGCCGTATGATGATGAGATGAGAAGACTGTGAGTCTGGTACATACCCTATTAATTCAGGGATGCCCAGGGTCTTTCAGTTGCCCCAGCATAGAACACTGGATACAACCCGCCTCCATTCAAAGTCCCATGGGCTCGGACTAAATTGAGTTCCGGGGTGGGATTCGAACCCACGCCCTCAGAGCCAGTGGTTGTGCAAACAAGCACTCTTAACCATTAGGCCACGGAGGAACTGTATGGTCAAAGTATAACTTGCATGAAAATGATTTAGTAGAAAGTGCTGGTTGAATAAATAAGACTAAGAAATCTAAACTGTTCTTTTGATTATGAAGAACAATAGCAAAATATTGATATAAAAGATACAGATACATTTCTTGTCACAAAAGTGAAATTTGCTTCAAGGTGACTAAATTGTGCTCAGTGGAAATTGTTATTCTGGTGATGATACAATGCAATACAATACTTTTATTTATAGTCTGTTAGGAATTAAAAGACAAATTTACAGTGATGTTCTTGTTCTAAATTTGTGTGGTAGCTACTGAGTAATCCAGTGTGATGCTTGGTGGATCAAGTGAGATTATGAGGCTTTGGAAGATTGTGGCTATATGATCCATTGATCATGAAGACAAAATCTTTCTGTTACCGAGGGCTTATATTCCTTGACATCCTCTTGCTTTTGACTTATTACACCAGGGGCTTTTGCTGTGTTGGCAAGTGTTGCTCTGTAATCTCACTGTATAAGAATCATACCTTAGAGTCAGACGATTACAGATAAGGATTCTTGCTTCATATTTTCAAAAATTTTCGTTTCATGATCCCTTTCCTTCAGATCAGTTCAATATAACATCTCCAAGATCTCCTGGATTATATGAGATTATATATGATGATGTATCTTTACAAATGCAATTACAAAGACATGGCATTAGAGCCGTACCCGATGAGACCAGGAGATGATTAGAAGGAAGATATCAATATGGTACACCTTAGATAAGACAAAATGGATTGCAAGATAACATAACACAATATAATTTTTATACTCTAGTCATACTCGTTTTTCTTCTACAGGTTTTCGCATAATTTTATTGCTGTTATACTACTTGATTTTCATGTCTGCAAAACGAGTTTCCTGAATAAGGATTAATAAAGTTTTTGTCATTGTCACTGTCAAATGTCATCATGTTATTAGGACACAACATGAACTACAAAGTGTCATCCATATTGTGTTATGTTATCTTGTAATCCATTTTGTCTTATCTAAGGTGTGTACCATAGTTTGATACACTCTAAAAAATGTCGGGACAAAATTGGTTTTTTAGATTCAAAATGGTTTTTTGAAAAACCAAATTTCAATGCAAAACCAAAATGGATTTTTAAAAAAATCCATTTTGGTTTTTTGCATTGAAATTTGGTTTTTCAAAAAACCATTTTGAATCTAAAAAACCAATTTTGTCTGAAATTTGGTTTTTCAAAAAAACATTTTGAATCTAAAAAACCAATTTTGTCTGAAATTTTTTAGTTTGATATATTTTTCTTCATTATCTGGTCTCATCAGGTTCCACTCCAATGTTTCGTCTTTGTGATTACATTTGTAATGAAGCATCATCATACATAACTTCAGGAAAGCCTGGGAGATCGTGGAGATGTGGTATGGAGCTGTACGGAAGGAAGGAGATGATATGAAGAACATGTATGAAATTATGAAATGAGAATCTTGATCTATTTTCTTGTGACTCTAAGGGGATGTCCTTCCCCAAGCTCCAGGCAATACTGATGTTCAACCTGAGTCTTTCCTTAAACCTTCATCATGACTACAGTAACTATTTGAGCATCTCAACATGACAAGAAATTGGTTGGCCTTACTGCCAAAGATGTGGTAAGCAAACTTAGAATATGCAGCCACATTGTTGATGTAAACATGCCATCCAAAAATGAGGATAGCATTGACTGGGCATTCAGCCTGTTTGGATAGTATTAAAAAATGTTGTTTTTTTTAGAATTAGTAAAATTCCATGAGCCTAATTGCATATGAGCTGTACAAATTTATTCAAATTTAATTTCTTAAAATTTGCCAATAATTGGTATATCCAAAGTTTTGTTAATAGGAAGCGTTTCATATCTCTTATGGAGATTTTGCGCTTTTATATACCTTTGAACCCTATCATCAGCATTGAAAAGCTGACCCTTTGCAAATGTTAAATTCTGAAATTTCCTCTTCTAATTGAAATCACTATTTAAAATTACTCACTCATGTCCAGTAATGACTAAAACTTGAGTAATCTTGAATTTGTTGTTCAGTGTAAAATCACTGTCGCAAACCTTGCAAAAACAGCCATGAGCTGAATTGATCAATTATAGCATTTTATGAACTAATCTTGACTTCTGGGTGATTCATTATCATCATAGGTGAACTCAGATTCCTTAAGAAATCCCTACCAGACCAGTTTCAGTGGCATTAATTGATTTCAGGTAGGAAAATAGCTACTTTTTAGGGTGTCCCATTTTTCGAAATGTTTTTCGGATCAAGCTCCTCTTGGGCTCAGTTGTGCTCCTATATGTACAAAGTTCCTACACCAAATTTCAGCCAAATCCATTAAGGGTTAGACCCCCCCCTACCAACATCTTTGGAGGGCCCTTTGAGGGACCCGAAAACGACTGTTTTCGAGCATAACATGGGGCTATTTTCCTGCCTGGAATGATTTAATCCCACTGAAACTGGTCAATTAGGGGTTTTTGAGGGTGCTGAGTTCACCTGTGATGATAATGAATCACCCAGAGGTCAATATGATGTCATAACATGCAATAATTGATCAATTTAACCCTCGGATCTCCAAAATTGGCTGTTTTCGAGCATAAAAAGTAGCAATTTTCCTACCTGAAATCAGTTAATGCCACTGAAACTGGTCAATTAGGAGTTTTTGATGGAGCTGAGTTCACCTATGATGATAATGAATCACCCAGAGGTCAAGATTAGTTCATAACATGCTATAATTGATTAATTCAGCCCTCGGGTTACTCAAAATTGGCAGCTTTGGCAGGACTTCTGGCAGTGGATTGACACAAAACAACAATAATCATGTTTTGGTCAATTCTGGACATGAGCATTTTATTAATAGGCCTACAGTAACTGATTTCATTTAGAGGAGCTAGGTTGGGAATTGAATATTTTAATATTAATGATACTGTTCCGATACGTAAATGTTCATAACGATTGATAAATTTGCTTTAAGGTGCATGATTTAATTTGGCAGCTTACTAACATATTTTGGTTACTTATTTTTACACAAAATTCTGAGGAGAGAGCACTGAACACACTTGTACAGGTAGAATATTATCATGACAACATGTGGCTTGCACAATCTTTCTATTTTCTAAAAGTATATTTTACAAACTGTCATGAATTGTATAGCATGACATGTCATCACAAAATTCAGTGCAGATTTAGTTTTGGTTTACCATATGCCATGTCCTGCTTGACCATCTTGAATAGAGGCATCTTCATTCAGTGCAAATGTGGGCAACAAGACAATTTGTTAATGATGAAAACAAAGTGTCATTCATAGCCACATATGAATCTTCTTGGAACTTCTTCTTGGCTGAATCAGTTGCAATAACAATGCATAATTATGATGATGTTGAATATGGCTGCATATTATTTCAGTTTCTGAAATTTCTGATGGCAAGGCTAACCAATTTCTTGTCATGTGGAGATGCTCAAATAGTAGCAATGAAGAAGTTTTAATGAAAGACTCAAGTCAATGGTCGTCATTACCTGAAACACAGGTAAGGACAGGCTTTCCTGCTCCAAATGCATCAGTTTGAGGAATTATGTTCAGCTGTTGTTCAAGAACATGTTCAGCAGATATCTAACATCTGGCTGTAGTGGACTTTAAAAAAAGGCTGAGCAGAACCAAAAGCTCTGTCAGGTACCCTTGACTCTCGAAATGGAGTAATTCTCTTCTCTCTTCATTCATTTCTCCTTTACTTTTGCCAGCAAAAACAAATATATTCTCAGCTTTGGCAAGCCATGTACAACTGCATGTATGAGGTGATAATCTTCACATCAACATTTGGTTCTCTGCTTCAGTGACATTCCTGTTGCGTCTCAGCTTTAGAACCACAACAAAATTTATCTTCAGGCGGTCAGGGTCCGGTTGCCTATGAAGTGCAATGTTACCTAATGAAGCTTGTGGTTTTGCTTAGCCTTTTAACAGTTGAGGGCAGCCAGATATTTGACAAGGTATAGAACAACATCTGAACAGAATCCCTCAAACTGATGCATTTGATACAGGAACGGATGTCCTTCCCCAAGCTCCAGGCAATACTGATGTTCAACCTGAGTCTTTCCTTAAACCTTCATCATGACTACAGTAACTATTTGAGCATCTCAACATGACAAGAAATTGGTTGGCCTTACTGCCAAAGATGTGGTAAGCAAACTTAGAATATGCAGCCACATTGTTGATGTAAACATGCCATCCAAAAATGAGGATAGCATTGACTGGGCATTCAGCCTGTTTGGATAGTATTAAAAAATGTTGTTTTTTTTAGAATTAGTAAAATTCCATGAGCCTAATTGCATATGAGCTGTACAAATTTATTCAAATTTAATTTCTTAAAATTTGCCAATAATTGGTATATCCAAAGTTTTGTTAATAGAAAGCGTTTCATATCTCTTATGGAGATTTTGCGCTTTTATATACATTTGAACCCTATCATCAGCATTGAAAAGCTGACCCTTTGCAAATGTTAAATTCTGAAATTTCCTCTTCTAATTGAAATCACTATTTAAAATTACTCACTCATGTCCAGTAATGACTAAAACTTGAGTAATCTTGAATTTGTTGTTCAGTGTAAAATCACTGTCGCAAACCTTGCAAAAACAGCCATGAGCTGAATTGATCAATTATAGCATTTTATGAACTAATCTTGACTTCTGGGTGATTCATTATCATCATAGGTGAACTCAGATTCCTTAAGAAATCCCTACCAGACCAGTTTCAGTGGCATTAATTGATTTCAGGTAGGAAAATAGCTACTTTTTGTGCTCGAAAACAACCAATTTTGGGGATCCAAGGGCTAAATTGACCAATTATTGCATGTTATGACATGATCTTGACCTCTGGGTGACTTATTATCATCACAGGTGAACTCAGCACCATCAAAAACCCCTATTTGACCAGTTTCAGTGGGATTAAATCATTCCAGGCAGGAAAATAGCCCCATTTTATGCTCGAAAATAGTCGTTTTCGGGTCCCTCAAAGGGCCCTCCAAAGATGTTGGTAGGGGGGGGTCTAACCCTTAATGGATTTGGCTGAAATTTGGTGTAGGAACTTTGTACATATAGGAGCACAACTGAGCCCAAGAGGAGCTTGATCCGAAAAACTTTTCGAAAAATGGGACACCCTACTACTTTTTGTGCTCGAAAACAACCAATTTTGGGGATCCAAGGGCTAAATTGACCAATTATTGCATGTTATGACATGATCTTGACCTCTGGGTGACTTATTATCATCACAGGTGAACTCAGCACCATCAAAAACCCCTATTTGACCAGTTTCAGTGGGATTAAATCATTCCAGGCAGGAAAATAGCCCCATTTTATGCTCGAAAATAGTCGTTTTCGGGTCCCTCAAAGGGCCCTCCAAAGATGTTGGTAGGGGGGGGTCTAACCCTTAATGGATTTGGCTGAAATTTGGTGTAGGAACTTTGTACATATAGGAGCACAACTGAGCCCAAGAGGAGCTTGATCCGAAAAACTTTTCGAAAAATGGGACACCCTGCTCTGCAGCACCTTAGTGGGCTATATCGAGGCAGGCGATCGCCGTATGATGATGAGATGAGAAGACTGTGAGTCTGGTACATGCCCTATTAATTCAGGGATGCCCAGGGTCTTTCAGTTGCCCCATCATAGAACACTGGATACAACCCGCCTCCATTTAATGTCCCATGGGCTCGGACTAAATTGAGTTCCGGGGTGGGATTCGAACCCACGCCCTCAGAGCCAGTGGTTGTGCAAACAAGCACTCTTAACCATTAGGCCACGGAGGAACTGTATGGTCAAAGTATAAATTGCATGAAAATGATTTAGTAGAAAGTGCTGGTTGAATAAATAAGACTAAGAAATCTAAACTGTTCTTTTGATTATGAAGAACAATAGCAAAATATTGATATAAAAGATACAGATACATTTATTGTCACAAAAGTGAAATTTGCTTCAAGGTGATTAAATTGTGCTCAGATGAAATTATTATTCTTTTTATGTGCAATGCAATACAATACTTTTATTTATAGTCTGTTAGGAATTAAAAGACAAATTTACAGTGATGTTCTTGTTCTAAATTTGTGTGGTAGCTACTGAGTAATCCAGTGTGATGCTTGGTGGATCAAGTGAGATTATGAGGCTTTGGAAGATTGTGGCTATATGATCCATTGATCATGAAGACAAAATCTTTCTGTTACCGAGGGCTTATATTCCTTGACATCCTCTTGCTTTTGACTTATTACACCAGGGCTTTTGCTGTGTTGGCAAGTGTTGCTCTGTAATCTCACTGTATAAGAATCATACCTTAGAGTCAGACGATTACAGATAAGGATTCTTGCTTCATATTTTCAAAAATTTTTGTTTCATGATCCCTTTCCTTCAGATCAGTTCAATATAACATCTCCAAGATCTCCTGGATTATATGAGATTATATATGATGATGTATCTTTACAAATGCAATTACAAAGACATGGCATTAGAGCCGTACCCGATGAGACCAGGAGATAATTAGAAGGAAGATATCAATATGGTACACCTTAGATAAGACAAAATGGATTGCAAGATAACATAACACAATATGATTTTTATACTCTAGTCATACTCGTATGATTTTGTTCTACATAATTTTGCATAATTTTCATGTCTGCAAAACAAGTTTCCTGAATAAGGATTAATAAAGTTTTTGTCATTGTCACTGTCAAATTTCATCATGTTATTAGGACACAACATGAACTACAAAGTGTCATCCATATTGTGTTATGTTATCTTGTAATCCATTTTGTCTTATCTAAGGTGTGTACCATAGTTTGATACACTCTAAAAAATGTCGGGACAAAATTGGTTTTTTAGATTCAAAATGGTTTTTTGAAAAACCAAATTTCAATGCAAAACCAAAATGGATTTTTAAAAAAATCCATTTTGGTTTTTTGCATTGAAATTTGGTTTTTCAAAAAACCATTTTGAATCTAAAAAACCAATTTTGTCTGAAATTTGGTTTTTCAAAAAAACATTTTGAATCTAAAAAACCAATTTTGTCTGAAATTTTTTAGTTTGATATATTTTTCTTCATTATCTGGTCTCATCAGGTTCCACTCCAATGTTGCGTCTTTGTGATTACATTTGTAATGAAGCATCATCATACATAACTTCAGGAAAGCCTGGGAGATCGTGGAGATGTGGTATGGAGCTGTACGGAAGGAAGGAGATGATATGAAGAACATGTATGAAATTATGAAATGAGAATCTTGATCTATTTTCTTGTGACTCTAAGGTATAATTATTATACAGTAAGATTACCGAGGAATACTTGCCAACACTGCAAAAGCCCCTGGTGTAATAAGTCAAAAGCAAGAGTATATCAGGCCTATCGGGAGTATAAGCCCTCAGTAACAGAATGATTTCGGCCACATGACCAATAAATCACAAAGCTACCATCTTCTAAAGTGACATAATCTCACTTAATCCACCAAACTTCGCTGCATTACTCTGAAGCCACTATGTAAATCTAGAATGATAACATATCAATAAATCATGTGTTGAAAATTGGTTTTCATGTAAATACTTTGTCAAGGTGGACACTAATGGCTACACTTTCACGTTACTTCACATTACCAAATAGCGCTGAAGTGAATTTCAATCATTTGTATCTGCTTGCCTTCAATCATCACAAGAACATGGATTTTACCTATACACAATTTAATCACGCTGAGGAAATATCAGTATTTTGCATTTTACGTTCTTAATTATTTAAAGATCAAACAGAACAGTTACTGGGAATTCTTATTTTGTAGAACAATTAATCAGCCACCTTTTTCTGCAGAATTTCATGCCCATGCAATTTATACTTTTAACCGAGGACAGCTTCAGATTGTCTGTATTGTCAGAAAATGATTGATGACACTGATGTCATGTGATATGGCAATTTCAGAATGCAGGTGCCCTTGTGTCACAATGGCATTCACTCCATGATTTATTCAAGATTCCGCTGCTAACACATATCCAGCCTGTCACCAAATCACATATCCAGCCAGTCACCAAATTTTACTGGAACTACTAAAACATACTTTACCAAGAAAATCAAAGTCAATGTAATGCATGAGTCCCAAAAGAATGGCTCTGAGGATATTTAACTTGTCTGTGTATTGTCTGTTCATATATGAATGACACACGTATATATATATATCTGTATGTGGGTCAAAATTTGAAAACCTTGAAATTTCAGCTGAAAAAATTTTGAAAATTTTTCGTTCCAGAAATGCATTTTAAGGTTTGCGTTGGGTTGGTCAAACAGTCAGCTGTCACCGCACTTTCATGTCCAAGGATCCCAATGCCCGGCTGATCTGTACTGAGGTGATATACATAGCTGTAATGTTTTTTGACTGTCATTAAAATCACACTTCTAACTAAAAAAATCTTGACCACTTAGGGCAAAACAATCTATTGCCAATGATTAGGCAAGTTGCTTGCACATTTTGGGCCAAGTTCCAGGTCTCCAGTGCCAATCATTTTTGAGAAACTGCATTTAATCAATTAAAATACCAAGTATGTGTGTCATTAGCATCATGCCTATAACTTGAAATCCGTACCACTTAGAGCTGAATAATGTATTACCAACAAATAGGAAAGTGGCTTTTCTGCACACATTGAGCTATATTTCAGGTCTCTATGACCAATAGTCATTGAAATAGAATATGTCATTGAACCAGAAATTTACAAAAACAAGCAAAACACTCTTTTCATCAAGAGTTTGGATTCTCAATAATAAAGATGATCTCCACTACTTCCTCCGGTGCCCTGTGTCTTTACTAAACCATATTTCAGATGCTAGACAATGGTTAAATGTTACTGGCACCCCATATTTGGTTAGTAGTTTCAGAGAAGCATCAAACTTCATACTAAGCATGTCAGATGCAAGGAAAATGCAAAAATGTCATGTAATAGTCTGTTGAAACATTTATTGATAATATATATTCAGCTGATTTCAACTCCAGTCACAGGAAACAAAATTTTAGTGATGTAAAGGCAATAAGCCATTTTGACATGATGCTAATGACAGCGTGATGCTAATGATAATTACAGTAAAAATCTTTGCAGGGACCAGTGGAAAACTGGCAGTCTGGCAATAAGTGCATGCAATGACCTTATGAACACCAGACACATGTTCACAGTAATTTTGGTCCAGAAATATGTAGTCAAAATAGAGTAGCAAGACGTTTACTAATGACAAATTGAGATAGGACAACTGACATGCCAACAGAAATACTTTAATATGTTTGTTTACATAAATGATACAGAGCTACAGATAGTTCAGTTATTTTCTTGGGTTCTCAGACAACATCAGACACTAGGTTTTCTCACAGAATGTGTGTCCCTTTAATTTTTATTAAGAAACAAATCCGGCATGATGCTAATGACGCAATATTGGAGACATCGACACAACAACCTCCTGCTGTTATACAGAATATTATTTCAGCTATTGGTGACCAGTTTTTAGAAGACTGACAGCCAAGTCTCCATGTATGGAAGAGTTTAATTGAATTAGGATCCTGTACTAGTTTTTGTGATACGATCTTTCAAAGAAAATGTTGTTGGAGACAGGCCATTTTCAGGGGGGTAGGCCACTTCAATGCTATTTTTGGATGGGATGAAAATATTCTGCCGCATATTTTTTGTGTTAAAAGTTTTCCTAATATCCTTGTCTATGACAAATGACAACAGGAGGTCCTCTATTGGTCTTCCTGCCATCATGAATTATTGTTAAACACCGGAGACAAGAATTTCAGACTTATCAAATTTTGACCCATGTTTTTTCTTAATACTTATAATATAGTGTAAATAATATGGTATCAAAGTGAAAGGCTGTAAGGCTTTATTAGTCTTGCCTTTAAATAGAACAAATCCAATGAAATGTTGTATCCTGCTCACCTGCAGTTACAATACAACCTGAAGCCTAGATTTCTAATAACTTTCATTTGAAAATGAATTATTTCTTTGAGTTGAATTGTCTTTCCATTACAAAAACTCAATCAGCCAACTATGAGATCTGAGTGAGAAGAGTCAGAAACCTTCCTCACAACTTAGTTGACAGCTCATGTCATGGCAACTTCTTACCGCTGTCTTTTTCAGATGTTGTGAGCATCAACCAGAGAAAATTTCAGGAAGTTGACCTCAAATTCTTAAAGAGCATGTCTCATGCAAAAGGCTTATCTGACTCTTGAGGAGTCCTGGGAGGAGATTTTTTGTAGGATATATGGGAGAAGTTATATTCAAAACTACCCATTGGAATTTTGTGGAAAGCATGTCAAAAAGTAAAATATCATTAAGCCGAGGGGTACAAAGACTTCATGACATCTGCAATCTGTCCCATGCAAGTGCTGTCACAAATGGAAATACTCTTCAGACAAAATTGGGACAAATCTTAAAACTTCGTCCCATAAGTCAAACATTTTTGGTGTGCAGCACTGTGCACTTTTGGTCATAGTCTTAAATTTGTGAGTTTCCTTGCAAGGTCAATAGCTGTGCTCTACTAAACCAAACGACTTTCATTTTCTAAACAACAAAACATCACGAAACCTCTCATTTTTAAGAATGACTTACATTACACAATTGTCTTCCTCCTGAATCGAATAGTATCTTAATTCACTTTCTATCCCAAGGAGAACATACCTTGATGAGAGACAGCCTTCATTGCAGGGTCCAATGAGCATTGTATGAAAAGTCTGCATAAGAACTTTCTAACGAAAAACACTGCCGCATAACCAAGAAGCACCACACAACCTCCAATTATGTAAGGTTGCCTTAACTACTTGCGACATCCGTCCCGACTAAGATCCCTGGAGAGACCACCTGGTGGCATTCTCATTAACTACAGTAATTGTCCGTTTGCCCAAATGTCTACTTTTGTTAAGGTGAACTCTCTTGACCTTTTTCTTTTTCACGCTGACCCACTTCTTAGCGGTTGCAGAGATGCATCAAGGCATTAATAAATGATTGCCTAAACCTGTCAGCAACCAATAATCAGCATCTTAATATATATCATCATTTCCTGTAACTTTTTGTCACCATTTCAGATCAATGAAGACGATAGGGTGCACGAAAAAAACCATGAGTTTTATGAGAAAGAAGCTGCTACTTTGCATTCCATGAAAATGTCTCCTTGGAAAACATTAAGCTGATGTTGCCTATTATGCTTAACAAGTGTCCAACTGTCAATTCTGACTACAAACTAAAAGAAGAAAGAAGCAACTGTGGCTTTTGTTATTATTTATTTGTTATTACTGTTTCATTGAATATGGTGTCAACTGTTAATTGTGCTCCGTAACATGTACTTGTTCAGAACTAAACTAAACTTGATAAACTTGTTGATCTTGGACCCAACGACCCTGGAGAAATTCTCTCTGACTTCACTGAGAGTTAAGTTAGTATTCTTGTTAGAATTATGATCAACCGCCACTTTCTGCAGGAGAATTTTGAAGCAATTTATATTTTGACCAAGGACAGCTGCGGATTGTCTAAATTGTCAGGAAATTATTGATGATGTTGCTGTCATGTGATATGACAATTTCACAATGGACCTGCCCTTGTGTCACAATAGCATTCACTTCATGATTAATTTACAGTCCTCATTATATTTACATGAAATTTCAAGCTCTTTTCTGTGCTGTTGAAGTGTGATGTCAGAGAACAAACAACCTCAGACAGGAAAGATGAAATTATGTTTTTCAACATCTATTGAAATACAATTAATTCTATGTGCCAGTGCTTGTATAGTGACTAGCAATCACTTTGTCAATATATAGTGATTATACATTATTTTGAAATCTTAATGAAGACTTAAATGACAGCCTTGCAAAAAATATTGGGATAAATGCAAAATAATCATATCTCTTTCTGTTATAATTAGAATCAATAATCGCAGATAAGAGGAAGTTTTGTTTGACATTTTCTGATTTGCTGTATACTTGTGTTAACAATATGGAACGCCAGGAAAAACATGTCTTGTGAATGAGGCTGCAGGGGTTCTGTATATCAGGTCCGTGCCTTGTAGAACTGTGCTATATATATAGAAGCTGTCAGCTAAGCATGTAAAGATTCGTTAGTCTGGACTTTAAATAGAACATATATCCAATGAAATTTTGTATCCTGTTCACCTGCAGTTACAATACAACCTGAAGGCTGAAGGCTGGATTTCTAATAAATTTAATTTGAAAATAGATTATTTTCTTTGAGTTCCTTGACAGAAACTCAATCAGCCAGCAATGAGCCCTGAGTCAGGAAATTTCCTTATAACTTTGTTTGCAGCTCATGAATGTCATGGCAACTCCTGACTGCCATCTTTTTCAGATGCTGTGAGCATCAAGCAGAGAAAATTTCTGGAAGTTGATCTCAAGTTCTCAAGGAGCATGTCTCATGCAAAAAGCTTACCTGACTCTTGAGAAGTCCTGTGAGGATATTCTTTGTAGGAATATATGGGAGAAGTTAAATTCAAATCTACCCATTAGAATTCTGTGCTAAGGATGTCAAAAAAATAAAATATCATTGAGCTGCGGGACACAAGGGCTTCGTGATATCCGCAATCTGTCCCATGCAGGTGCTGTCACAAACAGATGTACTCTTCAGACAAAATTGGCACAAATCTTAAGACTTTGTCCCACAAGTCAAATATTTTTAATGTGCATGCACTGCTCACTTTTGGTCATCAAGTACAAATTTGTGAATTGGCCAGCAAGGTTGATTACCAAGCCCTGCTGACCCAAACTACTTTTATTTCATACACAACAAAACCTCATGAAACCTCTCATTTTATGCATGACTTACATTACACAATTGTATTCCTCCTTGATCAAATAGTCTTTTAATGCATCTTTACTCCCAAGGCGATCATACCCTGATGAGAGACAGCTTCACAGTTACAGATGGGATTATATTCATTGCAGGGTCCAATGAGCATTGTATATAAAGTCCATATAAGAACTTTTGACCAAAAACACTGCTCCAAGAAGCACTGCACAACCTCCAATTATGTAAGGTTGCCTTAACTGCTTGCGACATCCGTCCCAACTGAGATCCCTGGGGAGACCGCCTGGTGGCATTCTCATTAACTACTGTAATTGTCTGTTTGCCCAAATGTCTACTTTTGTTTAGTCGAACTCTCTTGACCTTTTTCTTTTTTCATTGACCCACTTTTCAGCAGCCACAGAATTACATCATGCATAAAATCATTAACAAATGATTGCCTAAACCTGTCATCCACACCTAATCAGCATCTGGGGCAGTGATGTAGTCGAGGCCGTGACATCCAAGGCCAAGACCGAGACCGAGACATGACCATCCGAGGCCAAGGCGAGGCCGAGGCCATCAAAATATGGCCTCGAAGCCGGCCTCGAGGACGAGGCCGGTCCCGAGGCCACCATCACTCAACCAAAGACACCCGAGACCGAGGCAAGGCCAAGGATTTGGCATCCGAGACCGAGCCAAGGCCGAGGCCATCAAAATAAGGCCCCGAGGCCGGCCTCGAGGATGAGGCCGGCCTCGAGACCTCCAACACTGATCTGGGGTATATATCATCATTTCCAGTAACTTTTTGCAACAATTTCAGATCAATGGAGATGATAGGGTGCACAAAAAAACAATGATTATTATGAGGAAGAAGATCTCTGCTATTTTATTGCCTGAAAATTTCTCCTTGGAAAAAACTGACCTGATGGTTCCTTTTATGCTTAATAAGTGTACAACTATCAATTCCAATAACATACTAAAAACGAAGAAAGAAGCAACAGTGGTTTTTGTTACATCTAAAACTGATATATACTGTATCAACACCTGAATATTTTTTCAATTGTTGATTTTGCTCCATCACATTTATTTCTTCAAAACTAAATAAACTTGTCCATCTTGGACCCAGCGATCAAGGAGAAATTCTCTCTGACTTCACTGAGAGTTAATTTAGTTTTCTTGTTAAAATTATGATCAACTGCCACTATCTGTAGAGGAATTTCGAGGCAAGCTACATTTTGACCAAGGATAGCTGCAGATTGTCTGCATTGTCCGAAAATGATTGATGACAATGCTGTCATGTGATATGACAATTTTACAATGCAGGTGCCCTTGTGTCACAATAGCATTCGGTTCATGATTTATTTAACCTGCTGCTGCTGATACAAACAGAATGGAAGGGCTTGAAATGTGAGTATCACGCCTTTTATAAAATCCAATATTTGGTCTCAGGCAGTCTGAGAGAGGATAATGGCCAAATTATCTGTAAAACATGTAAAAATCATGCAAGTATTTATAAATTCATTTCAGACTTTTTTCCCGCCAAACAAATTCTATATGAACTAAATCTAAATCAGAAACTAAAAGCTAACCTAAAATTCAGTTATCCAAATTGTTCAGTCTAGCATTGTGGCAGGCCCTCAGTGCTAGATCTGATTGCTGTTCCTGCAAGTCACTGTTAATTCCACTTATCACAAGCTATCTACATTTAAATGGGCAATTTTGTGTGTCGTTCGATATTACTAATCAGACACTTCAGCAGCTGGAGTAGCCAACCTTTACACCTTAGCTGCTTCATTGTTAAACAGGCACGAGGTATATCAAACAAGCAATCAACCAAAGCACCAAGGTAAATCAATGTCACCATGTTGGACGTACTCACATGGTAGTAGTCACAAAACATTTTTATGTGATTACGTGATTCATACATTTTTCTCTTCACCCATGATCTGCCTTATATTGTCAGATTATTGATTCACGATAACATGAACAACTGTATCATATCTTTCCACCTTGTGTTATCTTCCCACCCAAATCCATTTTCTTCTTATCATAGTCATCCCATATTTTCTTAGTGTTTCTGACATTCTTTGGCTTGACTCTGGCATTGTGTCTCTGCACATGATACACATGAACATAGCATTTGTTATTGAACATCATCATACAAAATCAGAAAGACCAGGAGATCTTCAGGATATGATAAAGAACTAAGCAGAAAGAAAAGAAGATAACAAAAATTTGTAAAAGGAGAGGAATCTTGATCCATGATCACGTGACTTTCAGATATGATTGACATACAGTGAGATTACAGGGCTATACACTTGACAACCGAGCAAAAGCCTTAAGCGTGATAACTCAGGTATAAAGAGTTGGACCTTCCAAAAATATCAGTCCTTAATCTCAGAGTTTGGTCACAGGAATATCCTTCTGTAAGTTATTTAATCATGCATAATCTAGGATTTCAAGGGATAAAAACTTTTAAATCTATAACATACTACCTTCCTGAGACACATAATCTCACTTAATCTGCCAAAGGAATAGATCTATTGCTACAACATAAATTTGGATTTTGAAAATCCAAATGAATAACACCGTAATAACATTTACTTCTTTTTCATTGTGACAAGAATGGTGGATTCCAGTAATCTCAGTCTCAAAGGTTTAAATTTTATAAGAAATCATACGATATTCAAGATTTCTTAAGTGGCCACACTAAGACCTATGGATTTTTGAAGCACAAAGTTGATTCAGCAATAAAGCAGTGCCAGTTTGTAATTTCTTTTCATTTATTGTCAGCAAGGTCAAAAACATAATGCAGTGAAATTGCTTTTAAAACTTACTTTCTACACATCTTATCCATATGTAAACTCAATGTTAATTCCACATTTAAAACTTTCAGTATGCTGGGCATGTCTTTGTAGTCTAAAGACTTTTCTGCCAGTGACAAGACTTCACTTGCAGACTTGTATAATCCATCATTGCCACAAGGTGACTGACATTTCACACTATAGCCATGTTTTGCTTGAATTGCATCCTTTAGTTTTGAATAGAATTTACTGTGACAATTTTGCATAAAATTGTCCCAAGGATACTAACCATTCTAGTCATCAACAGTCAGATGAGAATTTTGCATGAGACTTGCACTTTAAGTGAACCTCCTTAAATTTGAATTGATTGATGCCCTGAGCTGCCAGCAGTTGGACTCACGTAGTTTCACAACTTCATACAACAATGAATATTTTTTAAATATAACCATGAATTATGGAATCTCAATATTTCTTTTCATGAATAACCCACCATTTGATGTGACATTAGAATTACATAAAAATGATTACTGTGGATTTCCAGCATGAATTGGTGATCCATTTTCAACCAATAACTATCTGAGAAGTTATCATACAATTCAATAATTATTTCAAATACCTTGGTGTCTCTCAATTATGTAAGGTTGCCTTAACTGCTTGCCACATCCGTCCCAACTAAGGTCCCTGCAGAGAATCCTGGAGGCATTCTCATTAACTATTGTAATTGCCCGTTTGCTCAGATGTCTACTTGGTTTCGGTGAACACCTTTTAAACTTTAATTATTTTGGTTGACCCAGTGTTTGGGGGTGAAAGAGCTACAAACTACACAAAGTCACTAGCCTACAATGATGACTCTTAAAATGTTAGCATTATGGCAATATTCCATATAGTAAGAGGGAATTAAGGCCAATTTATCAGCCAGACACCTTACATTCAAATTTCAGATCTACTTGTAAAAATCGTGCAACTAATCAATAAATTCAAGACATTTCTTCCGAATACAAATTCTAAACCTTCTAAATCAGAAAGAAAAAGTTTTCCGAATATTTCATGCCTGACAATTTCAGTCTAGAATCTTTGGAAGCCCTCAGTGCTAGAAATAATTGCATTTTCTCGAAGAAACCGTTCACTCAACATTCTGTTAATTACGAGCGGTCTCTGAAACGTGCTAGAAATTCCAGTAACTCAGGACAACAGGTAACTGAGGCAACGAGCAATCTTATTTGTTTGAACAATCCTTACGATCGGATAACATCAACTGATGCATGATTGACAGCAGATTGATTTAACATAGGTTTTGTTGTTCTTGCATTCACGTGTATGTAATGACATGGAAAAAGGACTCAAAATCGTGTACGAAACTTCAACTATATTATTTATTAAAATGTCATTCCTGGGTCTCTTTTCTTGCAATACATTACACAGAATTTGTACAGTCCATGATAGCTTCATTGACATGGGGGTAGTTGTTCATTCAATGTCACACAGGTAAGTGATTATCCCTGTCAGCATGCCTCGGCGGTCCAACGTCGGCCCAGCGTCAGTCCGATGTCAGTAGCATCGGACCAGCTTCGGGCCGACGTTGGACCACCGAGGCACGCTGATAGGGAGTATATTTCTCATCATCGAGGATCTGCTATGTATTGTCGGGTTGTTGGTTCACAATAATAAGAACATTTTATCATATCATTCCATCATGTATTTTCTTCTCTTATCCCTTTCATCTTCACCAGAGTCACACCGACTTTTCTCACTTTCTTTGTCCTTCAGACATTCTTCAGTTTGACTGGAACAATACGTATATTCATAGCCACAGGTTATACACGAGCAGATCATCTGCTATCGAACGTCTTCATGCGCAATCAGAAATTCTGGGAAATATCGTTGACATGATAAAGACAAAAGAAATGGGGAAAAAATAAGAGAAGAATCGTGACTTACAATCTCGTGACTCTTAGGTATTATTCTTATACTCTGAGATTACAGGGCTATACACTTGACAACAGAGCAAAAACCTTAGGTGCAATTAGTCAGATAGAAAGCGTTAGACCCATCAAGAGAATAAGTCTTTCATCCTGGAGAGATTTTGGTTTGACAATCAATCATTTCACAGATACCATCTTCAAAGTCACATAATATCACTTTATCTGCAAAACAACAGCTGAATATTTCCTTAATATTTGGTGGATTGTTTCAAGATAGTTTACCGGGTCACTCTAACGATGTTTCTCAATCACAAAGGATACTATTTTACAAGTGCAAAGTTTTGGAAATTAATTTAATGTTAGAGAAAATCAGGGTAAAGCTTCTATGTTCGATTGACCCTGCAATATACATAAAGATACACTCAAATATTAATGTGCATGCTCAATAAAATTGTTTATGCCAAGCTGTAATAATGACATAACGACTTTTTTAAAGTTTGATTTCATTCGGCACATATTCAGTTTCATTTATGCACCAGTGCTTCGTGTAGTGAATGGCAACCATATCATCAATATAGTGATCTATATTATTTTGACAGCATAATGTTCACTTAAAAGACAGTGTTTGTGCACATTATTGAGATAAATGACTTATAATCACTTCTAATTGTTGTTCAATAAGAATCAATATTAGTTAATCACAGGAAGCTAAGTTTGATTTTATTCTGGTATTTTTGTCTGGTTGTTGTGCATCTGTCACTTGACATTACGAGGAATGCCTGCCAGATCATGAAGATATTTGTGTTTTTTATCATCAAATATTTATTTTGCGGTGAGTTGAATATTTCATCAGCATGTGATAAATTATAGTTGTTATGAAAATAATTTTTTGTGCAAGCATAAGACATGTCTAACCATTACAAAAATGTAATATAATTTAATCATTTTGGAGTTGATCTATCAGCAGAAAGCGCTATATTTCATCACCTTTTTGAGGCAGGGTGAACTGAAAAAATGTATGGATAATTGTGTATATTTCCAGATCCAACTGCCGTACAATCTTTGGAACTGCCGTCATGTCAGGCTTACTACAACTTTGGCTACAGAGAAAGTGGAACATTCACAATTGACCCAGATGGGCCTGGCAAAAATTCACCTTTTCCAGTCCAGTGTAATTTCACATCGAATGCCGTTGAGACAATAGTCAATCATGACAAGTTAGTATTCCTGCAATGTGGGTACTGATGTTTTCAATTTTGACAGATTTTTAATAGACATTTAGTTGTATGTAAATTCAAGTCTGTTTCATTTGGTGACGTGAAACATTTCAGCTACTAATACATGAGCTTATTAGATGACTCTTGTGTCGTTTTTTAATGGGTTGGCATTTCCAGTATCAGTGAAGTTCCGAATTGCATCATTTACAGCTATTTCTCTTCATTTCTGTAAAAAAATAAACAAAAAGGAAAATGTTCATTCATTGCAGGGTTGGACGCTTCAAAAGTCCAATGAATTATGCATATAAATTTCCATCTACTGTCACCATTAACTACAACGGGAGTTCCTGGTCGCAAGTTAGAAGTGTAGTGACTTCATCGGCATCATGTTTCTATTCCTTTAAGTACGAGTGTCACAATGCTGTAATGAACAACCAGCTCAAGATCATGGCTTATGACGGCACCATCTACAACAAATGGTGGGCAACATTTGGCGGATTGTGTGACAGTGAGTATATATTATGTTATATATCACCTTTATTTAGAATACATATTATTTATTTTTTTGTATTATATAGTTTATATTCATTGGTGCATAAAGATTAAGAAATTGTACTGTACTTTGTACAATACTTTTGTGGTTGATGAACTAAGCTGGTAGCTGTGTGTTTTATAGTTACAATGTATTACTATGACCTGAGCTTGTAATTGAGCCCATGGCTCGTAGGCAAAGGAATTAAATATGTTATGGATAATACATGTCTCCCTGTCCTATTTTTACTATCCAGTATCACAAGCTTCCACATCATAACTTGTCATCTATTCCCTCGTGATAATAGGGTGCCACACAAAACATAAACTTTAATAATTAGTATTCATAGAGTTTGCCAACCAAACTGCCTGCTGAATAGAAGATGAATTTGTGAATAAAGGTTTGAATTGATAATTACACTCTTAACAAAACGTTTTTATACGGAACCTTTAAGGGTTCTATAAGCTGGTATAGATAAGGAATTCCAAAAGCTTCATAATTAAACTTTTAAATAGGTTCTAACAGCAAACAAAAACAACATGTATGTCGTATAGATAATCCATCTGCACTGAACTTCTACAATTGAGCCCCTCTGTCTCCAGTTGGGAGCATAGAGATCCAGCACAGGGTCTTCCCACCAGTATTGAAACTTTTCAATTCAGTAGAACCCTAGAAAAATTTGGCTGTGGGTTCTTTATATATATACCATCAAGAACTTTCTGTATTATGAGTGTAGCGCTACTTACAGTTTGTCACGTCAACAATGAGACAGACGTTTGGCCAGATATCTCAGCAACCACAAGCCCCACAGGAGAAATACGCATTATCTACGTATAGCTTAGCGCTGTTGTATTCTGAATATCTCATTTTTGTAATGTTTTGTTGCAGTTTTTGTCTGATATTTGCCAATTTATAAAAATGGAAGTCCTTTTTTGCAAAATGTTGACATTTGTGATGCTACCAATCTGACACACAATGGGCAATGACATCATAAAAGTGCTCCACAGTGCCACCCCAGACTTAGTTCTACTCAAATTTGTATCAGCGGATCCACCAATCTCATTGTGTTGATTTTTATGAACTGTACAAACAATGCTATATTTCTGTCTCAATGCTTGACGTGACAAACTGTAAGAGTAGATTCCCAAATTTACAATATTTATATGCTTACCTGGCTGCCAGGCTGTGTACTGTACTCCATATCATTGATCAACAGTCTATTTAACTTAATAGGTGTGTACAAGAATTGCACTTGTGACGCAAATGACAATATCTGGAGAGAAGAAGTCGGAACAATTGCAATCAAAGATGCCTTTCCAATTGCACAATTGAGGATCGAAGATATAGAAACCTCTGTGGAGCGATCTTACCACACCTTGGGACCACTGGTCTGCAATGGAAGTAGGTTATGCTTTGATTATCAGTCATTTGATAAATTATATTCCAGTTTTAAAAATCTCAAGCATTGAATTCATAGAAACATATAAAAATGCTTCTTCAAATCAGTTTGATTAATTCAACATCGAAGAGTGAGTAATGTAGTCTCTTACTTACATGTAATATTTTCAGCTCCTGAAATTGTTGCGTAATGGTTTTACCTCACTATACATTATGCAGACGTGGGTGCCGATTGGATAAATGGATATTTATTGTTGTCATAAGTTGCAGTTCATATCATCAACAGATTTTCTTTCATCTTCCAGCTGCATCGCCATGTGAGACGAAACCTTGTGGTTCAGGAATATGTCTTCCTGGTTCAAATTATTTCTTGTGTTTTTGTGACAATGATGAGTGTGGTCAACACAACGTCAAAGGTAATATTGCGCACTATGTATCTATTTTAGTTTGTAAGACAGCTTCTGATTAGACTCCAAATGGATGATACTTAGGAAGATATAGAAGATTTATGACAGACCAATTCTTGCAAAAATTAGCATGGTCAATCTTTCCAAGGGCATAAATTGGAAATCATACTCCATCATGTTATGTGCATACATGTTTGACAGAGCTTTTGTACTATGTGAATATTCTGGTCCTGTCAATCAAGAAGGTAATGGAAATAACATAACAATTCTTGCAAAATTTCAATATTTATATAATATTATGTTTTAGTTTTTATTTCCATTAACCTGACATGTGTGTTAAAATACCCAGTCAATTGTAGGCATGTAGTTCACAAACGTAGCAACATATTAGATAATCGTCAAATGACTAACAAAAATCCTATTTATATCAATTGTTTGTTTGTTTGTTTGTGTTTTACGCCTCTTCAGCACCTTAGTGGGCTATATCGAGGCAGGCGATCGCCGTATGATGATGAGATGAGAAGACTGTGAGTCTGGCACATACCCTATTAATTGAGGGATGCCCAGGGTCTTTCTGTTGCCCCAGCATAGAATACTGGATACAACCCGCCTTCATTTAATGTCTCATGGGCTCGGACTTAAGTTAGTTCCCGGGGTGAGATTTGAACCCACGCCCTCAAAGCCAGTTGACAAGCGCACTTACCAATTAGGCCGTAGGAGAACTATATTTATATCAATTATTGACATACAGATAGGCATGTACTAAATATAATTCATTGGTATGGTAATTGTTTTCTCTATGCTTGCTACATTTTGTTTGTTTCAGGGTTTGGACTCAAATTTGAGAAACAGGAGTCTCACAAATACCGTGGACCAGGAGAAATCGCCTCACTATCAACCTGTTCAGCAAACGAATGCTACCTTCTTTGTCTGCGTCACCTCACTAAATGTAGAGGAATGAATATTGCTTCTGGAAATGGCTGCAAATGTGTTTTGTTAGATGAGAATGTTATAACTAATAACAAAGTTGTACAAGATGTGGGGTGGTCGTTCTACAAAATGTATTTTTGATAGAACAATAGATTAATGTGACAATATTTTTACCGACATTATGAAAAAGATGAAACGAGAAGGATTTGTGATGAATTACTAGTAATTCTGTTGGAAATAGTTTTTGCCTATTCTTTTGAGATGGGGATCAATTTTACTGAGTTTCAAATCTTGCTTTTGCTTTTTTTATCAGTAGGTATGAGTAATTAGTGCTTGGTGATGGACGATGTATACCATGTTACGATTCAATAAATATGATTTAACTTAAACGTGGTGTTTTATTTTCTAGAAACTGCTCTACTGTTACCATTGCTGTTTATAGATTGACTAAAAAAGGTGATTGGCAGTTCAGCCGAGCATGGTTTTGAATCCATATAATCTTTTCTTAGGAAACAGGACCAAAAATGTCTGACAAAATTGTACAATCTAGACTCAACACAGTTAAAATGGTGTTCCTTTTCTCTCTCTATCATTAAAATGATGGACACCAATAAGTAAATTAGGTCAGTTATCTTAACTTTTGGCTAGAATAACTGATCAAAGCACAGGCATTTCAATCATTTACCAAGCTCTTTGGCCTGCATGATACTGGCCTCCTTAAACAGTACAAGGAAGGTGGGAAAGTCTGGGCAATTCCCTTGAATCAGCCATCCTGCACCCCATTGGCATGGCATCACTGCAGGGCGGTCGATTCAGGGGGACTTTCCCACCTTGGTATATCTGTACCACTGGTAGTGGTCTAGTGCAGAACTGTTGTGAACAATTGTGATTCCTGTGGATCAAAGCCAATTGAGATTAATCTAATTGTCCTGCAACATTTTTTGTATCTTTAGTGCCTTGGCCCTTGGTGCCTTTGATTACAGAACTACTTGTTTCTGTATACTTTCGTCAAAACATGAAGTTTCAGATAAATCAGGCAAAACATAATCAATAAATAATTTACATGTTTGTGTAGAGGAAGAGTCTACACGGCCAACAGTAAGACAGACATATATATTTGAATAATTGGTCAACAGAGTTACTTTTTGAAATTAAAGTTAACTGTTGCACTCATATAATCATAAAGACAAAACTCATTTTGCCTGTAAGTTAGATACCATCAATACTGTTTATGGGAAAGGTAGAATTTTGTCTTTTAAATGGTATATGGATAAACAAAACAGTACTTAAATGATTGTGTTAAGTATCCATGTAATGGTGATAGCGATGCTTAATTTTCTCTCATTATTAAAATCAATGTCGGCAGCTCGTAACAGACTACATGTAAACTGTTTTCGAATTATCAGTTTCCTATTGGTGAGAGAATAAAGGAAG
This sequence comes from Platynereis dumerilii, assembly GCA_026936325.1. Lineage (NCBI taxonomy): Eukaryota > Metazoa > Annelida > Polychaeta > Phyllodocida > Nereididae > Platynereis > Platynereis dumerilii. Next base: position 1,428,628 of record JAPTHN010000046.1, on the reverse strand, counting down.
ACGTCCGAGCCATATGAAGATGCTAGTTTTCTTCATCGTCATAGCTTTATGGCATGGTATGCAAGCATTTGGTATAATATGCAAATCTTAACTGTTTATAATGCTGCATGTATTTTATGCACTTTGATTATTAATTTATAGATCTAACTACATTGTTGGAGATCAAACTGTTTGAATAATTCAATTTTTCGTCTAAATAGATGTTATTTTATTAAATAGATCATGCAGAGTATTTTTTCAATGAATATACTACATATATCTATATTTTCATTTGAAGATAAAACAAGTGTGTATTCCCTGGCATTGCCGTCATGTCAGGCTTACTACAATGTGGGTATCCGAGAAAGTGGAACATTCACAATTGACCCAGATGGGCCTGACAACAATTCACCTTTTCCAGTCCACTGCAACTTCACTTCAAGTAACGTTGAAACAATTGTTTTCCACAACAAGTAAGATTTCAATATGTTTATCACAGTAAGTTCAATTAAGTTTCTTAAACCATTAATGGGCGGATTTGCCCCATGAATAAAAGGGGGCTGGATTTTCCCCATCTTACCCAGATGTTTGACATTTTTCAGACAGGTAAAATCTTCATTTCTACTGCAAAGCATTGGATCAAAGCTTCAATTGAGATATATATTTAACACTCGAAAGTGTGAGACCACTTCTGTCCATGAAGTTGTAATTTAATCTAATCCAGTGCCTTAGTTCTACGATGTTTCTATTTAACTGTGGTACAATTACGAGGTATATATTTTTCTATTTGGCATGTACACGAATTTGTATACCTGCAAAAACGCACATATACACGAATTTGGCATTTGTGTAAATGCGAAATATTGCAATTCACGAATTTGTAAGTGCAAAAACGAACATTGCAACCTTAAACTTGGCTAAAACCATGTATATATTTTTTATTATTTGGCATGTTCACGAATTCGTGGAGGTGTAAAAACGAGCATGTACGAGTTTGTGGATGTGTAAAAACGAGCATAAGGGCTCGTGTATATGTAATTACTAACACTCGTGGATGTGCTTTATTATTCATTTGTGGACCTGCCAATACTAACATTCGTGAAAGTGCTAGATAATTAGGGTTTAGGGTTAGAATTAGGGTTAGAGTAAGTTTTAGGCAATTTCAGAGTTACTATGTTCGTAATTACACCTGTACAAATTCGTGAAATGCAATATTTTGCACTTCCACGAATGCAAAATTCGTGTATATGTTCGTTTTTGCAGGTTTACAAATTCGTCCACATGTAAAATATTGAAAAATATATACCTCCTAAAACTAACTCTAAACCTAGTTTCAACACTAAACCCTAATGATATAGCACTTCCATGAATGTTAGTATAAGCAGATTCACGAATGAAAAATAAAGCAAATTAACGAGTGTTAGTTATTACATGTACACGAGTACCTATGCTCGTTTTTACACACCCACAAATTCGTACATGGTCGTTTTTACACCTCCACAAATTCGTGAACATGCCAAATAATGAAAAATATATACATGAAACTTGGCTAAAACCAACTCTAAACCTAATTTCAACACCAAACCCTAATGATATAGCACTTCCACGAATGTTAGTGTTAGCAGATACACTAATGAATAATAAAGCACATACACGAGTGTTAGTTATTACATGTACACGAGCACCTATGCTCGTCTTTCCATGTCCACAAATTCGTACAAGCTCGTTTTTACACCTCCACGAATTCGTGAACATGCCAAATAATGAAAAATATATACATGCAATTACTCATATCTGCTTCTTTCATACATTGCAGAGTGGGACGTTTAAGGAGTCCAATTTCGTACCGAAACAAAGAACAAGCACCGGTGACAATAACTTACAACCAGAGTTCCTGGTCCCAAGTCAGAGGTGTTGTCACTTCATCGAAATCCTGCTCTTATTCTTTCAAATATGAATGTTATAATGCTCGTATGAAGGACCATTTGCAATTCATGGCCTATGACGGAAGCATATTCAAAAATTGGTGGCAAAAATACAGTGGACTGTGTCACGGTGAGTATATCATGGAGAGTGATCAGTTATCAGAATTGTGGTCTGTAAACTGTAGGCAAATAACTTGATGATCTATTTATTATTTATTAATTCATTCATTGTTTTTATTCCTTTGAAAATTTCATAAGGGACTACAATTTCATTAAATAAATGTCTTAAAAGATAGGTATTGTAAAAAACAAAACTATAACTTATGTACAGTATAAGATAGTATATAAATCAACTCAGTTTACATGTAGATGTTAAGGAAGCATGTGTAACATGCAGGTTCTTATGATAATGTTTATGTGGCTGCAAAAGAATGTGCATATATTGCAACATATGACTTTCACACTTTATTCTTCCAAATTAAATAAAATCAATTTTTAATTACACCAGTTGGTTTTTACAACAAAATCATCAGCTGGAAGCTAATTTCGCATACTTTTAAACAAAATAACATGCGGAAGATGTTGCTTAAAATAAGTGTGAATGTAAGACCAGCAATTGTGAATAAAATCATGTATCGACATCATCCTCATTTCTAGACAAGAACTCTGAAATGAAAAACAATTAACAGAAAGCCTCACATTTTTGCAGATGAGCATAAGAATTGCACTTGCGACGCAAATGACTGGGTCTGGAGAGAAGAAAGTGGTACAATTGCAATCAAAGATGCCTTTCCAATTACACAACTGAGGATAGGAGACACCGAAGATGCTAATGAGGAATCTTACCACACCTTGGGACCACTTGTCTGCAATGGAAGTGAATACTTTAAATGTCTTATTGTATTTATCTCCTTCTAACAGGGTAATACAGTTGACAGGTTTCCTGCATTCAATAGAGTAACTAGGGGATCTGGAGCAGAAGGGCGGGGGAGGCACCTTGGGAGGCATGCGATTCTCTGGAGGGTGCCCAATAAACTAACTGTATATTTCAGCCTGAGTCAAGACGTTCATACAGATGGGGGGGAAGTTGGGGGGGGGGTCCAATATGGTAGGCAAGTGCCCCCTCTTGCCTCCCCTCCCCCACAGTTAATTGATTCCCACAGTTAAGGCAATTGGCCAATAGCTTGGTGGATGGGAGGCCACGAAGAAGACAGAGGCAAAATTGGAGATTATTTTTCAGGTTGCATCTCGGTCGCAGTGACACAAGATTTGGTAAGGGAATATCAAAACATTTGGTAGTGGAAATTTGCAGAAAATCATAAGATTTTGGTCTTAAAATTTGGTGCCACAAAATTCATGAACTCACGGATTCCGCAACAAGTAGCTATATGGTGCCGATATAGGTATGGTTTACGGCATCTGCTGATCTAATTTCCGTCCTTCAAATGATGGAACTTTTCCCATCAGATCGCATGTTATTTTTCTTCCAGCTGAATCTCCATGTGAGAAGAACCCCTGTGGCTCAGGAATCTGTCTTCCCGGTTCAAACTATTTCTTGTGTGTTTGTGACAATGACGAGTGTGGTCTACACAATATCAAAGGTATTGTTGCAAGCTTCATTCATAATTTGCTTTTGACTTGTGATAGATTTTTGAACGAACGCAACTCACAAATTCAGCTCATATCCAAATATACCCATTTAAAGCAAAAATATCGCAGTGACGGTGGAAGATGGAATATTCCTCTGAGTAACTAGTACCTCAGGACTGTACACAGCCGGTATAGGATTGAAACTAAATGAACAAATAGAATATACATTGTAACACTTTCAAACTGGGGCGTATCATCATCCTATGAATAACAAAAGTCAACCTAATACGCAGTTAATAAAATATAGATTAAGACTCATGGTAAGTTAGGAGAAGCCTAGATATAGATATTTTTGGAAATGAACAAATTCAATGATCATGACTAGGCATGCTATTTATCTCGTGTTTCAGGTTTCGGACTGAAATTTGAAAAGAAAGAGTCTCACAAATACAGTGGACCAGGAGAAATCACCTCCCTATCGACCTGTTCTGCCAGTGAATGCTACCTTCTTTGTCTGCGTCACCTCACTAAATGTAGAGGAATGAACATTGTGTCAGGAAATGGCTGCAGATGTGTTTTGTTCGATGAGAATGTTATGACCAACACTACTGTTGTGCAGGATGCTGGATGGTCATTCTATAAGATGTATTTTTGAAAAGACAAATGACCAATTATTCTTCTTCAAGTTTTCTGACCTTCCAAGAAAAACAATGGTAGAAAGTGTGTTTTGTGTAATAAATTAAACATCACCTGTGTGAAGATGATTGAAATTTGTGATAAGACAACTAAGTTTACTAAAAATTACTCTAAAACATGCCATGCTGTATTATTGTACATCTTGCATTTCAATAATGACTTATGATTTCATTTGTATTAATATCTCCAATGCTTAATTTTTATTTAAGATTTGCCATTTCACTTTTATTTTAAAGTGAAAGTTGTGTACATTTATATTTCATATGTTATAGTTTTTCACTGCATTGTAACGAATATTTCTTCTTGTGCCACCTCAACAAGTGTCCTGCTTCCTCTCGCACAGTAAGACAATCACATCTCTGTTTTTCGGTTGAAACAGTTTTCCAGTTTACATGGTTTATTTGAATGAATGAGGTTATCGACAAGTTTCTTAGTTGCTTTTGACCACAAAGAACAATGTGACATACATTGTGCATTGGACTAGGCAGAAGGAATGGAGTGAGGTGGGGGGGGGGAGTTATTGGTTTTAGTGATATGAACTTGGCAAGCTCCAATAAAGACAGTTCAACAACAATGTCACTCTTTGTAAAACTTACCTTAGCTCACAAATAATCATTTGACAAGTAAATTACTAAATCACACATTAAAACGTATTACGAAAGCCTGCTGGATACTGCTGCTTCTGGTTAATTGAATGGTTTCAATTTCTCAGTATTTTAAGTGGTATACTCACAATGTAACAGTGAATAATTGTCATCAGTTTCCATGTAAATGATGATAATAATGGTTTTAAAATGTTCTGTCATTGTTAAAATCAATATCAAAAGCTCACAGGTTACTACTGGGACATACATGTGTTTCAAAGCAAATTATTAGTTTCCCATTGGTCACAGTATGAAGGAAGCTGCTCAAACCATGGCGATACTGCTGTTCTTGATCCTCAACCCTTTGTTACATGGTACGTAAGTTCTTTTTTTTAATAGCATCATAAAATCTTGAAGATTTATAAATTTAAAGGAATTTCTTACAGATCAATCCATCTAAATAACTAATATGATAATAAAAATTCTTTTCTCATGCGCTTTGTTTGCAGTTATAGATGGTGTACATTCTCTGGCACTGCCACCATGTCAGGCTTACTACAATGTCGGTGTCAGAGAGAGTGGAACATTCGCAATTGACCCAGATGGACCGGGGAACAACTCACCTTTTCCAGTCCAGTGCAATTTCACATCCAGTGTTGTTCAGACCATAGTCCATCATGACAAGTAAGTGTTCAAATGCTAAATTTCACAAGAGTAGGCCTATAACAAAGATAAAGAATAAAATGGTCAAGGTTCCAACAAGAAATCAACAGTAACTTTATTCTTATTTTTCATTGTAAAAACAGAAAAATCGGTTAAATCAAAATTTTGGAAATTTCCATTCAACAGTAATTATTGTGAGACCATTTGTTTCTATATAATATCATTGATTGAGATGTTATCTAAATCTGAAGTCGTATATAAGCTCTGTGGTTGATTTATTATTCATGCATATATTGCAGAATTGGGCGTTTCAAAAGTCCTACTTCATATTCTTATAATCTGGGGGCGCCGGTACCGATCACATATAACCAGAGTTCTTGGTCCCAAATTAGAACCATTGCGACTTCATCAAAATTCTGTTCGTACTCCTTCAAATATGAATGTTATGGCGCAATGATGACTCCCGTTCTGAAGTTCACAGCATATGATGGAACCATTTACACAAATTGGTGGAAACAATATGGTGGCTTGTGTCATGGTAAGTGTTGACAGTACGATGCTTAGCCGATCTTTACCATCAGTAAATGATATGTACAGTGTATTTATTTCCGGGATATTAAAATACTTCACTTAAGATAATTAATATTATGCTCAAATAAAATTTTCTATGCATTCGACTACTTTGTAGATATGACTGCATTTCAAACTGCCATTTCAAATTCCAAGTTGTCATGAAGCATTTCCAATGTTCATTGTTCATCTAAAAAATGTATTGAGGCTTATCACCTCCAACATTTGAATATTTTACATGTGAATATTTATTTATAAACCTCACCAAGTGGCACAAATACAAATAGACCTACATTCTAGGCGTCAAACTGTATTTGATGTAAAAAAGAAGACTAGTAGGCCTATAAATCAATTAAATGAATTTTAAATGCAACCATTGTGAAAAAAATTTACCATATCATTTTTTTTAGATGTGTACAAGAATTGCACTTGCGACATTAATGATGCGGTTTGGAGAGAAGAAGTCGGATCAATTGCAATCAAAGATGCCTTTCCTATTGTGCAATTGATGATTGGAGACACTGACGGGGCTCCAGAACAATCTTACCACACTCTGGGACCACTCATCTGTAATGGAAGTAAATACTTGTCATATTATACATTCTGAGTTGAAAGTTATGATCTTAATGAGGTAGAAAGTGATGGATGGTTAGATGATTGGGGCTTGATGTCCTATATTTATGGACTTGGTAGTTGGTCGGCTAATCTGGGCTTGAGGAGGATACGGCTATGAGGGGAATTATGATTGAAACAACCACCCAACATTGGACGGTGAAATACACCTGACACAAATTTTAGCGATTTCTCAATAAGAACTCATGGACTTGATTCGAGAATAGATTCTTGCATATGTTCTGACATGAGTTTAGTTTGCTGTACCCAACAGACCAGCAATTCATTTTCTTCTAGAAAAATCAAAAGAAAATATTGTAAATATTGTTGACATAATGATAACAAACTTGATAGTCCATAAAAGAGAGTATGCTGCACAACTCGCCATTACTGTTCAACTTACTCCATTGTTTTAATTTGCAGCTGAATCTCCATGTGACACGAATCCATGCGGCTCAGGAATCTGTCTTCCTGGTTCAAACTATTTCTTGTGTGTTTGTGACAATGACGAGTGTGGTCCAAATGACATCAAAGGTTGGCATACTTATATGTACCTTTCAGTATAAGACAATGAATTAACTAAGCAATGAATAAGGAATCAGCTAAGCAATGAATGAAAAGTTAATGGCAAATGAGACAATTGTCGTGTAAGAAAGCCGGTTTGAGAAATAAAAGGTATTTTGTCATACACGCATTAAATTATGGAAAGTTAAAAAATTTTTTTCATATGTCATGATCTTGTTTTTGTAGCATTTGGAGTGATATTTGAGAAGAGGGAATCCCACAAGTACAGTGGACCAGGAGAAATCACATCGCTATCAACCTGTTCAGCAAAAGAATGCTACCTTCTTTGTCTGCGTCGCCTCACTAAATGTAGAGGAATGAACATTGCATCAGGAAATGGCTGCAAATGTGTTCTGTTGGATGAGAATGTTATGACTAATACCAGTGTTGTGCAAGATGCTGGATGGACATTCTATAAGATGTATTTTTGAAAAGACAAATGACCAATATTAATCCAAGTTGTCTGACCTTCCAAGAAATAGAATACTAGAAAGACTTGTGATAACTTGCTGTATTTTTTTTTCTTATGACTACTTAATGAGTGCCATGTTAAATTGTTTTATCTTATTCCGATTCTTTGTGTATTTAAAAGTTCTATGTGATGCAAAATGTGTGTTATGTGTAATAAATTAAATATCACCTCTTGGAGGATGATCGAAGTTTATAATATAATAATATAATAGTATGAATTTATAAAGCGCCAATTTCAGTTAGACTGCTCATTAGCGCATGTGATGATTGCTTAACAATAAAATTTTTTGAACAAATGTGTTTTTAAGTTTTTCTTGAAGTTAATTAAGGAGTTAGAATCTTTGATTGACTCAGGCAGGACATTCCACAATTTTGGTACCACATGAGAGAAAGCATGATTTTCAGATCTGTGTCCAGTCATGTTTGGTATCTCAAGCAGCTGTTGAGTGTTGCTACGTAAGTTTACATTTTGGGTTTTTCTTCGATTCACCAATTGTTTGATGTAATCTGGAGCTTGGTTGTTGAGGGCCTTCCACACCATAGTGAGTGCTTTAAATTGGCATCTAGCAGGTATAGGAAGCCAGTGGAGGTTCTTTCTATAGCACGTGATGCTATCATACCGTTTCACCTGTTCAATTATTCTCACAGCTGAATTTTGAGCTACTTGTAGTTTACCGACAAGTCTTTTTGAGATTCCCAAGAGAAGGCTGTTGCCATAGTCCAAGTGAGGGGTGACCAGGGCATTAACAATAGTTTTCACAGTAGCCTTATCTAGACTCTTCCTGATTTTCGCAATGTTCTTTATATTGAAAAATGCATTCCTACACATTTTATTTACATGACCTTCCATTGACATGTTCTTATCAAAAATTACACCCAGGTTCCTGGCCTGGCCTGATGCGGTGATATTAGCATTTTCAACTGAAATAGATGAGATGTGCAGTTTATTTAATTGTTGTTGGGTTCCAATGATTATTAGTTCTGTTTTTTCGCCATTATTGCAGAGCATGTTGTTGCTTAGGAAATGTCTGATATCTGATATACATTTCTCCATTTTACTTTTTGCATCTTCTTGAGAGACCAGAGTTGGTTTGAAGGAGAGTATTAGTTGTTGATCATCTGCATATTTTTCATCGTTAATATGGTTCTTTGCTGCCATTTCACTTACAGGTGCAATGTAGGAGTTGAACAGAATAGGACCAAGCTTTGATCCTTGTGGCACGCCATACTTCAGGGCTAGTTTATCAGAGGTGACATCATTTATTACAACAGCTTGTGTTCTGTTTGAGATGTAAGATCTAAACCAGTCCAAGGCTTTTCCTTCAATCCCATGATGAACTTTCAGTCTACTTATGAGTATGTCATGATCAATAGTGTCAAATGCCGCAGACAGATCTAGTAATACCAACATATTGAGCTCCCCTTTTCCTAGACTTACCATTATATCATTATGGATTTTTGTCAGAAGCGTTTCGGTGCTGTGGAATTTCTTGTAGGCTGATTGTTTTTTGTCATCAAGGTTGTTGACAGTTAGGTGGTCCACATATTGTTTTATGACCGCACTTTCAATTATCTTCCCAAGGAACGATAGGTTGGAGACAGGCCTATAGTTTTTGTTCACTTGTTCTAAGCCTTGTTTCTTCAGTGTTGGCTTGACCAGGGCATGTTTAAGTTGGAGTGGCATATGTCCTAATTTTAGTGATAAGTTTACTATTTTGGTAATAGTCGGCAGAACTTCTTCTAGACAGTCTATGATGAGCCAGGTTGGAATAGGATCAAGTTGGCAATGTTTTACAGGCATATCTTTAATGAGTTTTTTCACGTCTTGTTCAGAGAGAGATTGAAATTCATTTAGTTTTGGTCCAGTATAATCTGATGTCATCGGTTCATCCACATCAACTGTTTTAGGGAGCTTGGATCTGATTTTATCAATCTTTTCGTCAAAGAATTCATTGAAATTATTAGCCAGGTCCTTTGCATTAGTGTGTTCAGGTAGTGGCATTTCTTGTTTCCTGTTCAGACTTGCATTGAGTACCTTGAACAAGGCCTTGGTGTTACTTTTGTTTTTTTCAATTTTGTTTTTTAGATCCTGCGACTTAAATTGATTCAGCCTATTGTTATAAGCATTTCTTTTGTCTTTGAATGACTCCCAATCAGTATGGAGTTTAGTCTGTTTCCATTTTTTCTCAGCCCGTCTTTTTTCGACCTTGAGGTCTTTTATATCTGCATTCGTCCATGGGGTGGGTTTCCGCATTCTTACCGTGACACATTTTGCAGGGGCGTGCTTGTCAAATATTTTTGCTGTGTTATTAAAGGTAGCAACAAGTTGTTCCAAGTAGTTTGTGGAATCGGATTCTGGTTTTAGTTGTAAGAAGTGATTCCTGAGATCGGACTTAAAGCTATTCATGTCAATGTTACGAGTTTTTCTTATAGTGACTTGCTTAATCTTTGTGCTTGCCTTGCGCCATTGATAGTTGAAATTAATGCAGTTGTGATCTGAGTTCATATCTCCCACGTAACAATCTTGAGGTCTTGTGCTCTTATTGGTGATGATTAGGTCAAGTATGTTCCCTGCTTTGTGAGTAGGTGCACCAACATGTTGCATAAGATCGAACATATCCAAGATACCATTGAATTGTTTTACCTTGGAATCACTCAGTTTATTCATATGAAAGTTAAAATCACCTGTTATGATCACTTCGTGGGTATACGTCTGATAGTGAGCCAATAGTTTTGTGAACTCATTAAAGAAGTCCTCCATACAATATTTGTTTTTCCTTGAAGGTTCAGGACGGTAAACTACAGCAATTGTTAATTTCTGCCCATTTGATAGTACTTCGATCTCCAAGTGTTCAAATGTTGTACATTTAAAATTGTCTATTTTCTTAGCTGTTAAACCTGATTTTATCAGACAGCCGACACCCCCTCCTGTTCTATCATTACGGGGGGCATGTAGGAACTGGCATTCTCCCTCTCTTTCAAGCTCGCCAATGGCAACTGTGTCATTGGGTTTAAGCCATGTTTCAGCAAATAGAAAGATGTCCAAATTATGGTCATCCCTATAGTCTTTGACAAGTTGGGTTTTCTGCCTCAGACTCTGGGCATTCCAGAAGCATATATTGAGTTGTTTCTTGGAATGATTTTCAGTAATAGGTTGCACCGAGAGAACAGCATCGTCATGCTTAGCTAGAGACTCAAAGTTATTTCTGCAAAAGACTGTGGGCTTAGTTGCAATTTTATGTTTGATAGTTTTACCACAACTATCAATCAACTTTATAGCTGAATTAGTGTAGTAGCTGACTTTGGGTTTGCTGTCATAAGGAAGCAATAGTTTGGCTGATGATTGAATGAAATTGAAGTCTAATCTATTCCCATTTTTATCAAATAAACTTTGCACCCTGTAATCTTTGCACCTGAATAGAGGGCCATTTTTTAGATTTTGCTTCAAACTCGCCACAGAGGCAGTATTCTTCACATACTCATTAGGCCTATAACATTTGATTTCTGATTTTAAATTACAAGAGTAAGAACCCAACTGAAAGCTATTGTATGCTAGAGCTCTTTTATTTACAATTTTTACATTTGGATTGGGTATTGTCGGCGTCCATACATCACAGTTGTCTTTGAGCCTCTGTGGCCAAAAATTTCAAAATTTAAATTTCTTAAAATCAGGTTCCTCGGAGGATGGTTTGGGGGTCTCAAAAGCCAATTTGCGAATTTTGACTGCAGCTCGACGAACTTTTCCTAATTCTCCCGTAATTACGATGGCGTCTGATCTCTCAGTGTAGTCTTGTGGTCCACCTCTTCCTTTTTCAAACCATTTTCCCACTGACATTTTTACTCCAAATTCTGTAGTAAGATCTCTGATGTTGTAACCTTTCTTTCCAATGATCGGGCCGAGCGCTTCATTTGGCACTTGAACAATTCGAGAGACGATTTCAGTTTCGCTCTCTTTGTTGGAAGCAGTATTAGCAGCCCTAGCGGGTAATCCAGCTTTGGGAATGATCATCTCTGAGTTAATAGTTGTCGACCACAACGCGACAGCTTGGTCAGATAATGACTTGTTGTCCACAAAAAGATCTTCACGTGGTGCTCTTGGGTTAATCCATTTAAACTTATTCGAGCTCTCTTTGGCCAAATCATTAAGCTGAAAGTTAAGAAGCTTCATTTCAATGGAATGGGGTTTCAGCTTGTTCACCGGAATTGCGACAACAACTAGTTCACATTTTCTGTCAGGATTCTCAACAAGTTCTTTTATCCTACTGAAAACTTGGACACTATTACTGTCATTGTTAATATCAGCACATCCGAAAATGACTACACATAGGTCTACCATGGAGGCTTGCATAATCCAGTCGGAGCCTTCACAGATTTCCCAGTCAACTTTCTGTGTCAACTTGCCAACGATCGGCTGTGAGATCCCATCAACAATAGCTAGGCCTAGCGGTTTTTGCGAGCTGGCATTAGAAGTTTCCCCGGTTTTTACAAGCTGGGTCATGAGATCACGGATTTCTTCATCTCGGTCGATCACAAGTCTGTTCAAGTCAGCAAGTTCTTCATCTTTATCTTTCAGGTTCCTCTGGTTGGTGACCAGTTGCTCGCTAAGACTTTTAACATCCGACAGTGCTTCATCCAGTTTTTCTCTTTGTTGGCTGGTCTCCAGTTTAGCTTTTGCATCTGAGTCTTGATGTTTCTTCATTTGTAGTTTTAGTTTCTTCTTTTCCTCTTCATGTTTTTTCTGTTGTTCAATTAATTTTTTCTTTTCTTCTTCTAGTTTCTTTAGTTGTTTGATCGTTTCCTCATCAAGTTTAGGCATATCTTGTTCTGATTTTCGAGGTCTCCCTCTTCCACGGGTGAGAATTTGCCCAGTTAGATTTTCTTGGTCTGAAACGGTTTCCTCATCGCTCTCTTGGTCCGTTATGTTGGTAACATCCGCCAAAGCTTGTGCGGCATCGGCCTTCTCTGGTTCTGTGTCTGACATTCTGTAAGTGGAAAGAGTATTGAAATATAAGTTCAGTTGTTTAAGCGAATTTGGAAGTATAAATACGGTCTCACTTGGTTAAGCGGTAAGTAAGAAAGTCTATGTGAGGAGGGATTTGTGAGAGCACCAAGACTGAGTTAAAATAGTAGCCACAGGCAAAGAGTTTAGAGAGTGCACGCAGGTCAGTGTGAACACCGGAGTGATATAAGACAGTAGTGGCCCCAGGTATGTGTGGAAGCTGAAGGAGACCGTGAACGTAGGTCTACGTGAACACTTAGATTGAGTATGGACTGTTGTCACAGATCGGTCTATAGAGTAGAGGAACCAGTGAACACAGGTCTGTGTGAACACCAGTAGTGAGTAAGGACAGCGAGCACAGGTCTGTGTGAAAACTTAGATTGAATATGGACTGTTGTCACAGGTCGGTCTATAGAGTAGAGGAACCAGTGAACACAGGTCTGTGTGAACACTTAGATTGAGTATGGACTGTTGTCACAGGTCTGTCTATAGAGTATTGGAACCAGTGAACACCGGTCTGTGTGAACACCAGTAGTGAGTAAGGACAGCGAACACAGGTCTGTGTGAACACTTAGATTGAGTACGGACAGTAGTCACAGGTCGGTCTATAGAGTAGAGGAACCAGTGAACACAGGTCTGTGTGAGCACCAGTAGTGAGTAAGGTCAGCGAACAAAGGTCTGTGTGAACACTTAGATTGAGTATGGACTGTTGTCACAGATCGGTCTATAGAGTAGAGGAACCAGTGAACACAGGTCTGTGTGAACACCAGTAGTGAGTAAGTACAGCGAACACAGGTCTGTGTGAACACTTAGATTGAGTACGGACAGTAGTCACAGGTCGGTCTATAGAGAAGAGGAACCAGTGAACACAGGTCTGTGTGAACACCAGAGGGACAGTGAACACAGGTCTGTGTGAACACTTAGATTGAGTATGGACAGTAGTCACAGGTCGGTCTATAGAGTAGAGGAACCAGTGAGCACAGGTCTGTGTGAACACCAGTAGTGAGTAAGGACAGCGAACACAGGTCTGTGTGAACACTTAGATTGAGTATGGACTGTTGTCACAGATCGGTCTATAGAGTGAACACAGGTCTGTGTGAACACCAGTAGTGAGTAAGGACAGCGAACACAGGTCTGTGTGGACACTTAGATTGAGTACAGACAGTAATCACAGGTCAGTATATAAAGTTAAGGAACCAGTGAACAAAGGTCAGTGAGAACACCAAGTGTGAGTTAGAACAGTGAACACAGGTCTGTGTGAACACTAAGATTGAGTAAGGAGAGTAGTCACAGGTCAGTATATAGAGTAGAGAGATCAGTGAACACAGGTCTGTGTGAACACCAAGAGTGAGTTAGAACAGTGAACACAGGTCTGTGTTATGATATGACTACTAACGCAGTTTACTAAAAATTACTGTGAACACGCCATGCTGTATTATTGGACATCTTTCATTTCAATGCTGACTTATTATTTCATTTGAATTAATATCTCCCATGCTTAATTCTTGTTTAAGATCTGCCATTTCACTTTTTATTTTAAAGTGAAATTTTTGAATATCCATATTTAATACATTGTAGTTTTTCACTGCATTGTAACAAATATTGCTTCTGGTGCCAACTCGATTAGTATACTGCTTCTTCTGGCACAGGAATTACATTTCCTTTGAAATAGTTTTTCAGTTTACAGTGTTTATTTGAATAACCTATCGACAACTTTCTTAGTTGCCTTTTACCGCAAAGAACACTATCACATTATGCATGGGACTTGGAAGCAGTGGAAGGAATGGGATGAAGGGGAGGGAGGTATTGGTTTTAGAGATATGAATTTGGCTGCCTCCCAATGAAGACAATTCAACAACAATGCCACTCCTTGTAAATTTCACAATAGCTGACACATAATCGTTTGAAGAGTTATTAAAAACATTTTCTAAAGCCTGTTTGATACTGCTAGTCCTGGTTAATTGAAGAGTTTTTTAATCTATGTATTTTAATTGGTATATTCACAATGTAACAGTGAATAAATGAAATAAGTTTCCATACAAATGATGATAATAATGATTTTAAAATGTTCTGCCATTTTTAAAATCAATATAAGAAGCTCGCAACATACAAGGACATATTTTCTTTAATGGAAACTATTAGTTTCCTACTGGTGCAGTATGAAGCAAGCTGTTCAAACCATGAAGATATTGCTATTGCTGATCATCAACCCTTTGTTACATGGTATGCACATGTTAACTTTTAACAGCATCATAAAGTCTTAAATTTTATAAATGTAATGGATGTTTTTACAGATTGATCATGATATCCAAATAACTTTATATAATATTAACAGTTTTTCTCTTGCACTTTTTTTGCAGGTAAAGATGGTGTAAATTGCATAACACTGCCATCATGTCAGGCTTACTACAATGTCGGCGTTCGAGAAAGTGGAACTTTCACGATTGACCCAGATGGGCCTGGCAACAATTCACCTTTTCCAGTCCAGTGCAATTTCGCATCTAGTGTTGTTCAGACCATAGTCCATCATGACAAGTAAGTTTACAAATGCTAAATTGCACGAGAGTATAACAAAGATAAAGTTTAAAATGGTCCACGTTCCATGATAAATCCAGCTTTGTAAAAACACAAAGTATCGGTTCAATCAAAAATTTGAAAATGTCTGTTCAATTATTATTATTGTGAGACCATTTGTTTTAATGGGTATTGGTCAAGAATGGGAGTCTTAATCTGAAGTCGTATTTAATGATTTATTCATGTATAGGCATTTATATTGCAGAATTGGGCGTTTCCAAAGTCCAACATCATATTCGTATTATCGGGGTGCGCCGGTACCGATCACATATAACCAGAGTTCTTGGTCCCAAGTTAGAAGCTTTGTGACTTCATCAAAATTCTGTTCATACTCCTTCAAATATGAATGTTATGAAGTAGTGATGACTCCCAGTCTGAAGTTCACAGCATATGATGGAACCATTTACACAAATTGGTGGAAACAATATGGTGGATTGTGTCACAGTAAGTGTTGAAAGTATGATGCTTAGCCAAAACTGTCAGTAAACGATACATAGTTATTTCCGGGATATGAAACTACTTTACTTAAAAAAATGCATATCACGCTGAAATAAAATGTTCTATCTCTTCTACTACATTACACATATGACTGCATTTCAAACTGGAATTTCAAATACCATGTTGTCATGAATCACTTCAAATGTTCAATATTCATCAAAAAATATATTTAGGCTTGCCACCTCCAATTTCTGAATATTCTATGAGTGAATATTTATTTATAAACCTCACCCTGTGACAAAAAAGCTTGTAGCCCACATTTCAAGCATCAAACTGCATTTGATTAAACAATTTACAAAATCATTTTTGTAGTTGTGTACAAGAATTGCACTTGTGACAACAATGATGCAGTTTGGAGAGAAGCAGTCGGATCAATTGCAATCAAAAGTGCCTTTCCAATTGTGCAATTAATGACTGGAGACACTGATGATGCTTCGGAACAATCTTACCACACATTGGGACCACTCATCTGTAACGGAAGTAAATACTTCTAATGTCATGCTGTAAAGTCTGAGTTGAAAGTTGTGATTTTTGTGAGACGGAGAGTGATGGGTGCATGATTGGGACTTGACGTACTGTAATTAAGGACTTGGTAGGCTAGTTAGGACAGCAGGAGAACACGGCAAAGAGGCGAATTATGATTAAAACAGCCTCCGGCATTTGACGGTGAAATACACCTGACACAAATTTTAGCAATTTCTCAATAAGAACTCATGGACTTGTTTCGAGAATAGATTCTTTATATTTTCTGATGTGAGTGTAGTAGGCTGTACCCAACAGACCAGCAATTCATTTTCTTCTAGAAAAATCATAAGTAAATATTGTAAATATTGTTGACATAATGATAACAAATTTGATAGTCCATAAAAGAGAGTATATGTATGCTGCAAAACTCCCTTTCACTTTTCATCTACTCTATTGTTTTAACTTGCAGCTGAATCTCCATGTGACACAAACCCCTGTGGCTCAGGAATCTGTCTTCCTGGTTCAAACTATTTCCTGTGTGTTTGTGACAATGACGAGTGTGGTCCAAATGACATGAAAGGTTGGCATTCTTATATGTACCTTTCAGTATAAGACAATTAATCAACTGAGCAATGAATAAGGAATTGGCTAAGCAATGAATGAGAAGTTAATGGCTAATGAGAAAATTGTAATGTAAGAAAGCCAGTTTGAGAAATAATAGGTATTTCATCATACATGCATTAAATTATGGAAAGTTGAGAGTTGTTTTCACATGTCATGATCTTGCTTTTGTAGCATTTGGAGTAAAATTTGAGAAGAAAGAATCCCACAAGTACAGTGGACCAGGAGAGATCACCTCACTATCGACCTGTTCAGCAAACGAATGCTACCTTCTTTGCCTTCGTCACCTCACTAAATGTAGAGGAATGAATATTGCTTCAGGAAGTGGTTGCAAATGTGTTTTGTTGGATGAAAATGTTATGACCAACACCAATGTTCTAGAAGATGCTGGATGGTCACTTTACAAGATGTATTTTTAAAAGTATAATTGGTTTATTTAGGTGATAGCTGTCTCGCAATTGTTTTGTTCCATCTTCTCTTGAATCATAATGCTTGCATTTAAAGGGCATGTGTTGTGTACATATACATACATATGTCATACAACCCGTGTGATATGTAACAATAAACATGGTTTGAATATGTAATGCTTGCAGTTTGTTTTTTGTTTTTTCTTAAACTTTCTATAAGTTCATGCAGACCATTATGATAAAATGAAAGTCAGTCGCCTAATTTAAGTGAGGGCCCTATTGTAAATATGGTTTTAAACTTAAAGGGCCGTTTTCACCAACATGGTATTAAGAGAAGAGCCAGGTCTAAGCTAAGACCTGGTCTGGTTAAGCCAATCAGTCAAGCAGAGCAGTATTAAGGAATTTTAGTTTAGTGGAAGTTTACACATGTTGTTCGAACAGGTCAGCTGTTACAAACACAATGTCTCAATTTCCCAAACAAAGACAAAATATGGCTGCACAGAAAATGGGGGGGGGGGGGGTTCTTGGAAATTTTTTTAATAGATTATTGCCTACTCAGTCCAGTGGCGTAACTGGGGGGGTCTCAAGCGGAAAGGGGCACTGGGGGGGGCACTGGGGAGGGGGGGTACGTGATTCTCTGAGGGGGCACCCACTATACTAACTGTATATTTTAGCCAGAGTTGGAAAGTTTAGTTCATATGGGGGGCACCTGGGGGACACAGGTCCAATATGGGGGAGCACGTACTGAACCAATTATTTTCATCATAAGTCCAGCCGCCCCCCCCTCATGTATGATCTGGTCAGCCCCCAAAAGGGAAACCACTTTAACAGTTTGAGATCATTAATCTGTAAGTTGTCTAACAATATTTGTCAACCACTGAACCTTGACAAGTCTGTCGATTAAAACTCAGTTGGTGAAAGTGACTTAGTTACACCAGGTTTAAAGAAGTTAAGACCAGGCCTTACTGTTAAAACTATGTTGGTGAAATCGGCCCAATAGATTTCATCCTCATGAAATAAATCAATCTACCTATAAATAAATTTGTATGCCCTTAAAAAGGACAATAAATATGGATGCTGGCAGTTCCAAAAGGGTCAATATTAACATAACATCAGTGTTGGAGTTAAGGCCAGGACATTCTAGACTGAGATCGAGGCATGAGCATCCAAGACCCAGACAGAGACCGAGGCATTGACCCTCCGAGGCATCAGCTGTTGAAACAGAGACCGAGGCCGGCTGAACATAAATTATGGTTGACTGCCGAACTATTTTAGCTTGATATATTATCGATACATCACTAACAATAAGGCTAATCAGTGCAATTGAAGATTCCCTCAATGGCTGAAGTAAAAACACTGACCTGAGAACAATAAGGGGGGCTCTCTTTGCAGTTTTAAAGGACAGGGCATGGAAATTCTCTCGGAAA
The DNA here is from genome assembly GCA_026936325.1 of Platynereis dumerilii. Lineage (NCBI taxonomy): Eukaryota > Metazoa > Annelida > Polychaeta > Phyllodocida > Nereididae > Platynereis > Platynereis dumerilii. The sequence continues at coordinate 1,409,983 of JAPTHN010000046.1, read as the reverse complement.
AGTGACAAATTAAATATTTTTGAGTGTCTGAAAACCTAGTTTATTTCTAAATCAAACATTGTATACTGAAACTGAGATTTAAGCCATCCACCAGAAATTTATTTCAAGACTGCTGGTAAAGAATGATTATACTAAGCTTTGTTGGCTGCAACGGAACAACAAATTGCATAGCTTTTTGGCAGACCTCGTAGAGGAGCTGCCTATGAGATTGAAATTCTGCTATATCTTGTGGGTCAAGTTTCTGCTGCCTGCCTTCTTCAATCATAATGCCATTTACCATGTATCATGTGATGGGCCTCCACGTGAAGTGATCAACTTTTGGTACATTTTAATCACATAATAAACTCTCTGGCAAGGGAAATCCATTCAACCCAATGCTGTGGCAATGAATGACATCATATGCATCCCCCCCTTATCTCCAAGGGGGTTCCCCAAACAAGGCATCGGTCTGAGCAAAGTGTGCAGTTGACCGTGACCTGTGCATTGCTGCTGATTGTTTACCAATTACGGACCAATAACTTCATATTTCCGTGTTATGACTTTCTTATTTGTGAATTACAGTGACACTGATGAATGATCTGATTTTAATAAAGCAAGCTTTGCATGTGTGAACATTGTGCAGAAGACGTTCTCTAGCACTAAATACATAACAGCCATATCATTGTTCTGCAAATGTGTGACGTTTAATTGGCTGACACATTGTTATTTTCATTTAGCAATTCAAATGCAATTGTACAGAAAAAAGGGTATCTCTAGCAAATAGCAATCAACATATTACAAAAAAAAATCCCGTATGCATTTCCAATTTACATTTCGGGCCATGGGGGAACACTATTATCTCATATTAATGATCTAATGGCAAATTCTCACTGCATATCACGAGGTCTGCTTCAAAGTGCCTTGTCCACGTTATGTTTCTAAATAGAGAGGCGCTTGGCTGTTTCTTTACACTTTCTAGATAGATACATTGTACATACTCCGAGCTGCTCGGTTCCCATCTATTAGGCAGTAGCATATTTGTGTTATATCAAAGATATTCTAAAAACTTTTTAGGCATGAATGCATGTTGGGAGATTCTGTCAAAAACGTTGTCCCATTCCGATTTGTCGAGTTATGTTAAAATGTCAAACACTCTGGTGTTTAAAGTTAAGGATAAGGTACTTAGGCATCTTGCATTAAATGTAGAAAATACTTTAAAACCTGCATCATTATGGTTAAAATTTACATAAAACAATGTTCAATGTCAAGGTACCTCAATGAGCGAAGGAAAATTAAAAATATTTAGTACTTTTGGAGATTGATAATTTAATTACACATCGCAAAAAATGGTGCCGCCTTACAACATGGTACTTAGCCTGGAAAGGGATTTTATCAGATTCTGATATAAGATAGTAGGTCACTTAGAAAATTAAACCCTCTGACAATTATACTTAACTGACAGGAAGATTTTGTTTGGGTTTTCTAGCAAATTATACCTTATTTATGTGGCCGGCCTAGGACAAGCCTCGGACACATATCCGAGGCCAGAGGGTCCGAGATCGAGTACAAGGCCAATGATTGGTCATCCGAGACCGAGGCCGAGGCCATCAAAATGTGGCCCGAGGCCAGCCTCGAGGACTCCGACACTCCATAACATCAAGACCACATGAACGAGTTCTGGTACATCGATGTTTAATCATTGTCAGCACAGCTAAATAAAGCCAACTGACAGGGCGCCATTCTATAATAAAACCACATGACAGTGTGGTTCACAGCTATGAACATCAAGAGTGTCAGGTCTGCTCTGAATTAATTCAGAAGCAGACCTGATACCATTCAATTGTATTTGCTCTTGGTCATCAAGTAACAAACTGACATTTGTAAATAATGTGGAATCGCTCAGTATAAAAAATAAATCACTGAACACGGATATTGAAGCATACTTAACAACAGCAGTTAATATAATGTTGTTGTTTGTTCTTTTTTGCCTAAGGGTTGAATCATAGAGATAGATCCATGGTTGAATTGATTCATTTGTGCATTTAAGTGGTATATTGATAATTTAAATGTAGCTTTCAGGTTATAATAGCTGCTAAGGGAATAAATGTGATTTATCTAGCATCGTAAATTGCTGAGAAGTAGTTAAGCTTTATTTTCTGCATAATCTAAAATCAATATCTGAAAGTCAATTGCAATTAAACGACAGAAAGTTGTATATATCATGCACTGGTTATCTGTTGATGAGAATATGTGGGGATGCGGCCAAATCATGAGGACTTTGGTGTTGTGGATCATTAATGCCTTATTGTGTGGTTTGTATCATGTCTTCTTTTCTTTACTTAAATTTGTTGTATTTTTACAGTTTTTATAGTCAATTACATTTTTTATCCTACTTGGGAACCGTTCAGAATTTATGACTGGGGGAGTGGGAGTTTTGTCAGAACTTCCCATCAAGAATTGACACCCCCCCCCCTTGAGTTCAGTGTAGATTTTTAGTACCCCACCCTTATGTATCATGCTCATTTTTAGTACCCCCCCTTGACATGCAAACGATACATACATAGTTATACATGTGTGCCTTGTACTGTCCCCCATACAGATTCGCTGACTTTTGTGGATAAACATTTGTGGTCAAACCGAGTATATGAGCGTTTTATAAATTTTTTGTTTTGTTAAAATTTCTTACCCCCCCCTTGGACATGTTGTCAAAAACTACCCCTAGTACCCCCCCTTGGAACACGTTTGAAAAGTTAGTACCCCCTCAGGCAAAACTCCCACCCCTTCCAGTCATAAATTCTGAACAGTCCCTTATTAACATTAACAGCTCATAAGGAAAAACTACATAATATAATATGCTTGTAAAGATAATGTAGATAAATAAATCTCAATAATATGATAGAACTCACATTCAAGCTCCCTTAGCACATTGCTTTTGATTTCATTGTAAGATTAAACTTTCCGACTAAATTACTTTTCACTTCATATCAAAAGACGATTAGGAGAAGTAAAGCAAGAGAAATAAATGCTTTTACCAAACCATTCCATTATCTTAACCCAAGGTACATGAATTCACTTCATTTATTTCCACAATAAAGGGATATTTTCTTTCTTTTCCAAAGCAGGTCAAACAGGTGTCAATTCCCTGGCTTTACCGTCCTGCCAGGCTTACTACATTTTGGGTGTCCGAGGAAGTGGAACATTCACAATTGATCCAGATGGGCCTGGCAACAATTCACCGTTTCCAGTCCAGTGCAATTTCACAGCAGGTGTAGTTGAAACAATTATCTATCATGACAAGTAAGTTCATGTTATGATTTGATGGAGGCATTTTTGTGAAATATATATCACAATTAGACCTAATGTATCAATTTTTACTGGATAGTTTATTTCTTTGAAAAAGTAATTGGAAAACGTATTTAAGCAATTGCCTTATTATTTGAAAGATAGAACTTCCCATTAGACACATATATTTCTGAGGAGATAGCAAATGAGGGCAAATGTACTGGCGGGGTGACATGTCTTTGTAATAGAAATGTTGTGTCATGTAAAAATGTGAGAAAAAAATAGCGTGTTATGGTCGACAGCAGTCTGGAAAAGTTTGAAATGGTGGTGCATTTATCGCTGGCTCTGTCTTTGGAGCCCAGGGAGAACGATCCACTAATACCACTAGTCTGTAGGCATGCGCATAGATATGTGTGGATAGGTTGTTACAGGTAACAGACATACAGTTCTGTAAAGATACAAATTTGTAGAGGTTTTGAAAACATGAAGATTGATGTATAGCATTGGCAAATCCATGGAGAATTGGCGATGGGCATAACAAAATAAGGTGTGGGCAAAACCTTCAAAGTTAATATAGGATATTTTGCAGGGCTTAGTCACCAAAAGCCATCCTTTACAGCCCTGGGTTTATTATTGCTAAGGTTATTTTCTAAAGTGACATTGACTGCGATTTGTGAGTTTTAACTTTTCTTGTAGGGTCAACACGCTGGTTTTATCTCAGTTGTAGGAAATTTCTCAATTTCGAGCAAATTACTGGAGCATTCATGTGCGATTTGCTTGAATCGCTGCAGTTTTTTATGGACCCTACAGGATGAGATCAAAATCCACAAGACAGTGTTAAGTTTCGTTCTCTCTTCATAAATTAAATAATTATTTTCCAATTTTAGCAAATTAGAATAACTCACCTCTGCTTTTTGGTACTTTGCAGAATTGGACGTTATAAAAGCCCAAGTTCATATATGAACATCCGAAGAGCGCCAGTTATGATAGCATACAACCAGAGTTCTTGGTCCCAAGTTAGAGGTGTCGTGACTTCATCCAAATTCTGCTCTTATTCATTCAAATACGAGTGTCATTATACTGTCATGACTAATTCACTGAGGTTCATGGCATTTGATGGCACCATCTACAACAAATGGTGGCATAAATATGGAGGCTTGTGCGATAGTGAGTAGTTTAGTTTAGTTTTTCTGTTCTTACAGAATCTGTTGTTAAATATTAGAATAGAATGAGTGCCAACTCGAAATTTGCAACAGTGATATTTTGCCATATCTTCAAAGCTACTTTAGAAATATATTATAGTTCCTTCATGTACAAGGATTGGTGATGAATTCCTTTGTAGAGCTCTGCATAATTTCAGAAATGCATTCCAGATAGTATGATGGGATAACAGTTCACTTAACCCAATGAACTTATCTTGGCCAATGTATATTGTGTCATATTATTTACGGCTTAGATATTTACATAAGTCAAAGCATTTTATTATTTTTCTAGGCGTGTACAAGAATTGCACTTGTGACAAGAATGATGCTGTTTGGAGAGAGGAAATTGGAACAATTGCAGTTAAAGATGCCTTTCCGATTGCACAATTGAGGATAGGAGACACAGAGAATGCTGTAGAGCAATCTTACCACACTTTGGGACCACTTGTCTGCAATGGAAGTGAGTCTTGTACCTTCATTCAGATGATCCTTTTTTTCTCTCCCTGGGATGGAAAAATGTCTGGTTAGTTCAGTCCTAAAGGGAATTTTTTAAGTATACAATTTTGAATTACCTTGTCAAATTGAAATTCAATGCACCTGTTTTTGACACCTTGAAATGAAGAAACTATCAATTCCAATTTGAGAAACAAGGCTGATTAAACCGTAGTTGTATTTTACTGTCTTTTTGCTGTAAACTATCTGCGGACATTTCTTTGTAAAATGTTAGATTTTTTGCTTTGCATTATATTTTTAGTCTTGAATTGTCAAGGAATAAATATTATTTCATCACATTTTATCTCTTTCGTTTTTCAGCTGAATCTCTGTGTGACAAGAATCCATGTGGCTCTGGAATCTGTCTTCCTGGTTGTAACTATTTCCTGTGTGTTTGTGACAATGACCAGTGTGGTCAACACAATATCAAAGGTACTGTTCTCTTTCTGCATATCTTTCAAAACAGATAGTTTTGTAAATTTGACCTTTTTCGTCTTTTTTCCATTTATATGGTCATAACATTTCTGATTAGAAAAAAAAATTATATGCTACTCTGTTCTTGGACTTTCATACAGGTGGAGTTTGATTTGACGGACAAAGTAACTAAAGAATACTGTGTCTGCAAAATTGTGTATTCAATTTCCACTTTGTTATTACATTCTTACTATGAAACTGACTTCCCGTTCCCTGTATTGGAAGTATCACATCAGTTTTTTTATTGTGTAGCAAAAATGCTTGATTTATTTGAAGAAATGTGCAGAGCATAAACATCTTCAAGGTCTAATTTACCACTATTCTACTTTTCGACACGTGACTTTGATAAGTAAGATTGTGTAAGATCCTGTAAATCCTTTTCCATTGGTTCATCATATTTTTGCATTTATAGCCTTTGGACTGAAGTTTGAGAAAAAAGAATCACACAAATATAGTGGACCAGGAGCAATCACCTCACTATCGACCTGTTCTGCAAATGAATGCTACCTTCTTTGCCTGCGCCACCTCACTAAATGCAGGGGAATGAACATAGCGTCAGGAAATGGCTGCAGATGTGTTTTGTTGCATGAGAGTGTCATGACTAATAACAAAGTTGTACAAGATGCTGGATGGGCATTCTATAAGATTTATTTTTGAAAAGACAAATGACTAATATTAATGTTGTACGAGATGCTGGATGGGCATTCTATAAGATGTATTTTTGAAAAGACAAATGACTAATACTAATGTTGTACAAGATGCTGGATGGGCATTATATAAGATGTATTTTTGAAAAGACAAATGACTAATATTAATGTTGTACGAGATGCTGGATGGGCATTCTATAAGATGTATTTTTGAAAAGACAAATGACTAATACTAATGTTGTACGAGATGCTGGATGGGCATTCTATAATATGTATTTTTGAAAAGACAAATGACTAATACTAATGTTGTACGAGATGCTGGATGGGCATTCTATAAGATGTATTTTTGAAAAGACAAATGACTAATATTAATGTTGTACGAGATGCTGGATGGGCATTCTATAAGATGTATTTTTGAAAAGACAAATGACTAATACTAATGTTGTACAAGATGCTGGATGGGCATTCTATAAGATGTATTTTTGAAAAGACAAATGACTAATACTAATGTTGTACAAGATGCTGGATGGGCATTCTATAAGATGTATTTTTGAAAAGACAAATGACTAATATTAATGTTGTACGAGATGCTGGATGGGCATTCTATAAGATGTATTTTTGAAAAGACAAATGACTAATATTAATGTTGTACGAGATGCTGGATGGGCATTCTATAAGATGTATTTTTGAAAAGACAAATGACTAATATTAATGTTGTACGAGATGCTGGATGGGCATTCTATAAGATGTATTTTTGAAAAGACAAATGACTAATATTAATGTTGTACGAGATGCTGGATGGGCATTCTATAAGATGTATTTTTGAAAAGACAAATGACTAATATTAATGTTGTACGAGATGCTGGATGGGCATTCTATAAGATGTATTTTTGAAAAGACAAATGACTAATATTAATGTTGTACGAGATGCTGGATGGGCATTCTATAAGATGTATTTTTGAAAAGACAAATGACTAATAACAAAGTTGTACAAGATGCTGGATGGACTTTTTACAGGATGTATTTTTGATTGTATGACGGAATTGCATGATATAAATAAATAATTATTGTTATGGTTAATTTTCTGTTATGGATCTTTAAACTTTCAGCAAATCAAGAATCAATATTTTGAAGAATGAAAGACTTTCTTATTGGGGTATAATGCTTTGAAATGAGATTTCAATTTCATCTGTATAAATATTTTTATATAATGTCAATAAATAATGACAGTCAAAAGAGAAAAACTTGTTTTATGTTTTGTGATGTTTGAATTTAAATGAATATTTTGTTTTCATATTCAACTCCAAAACTTGTATTATTAATTGCAAATTACCGTTCGAATGGCTTAGAACCCTCCTGATCTGATAAAAAGGCTTGATGAATAAATAGAAAATTGCCCTCATGACTGAAAAAAAGGAGACAATAAAAGAGTGTAATACTATAATATGGTATGGAAGAAAAATTCTAGTACATGTAATAGACAATAGTTGACTTTATATCTCAGGTGCTTCCTCTTCATGAAATAATTATTTGCTTTCATGGACAATTGGTTCAAAACTGATCTACATCTCAACATCATTTTCTCATTACTTAGGGCATTGAAAGCTACATTTTAAAAAATATCATTCAGATGATGTCTTTGAATATATAATCAGTTGTTGCCTCTGCAATTATTTTTATTTTTTTTAATGGAAAATTGTTGTTAATGAGGCATAATCATGGTGTTTAGGCCAGAACTGCCAATTCTTTTGTATGCAGCATACAACTAAAACCAATTAAAGTGTCAATGTTTTTTAAAGGCTCTTGCTTAATCAATATAAACATTCTGAAGGCATTAGTCCACTGACTGCCACAACACAGTGAGAGTTTTACATGGATTTGATAAGAGCAGAAAAATGTTATGACAGCAACCATGAAGATACCATTTGAAGGAGTATGCTTGTTTTTCGTGATATCTTTTTTATTTACGTTTTTATTTCATTTCATTCATATTGAAAAAATAAATATGAGCAAGTGTTGCTAAAATTAATTTTATTCAATTCCCACAGCCCGAAATGCACCTATAATACAAAGTTGTTGATTCTTTTAAATAAAAAGCTACATCGTTGTGACCTAAAAGGGCTGTGGTCATTAGGTATATAACATTCATTTTGATGATTTTACTTTAAAAAATTAAGAAAAAATCCATACACTAAGTGCTTTGTAATTGGCGCAAAAAATGTTTATGTCAGTTTCACAAAATAAGAAATTACATTAAATTTTCTGTTAAATTTTTTCAAGACATAAAAATTACTAATTTCTTAAAATCAATGCTATTGAATAAAGAGTCTTATTATTTTTTCCTTTCATCCTAAAGGTTTATTCAGCGTGCATGGTCTGACGTTGCCATCATGTCTAGCCTATCACAACGTTGGTCACCAAGAAAGTGGAACATTTGCAATACATCCAGATGGGCCCGGCAACAATTCACCTTTTGCGGTCCAGTGCAATTTCACAACAAATGAGGTCCAAACAATCATGAATCATGACAAATAGGAATTTTATCATTTCTTTTCATGATCAATGCTTGACGCTTGAGAAAAAATTAATAGCAGTCGGAATACTTCATGCTTATATTGAAATACTAAAGAGTTGGCAAAAGAAATCTGAAAAATTTGCTCACATGTTTGAAAATGATATTCTTCACCTCTTTTCTTAAAATCTTTCACAAAGAAAGATATGTTAAATTATTCACAAACATAAACATACTTCTATTTAGCCAAAATTATCAACAAAAATGTCCAGAAAAACATTTTTGCAAAGGTATGACACCAAAGGTATACCGCTAGTGGATTTATATGAAAGTCAAGTGACATTTCCCAGAAATTTCAAAGTAAAAATGTCGTACCATTTCAAATAAAACACTTTGGGAACCATTGATTTTCAATCATGGTAATTTGCATATCCGAAGTTTTAGCAGTCCCCAAATTTCCCTCACCCCCAATGAGAATCTGGCCAAATATCCTAGCCAATCAAAGTCAAGCCTAATATTCACAGAGCCATTGCAGTGTTGGCTTATCTCTGTATCTTAAGTGCTATTTTCACAATGTAACAGTAAAAAATTGTTTCCATGTAAATGATGATAATAATGGTTTTAAAATGTTCTGAAATTATTAAAATCAATATCAAAAGCTCACAGGTTACTGGGACATACATGTGTTTCAAAGTAAATTATTAGTTTCCCATTGGTCACAGTATGAAGGAAGCTGCTCAAACCATGGCGATACTGCTGTTCTTGATCCTCAACCCTTTGTTACATGGTACGCAAGTATTTTTTTAACAGCATCATAAAATCTTTAAGATTTATAAATGTAATGACTTTTTTACAGATCAATCCATCTAAATAACTAATATGAAAATAATAATTCTTTTCTCATGCGCTTTGTTTGCAGTTATAGATGGTGTACATTCTATGGCACTGCCATCATGTCAGGCTTACTACAATGTGGGTGTCCGAGAAAGTGGAACATTCGCAATTGACCCAGATGGGCCTGGCAACAATTCACCTTTTCCAGTCCAGTGCAATTTCACATCTAGTGTTGTTCAGACCATAGTCCATCATGACAAGTAAGTGTTCAAATGCTAAATTTCACAAGAGTAGGCCTATAACAAAGATAAAGATTAAAATGGTCAAGGTTCCAACTAGAAAGCAACATTAACTTTATTCTTATTTTTCATTGTAAAAACAGAAAAATCGGTTTAATCAAAATTTTGGAAAATTCCATTCAACAGTAATTATTGTGAGACCATTTGTTTCTACATAATATCATTGATTGAGATGTAATCTAAATCTGAAGTCATATATAAGCCCTGTGGTTGATTTATATTCATGTATATATTGCAGAATTGGGCGTTTCAAAAGTCCAACTTCATATTCTTATAATCTGGGGGCGCCGGTACCGATCACATATAATCAGAGTTCTTGGTCCCAAATTAGAAGCGTTGCGACTTCATCAAAATTCTGTTCATACTCCTACAAATATGAATGTTATGGCGCAATGATGACTCCCGTTCTGAAGTTCACAGCTTATGATGGAACCATTTACACAAATTGGTGGAAACAATACGGTGGCTTGTGTCATGGTAAGTGTTGACAGTATGATGCTTAGCCAAGACTATCAGTAAACGATATGTACAGTGTATTTATTTCCGGGATATTAAACTACTTCACTTAAGATAATTAATATTATGCTCCAATAAAATTTTCTATGCATTCGACTACTTTGTAGATATGACTGCATTTCAAACTGCCATTTCAAATTCCAAGTTGTCATGAAGCATTTCCAATGTTCATTGTTCATCTAAAAATTGTATTTAGGCTTATCACCTCCAACATTTGAATATTTTACATGTGAATATTTATTTATAAACCTCACCAAGTGGCACAAATGCATATAGACCTACATTCTAGGCGTCAAACTGTATTTGATGTAGGCCTATAAATCAATTAAATGAATTTTAAATGCAACCATCGTGAAAGAAATTTACAAATTTTTTTTTAGATGTGTACAAGAATTGCACTTGCGACATTAATGATGCGGTTTGGAGAGAAGAAGTCGGATCAATTGCAATCAAAGATGCCTTTCCAATTGTGCAATTGATGATCGGAGACACTGATGGGGCTCCAGAACAATCTTACCACACTTTGGGACCACTCATCTGTAATGGAAGTAAATACTTGTCATATTATACATTCTGAGTTGCCAGTTATGATCTTAATGAGGTAGAAAGTGATGGATGGTTAGAAGATTGGGGCTTGATGTCCTATATTTATGGACTTGGTAGTTGGTAGGCTAATTAGGACTTGAGGAGGATACGGCTATGAGGGGAATTATGATTGAAACAGCCATTCAACATTGGACGGTGAAATACACCTCAAACAAATTTTAGCAATTTCTCAATAAGAACTCATGGATTCGAGAATAGATTCGTGTATATGTTCTGACGTGAGTTTAGTTTGCTGTGCCCAACAGACCAGCAATTCAATTTCTTCTAGAAAAATCAAAAGAAAATATTGTAAATATTGTTGATATAACGATAACAAACTTGATAATCCATAAAAGAGAGTATATGTATGCTGCAATACTCCCTATCACTTTTCATCTTACTCTATTGTTTTAACTTGCAGCTGAATCCCCATGTGATATGAATCCATGTGGCTCAGGAATCTGTCTTCCTGGTTCAAACTGTTTCTTGTGTGTTTGTGACAATGATGAGTGTGGTCCAAATGACATCAAAGGTTGGCATTCTTATATGTACCTTTCAGTATAAGACAATGAATTAACTAATGTAATGGATCAGAATTTAATGGTAAATGAAACAATTGTCATACAAGAAAGCCGGTTTGAGAAACAATAGGTACTTAGTTAAGAGCTGTTTTCACATGTCATGATCTCGTTTTTGCAGCATTTGGAGTGAAATTTGAGAAGAAGGAGTCTCACAAATACAGTGGACCAGGAGAAATCACCTCACTATCAACCTGTTCAGCAAACGAATGCTACCTTCTTTGCCTGCGTCACCTCACTAAATGCAGAGGAATGAACATCGCTTCAGGAAACGACTGCAGATGTGTTTTGTTGGATGATAGTGTTATGGCCAACACTAATGTTGTAGTAGATGCTGAATGGTCATTCTACAAGATGTATTTTTGAAAAGACAAATGACCAATTATTCTTGTTCAAGTTTTCTGACCTTCAAAGAAAAACAATGGTAGAAAGTGTGTTTTGTGTAATAAATTAAACGACACCTGTGTGAAGATGATTGAAATTTGTGATAAGACAACTAAGTTTACTAAAAATTGCTCTAAAACATGCCATGCTGTATTATTGTACATCTTGCATTTCAATAATGACTTAAGATTTCATTTGTATTAATATCTCCAATGCTTAATTTTTATTTAAAATTTGCCATTTCGCTTTTTTTTTTAAGTGAAAGTTGTGTACGTTTATATTTCATATGTTATAGTTTTTCACTGCATTGTAACGAATATTTCTTCTTGTGCCACCTCAACAAGTGTGCTGCTTCCTCTTGCACAGTAATGCAATTACATCTCTGTTTTTCGGTGGAAACAGTTTTCCAGTTTACAGTGCCGCCTGTAAGTAAGTGAAACGCATGACATTGTGCCATTGCATCAATGCTAAACATCCTCAGCCAAACTGCTTGTGGAGGCATGAATTCTCATCGGATGAAAGGGAAACAAAGTGGGTCATAAAGGCCGATGTGAGAGGCAAGTGGGATAAAAATAGCAGCCCATTTTCTTCAGTGTAGTCGGAGTTAGGTATGGGTCAAAGTCTTTGATAAGTAAGTGAACCACCCTTCCCTATCTTTTAACATTGGGCCTGCGTTTCACTTATTTATCAAAGACTTTGACCCATACCTAACTCCAACTACAGCAAAGAAAATTGGCTGCTATTTTTATCCCACATGCCTCACATATCGGCCTTTATGACCCAAAATGTTTTCCTCTCATCGGATGAGAATTCGTCCTTCCAGAAGCATTTTGGTTAAGGATGTTTAACATTGATGCAATGGCAAATTATCATGCGTTTCACTTACTTACAGGCGGCACTGTACATGGTTTATTTGAATGAATGAGGTTATTGACAAGTTTCTTAGTTGCTTTTGACCACACAAAGAAGAATGTGACATACATTGTGCATTGGACTTGGCAGCAGAAGGAATGGAGTGAAGTGGGGGGGGGGGGTTATTGGTTTTAGTGATATTAACTTGGCAAGCTCCAATAAAGACAGTTCAACAACAATGTCACTCTTTGTAAAACTTACCGTAGCTCACAAATAATCATTTGACAAGTAAATTACTAAATCACACATTAAAACCTATTACCAAAGCCTGCTGGATACTGCTGCTTCTGGTTAATTGAAGGGTTTAAATTTCTCAGTATTTTAAGTGGTATACTCACAATGTAACAGTGAATAATTGTCATAAGTTTCCATGTAAATGATGATAATAATGGTTTTAAAATGGTCTGTAATCGTTAAAATCAATATCAAAAGCTCACAGCTTACTGGGACATACATGTGTTTAAAAGCAAATTATCAGTATCTCATTGGTCACAGTATGAAGGAGGCTGCTCAAACCATGGTGATACTGCTGTTGTTGATCCTCAACCCTTTGTTACATGGTACGTAAGTTCTTTTTTTTAATTTAGCATCATAAAATCTTGAAGATTTATAAATTTCAAGGAATCTTTTACAGATCAACCATCTAAATAACTAATATTATAGTAATAGTTCTTTTCTCATGTGCTCTGTTTAAAGGTAAAGGTGGTGTGAATTCCCTGGCACTGCCATCATGTCAATCTTACTACAATGTGGGTGTCAGAGAAAGTGGAACATTCGCAATCAACCCAGATGGGCCTGGCAACAATTCACCTTTTCCAGTCCAGTGCAATTTCACATCTGGTGTTGTTGAGACCATAGTCCATCATGACAAGTAAGTGTTCAAATTTTGAATTTCACAAGAGGACAACAAGGGGAAAAAGATATAATAAACGTTGTAAAAGAGAAAGTATTAGTTTAAACAAAAATTTGAAAATGTCTGTTCAATTATTATTATTGCAAGATCATTCGTTGCTCTAGAATATTGATTGAGAAGGAGTCTAAAGCTGACGTTATATTTGGCTTAGTTATTCATCTATAGGCATTTATATATTGCAGAATTGGGCGTTTCAAAAGTCCAACTTCATATTCTTATAATCTGGGGGCGCCGGTACCGATCAAATATAACCAGAGTTCTTGGTCCCAAATTAGAAGCGTTGCGACTTCATCAAAATTCTGTTCGTACTCCTTCAAATATGAGTGTTATGGCGCAATGATGACTCCCGTTCTGAAGTTCACAGCATATGATGGAACCATTTACACAAATTGGTGGAAACAATATGGTGGCTTGTGTCATGGTAAGTGTTGACAGTATGATGCTTAGCCGATCTTGACCATCAGTAAACGATATGTACAGTGTATTTATTTCCGGGATATCAAACTACTTCACTTAAAATAATTCATATTATGCTCAAATAAAATTTTCTATGCATTCGACTACATTGTAGATATGACTGCATTTCAAACTGCCATTTCAAATTCCAAGTTGTCATGAAGCATTTCCAATGTTCATTGTTCATCTTAAAAATGTATTTAGGCTTATCACCTCCAATATTTGAATATTTTACGCGTGAATATTTATGTATAAACCTCACCAAGTGGCACAAATGCATACAGACCTACATTCTAAGCGCCAAACTGTATTTGATGTAAAAAAGAAGACTAGTAGGCCTATAAATCAATTAAATGAATTTTAAATGCAACCATCGTGAAAGAAATTTACAAAATTTTTTTTTTTTTAGATGTCTACAAGAATTGCACTTGTGACAAGAATGATGGTGTTTGGAGAGAAGAAGTTGGTTCAATTGCAATCAAAGATGCCTTTCCTATTGTGCAATTGATGATTGGAGACACTGACGGGGCTCCAGAACAATCTTACCACACTTTGGGACCACTCATCTGTAATGGAAGTAAATACTTGTCATATTATACATTCTGAGTTGAAAGTTATGAACTTAATGAGGTAGAAAGTGATGGATGGTTAGAAGATTGGGGCTTGATGTCCTATATTTATGGACTTGGTAGTTGGTGGGCTAATTAGGACTTGAGGAGGATACGGCTATGAGGGGAATTATGATTGAAACAGATGTCCAACATAGGCGGACAGTGAGTACGCCTGTGACATTAATGTTTGCAATTTCTGAATATGAACTCACAGACTTGATTCGAGAATAGATCCTTGTATATGTTCTGACGTGAGTTTAGTTGGCTGTATCCAACAGACCAGCAATTCATATTCTTCTAGAAAAGTCACAAGTAAATATTGTAAATATTGTTGATATAACGATAACAAACTTGATAATCCATAAAAGAGAGTATATGTATGCTGCGAAACTCCCTTTCACTTTTTATCTTACTCTATTGTTTTAACTTGCAGCTGAATCTCCATGTGACGTGAACCCATGTGGCTCAGGAATCTGTCTTCCTGGTTCAAACTATTTTTTGTGTGTTTGTGACAATAATGAGTGTGGTCCAAATGACATTAAAGGTTGGAATTCTTATATGTACCTTTCAGTATAAGACAATGAATTAACTAAGCAATAAATAAGGAATTTGCTATGCAATGAATCAGAAATGAATGGTAAATGAAACAATTGTCATACAAGAAAGCCGGTTTTAGAAATAATAGGTACTTAGTTAAGAGCTGTTTTCACATGTCATGGTCTCGTTTTTGCAGCATTTGGAGTGAAATTTGAGAAGAAGGAGTCCCACAAATACAGTGGACCAGGAGAAATCACCTCACTATCAACCTGTTCAGCAAACGAATGCTACCTTCTTTGTCTGCGTAACCTCACTAAATGTAGAGGAATGAACATTGTGTCAGGAAACGACTGCAGATGTGTATTGTTGGATGAGAATGTTATGACTAATACTAATGTTGTACAAGAGGCTGGATGGGCATTCTATAAGATGTATTTTTGAAAAGACAAATGACTAATATTAATGTTGTACAAGATGCTGGATGGGCATTCTATAAGATGTATTTTTGAAAAGACAAATGACCAATATTAATCCAAGTTGTCTGACCTTCCAAGAAATACAATAATAGGAAGACTTGTGATAACTTGCTGCATTTATTTTTCTTAAGACTACTTAATGAGTGTCATGTTAAATTGTTTTGTCTTATTCTGATTCTTTGTGTATTTAAAAGTTCTATGTGATTTTTTATTTTAAAGTGAAATTTTTGAATATTCATATTTCATACATTGTAGTTTTTCACTGCATTGTAACAAATATTGCTTCTGGTGCCAACTCGATTAGTATACTGTTTCTTCTGGCACAGTAAATACATTTCCTTTGAAATAGGTTATTCAAATAAACTCTGTAAACTGAAAAACTATCAACAACTTTGTTAGTTGCCTTTTACCACAAAGAACACTATCACATTATGCATGGGACTTGGAAGCAGTGGAAGGAATGGGATGAAGGGGAGGGAGGTATTGGTTTTAGAGATATGAATTTGGCCACCTCCCAATGAAGACAATTCAACAACAATGCCACTCCTTGTAAATTTCACAGTAGCTGACACATAATCGTTTGAAGAGTTATTAAAAACATTTTCTAAAGCCTGTTCGATACTGCTAGTCCTGGTTAATTGAAGAGTTTTTTAATCTATGTATTTTAATTGGTATATTCACAATGTAACAGTGAATAAATGAAATAAGTTTCCATACAAATGATGATAATAATGTTTTTAAAATGTTCTGCCATTTTTAAAATCAATATAAGAAGCTCGCAACATACAAGGACATATTTTCTTTAATGGAAACTATTAGTTTCCTACTGGTACAGTATGAAGCAAGCTGTTCAAACCATGAAGATATTGCTATTGCTGATCATCAACCCTTTGTTACATGGTATGCACATGTTAACTTTTAACAGCATCATAAAGTCTTAAATTTTATAAATGTAATGGATGTTTTTACAGATTGATCTAGATATCCAAATAACTTTATATAATATTAACAGTTTTTCTCTTGCACTTTTTTTGCAGGTAAAGATGGTGTAAATTGCCTGGCACTGCCATCATGTCAGGCTTACTACAATGTCGGTGTTCGAGAAAGTGGAACTTTCACAATTGACCCAGATGGGCCTGGCAACAATTCACCTTTTCCAGTCCAGTGCAATTTCGCATCTAGTGTTGTTCAGACCATAGTCCATCATGACAAGTAAGTTTACAAATGCTAAATTGCACAAGAGTATAACAAAGATAAAGTTTAAAATGGTCCACGTTCCATGATAAAATCAGCTTTGTAAAAACACAAAGTATCGGTTCAATCAAAAATTTGAAAATGTCTGTTCAATTATTATTATTGTGAGACCATTAAAATTTTGTTTTAATGGGTATTGGTCAAGAATGGGAGTCTTAATCTGAAGTCGTATTTAATGATTTATTCATGTATAGGCATTCATATTGCAGAATTGGGCGTTTTCAAAGTCCAACATCATATTCGTATTATCTGGGTGCGCCGGTACCGATCACATATAACCAGAGTTCTTGGTCCCAAGTTAGAAACCTTGTGACTTCATCAAAATTCTGTTCATACTCCTTCAAATATGAATGTTATGAAGTAGTGATGACTCCCAGTCTGAAGTTCACAGCATATGATGGAACCATTTACACAAATTGGTGGAAACAATATGGTGGATTGTGTCACAGTAAGTGTTGAAAGTATGATGCTTAGCCAAAACTGTCTGTAAACGATACATAGTTATTTCCGGGATATGAAACTACTTCACTTAAAAAAATGCATATCACGCTGAAATAAAATGTTCTATGCCTTCTACTACATTACACATATGACTGCATTTCAAACTGGAATTTCAAATACCATGTTGTCATGAATCACTTCAAATGTTCAATATTCATCAAAAAATATATTTAGGCTTGCCACCTCCAATTTCTGAATATTTTATGAGTGAATATTTATTCATAAACCTCACCCAGTGACGAAAAAGCTTGTAGCCTGCATTTCAAGCATCAAACTGCATTTGATTAAAAAATTTATAAAATTATTTTTGTAGTTGTGTACAAGAATTGCACTTGTGACAACAATGATGCGGTTTGGAGAGAAGAAGTCGGATCAATTGCAATTAAAGATGCATTTCCAATTGTGCAATTGATGACTGGAGACACTGATGATGCTTCGGAACAATCTTACCACACATTGGGACCACTCATCTGTAACGGAAGTAAATACTTCTAATGTCATATTGTAAAGTCTGAGTTGAAAGTTGTGATTTTTGTGAGACGGAGAGTGATGGGTGCATGATTGGGACTTGACGTACTGTATTTAAGGACTTGGTAGGCTAGTTAGGACAGCAGGAGAACACAGCAATGAGGCGAATTATAATTAAAACAGCCTCCGGCATTTGAAGGTAAAATACACCTGACACAAATTTTAGCAATTTCTCAATAAGAACTCAACTCATGGACTTGTTTCGAGAATAGATTCTTTAGATTTTCTCATATGAGTGTAGTTGGCTGTACCCAACAGACCAGCAATTCATTTTCTTCTGGAAAAATCATAAGTAAATATTGTAAATATTGTTGACATAATGATAACAAATTTGATAGTCCATAAAAGAGAGTATATGTATGCTGCAAAACTCCCTTCCACTTTTTATCTTACTCTATTTTTTTAACTTGCAGCTGAATCTCCATGTGACACAAACCCCTGTGGCTCAGGAATCTGTCTTCCTGGTTCAAACTATTTCCTGTGTGTTTGTGACAATGACGAGTGATGTCCAAATGACATGAAAGGTTGGCATTCTTATATGTACCTTTCAGTATAAGACAATTAATCAACTGAGCAATGAATAAGGAATTGGCTAAGCAATGAATGAGAAGTTAATGGCTAATGAGACAATTGTAATGTAAGAAAGCCAGTTTGAGAAATAGTAGGTATTTCATCATACATGCATTAAATTTTGGAAAGTTGAGAGTTGTTTTCACATGTCATGATCTTGCTTTATAGCATTTGGAGTAAAATTTGAGAAGAAAGAATCCCAAAAGTACAGTGGACCAGGAGAGATCACCTCACTATCGACCTGTTCAGCAAACGAATGCTACCTTCTTTGCCTTCGTCACCTCACTAAATGCAGGGGAATGAATATTGCTTCAGGAAGTGGTTGCAAATGTGTTTTGTTGGATGAGAATGTTATGACTAATACCAATGTTCTAAAGGATGCTGATTGGTCACTTTACATGATGTATTTTTAAAAGTATGATCGATTTATTTAGGTGATAACCGTCTGGCAATAGTTTTGTTCCATCTTCTGTTGCATCATAATGCTTGCTTTTAAAGGGCATGTATTGTATACATATATATACAAACTGTGTGATATGTAACAATAAACATAGTTTATGCAATGCTTGCAGTTTGTCTTTTTTTTTCCCTAAACTTTCTATAAGTTCATGAAGACAATTATGATAAAGTGAAAGCAGTCGCCCAATTAATTTAAGTGAGAGCCCTATAGTAAATAAGTCTTTATACTTAATAGACTTTATCCTCATGAAATGAATTTATCTACCTCTAAAGAAATCTGTTTACCTTTAAAAAAGACGATAAAGAAGGCAATTTGAACGGTTTGATATTGACAGTAACATGATATCAAGACCAGTTGAAAGGGTTTCAGTACTTTGATGCTTTATCATTGTCAGCGCTATTCAAATTTATTTGCTCTTGGTCTTCAAATAACAAACAGACATTTGCAAATAATAAATATGGAATCGCTCAGTATAAAAAATAAATCACTGAACTTCACAGATATTGAAGCATTCTTAACAACAGCTGTGAATATAATGTTGTTGCCTTTTTTTTCCCTAATGGTTGAATTGATTCATTTGTGCATTTAAGTGGTATATTGATGATTTAAATGTAGCTTTCAGGTTATAATAGCTGCTAAGGGAATAAATGTGATATATGTAGCATCATAATTGCTGAGAAGTAGTTAAGCTTTATTTTGCATAATCTAAAATCAATATCAAGCCAATTGCAATTAAATGACACAAAGTATATATCATGCACTGGTTATCTGTCGATGACAATATGTGGGGATGCCGGCCCAACCATGAGGACTTTGGTGTTGTGGATCATTAAAGCTTTATTGTATGGTTTGTATCATGTCTTCTTTTCTTTACTTAAATTTGTTGTATTTTTACAGTTTTTATAGTCAATTACATTTTTTTTCCTACTTGGGAACCGTTCAGAATTTATGACTGGGGGAGTGGGAGTTTTGTCAGAACTTCCCATCAAGAATTGACACCCCCCCCTTGAGTTCCGTGTAGATTTTTAGTACCCCACCCTTATGTATCATGCTCATTTTTAGTACCCCCCCTTGACATGCAAACGATACATACATAGTTATACATGTGTGCCTTGTACTGTCCCCCATACAGATTCGCTGACTTTTGTGGATAAACATTTGTGGTCAAACCGAGTATATGAGCGTTTTATAAATTTTTTGTTTTGTTAAAATTTCTTACCCCCCCCCTTGGACATGTTGTCAAAAACTACCCCTAGTACCCCCCCTTGGAACACGTTTGAAAAGTTAGTACCCCCTCAGGCAAAACTCCCACCCCTTCCAGTCATAAATTCTGAACAGTCCCTTATTAACATTAACAGCTCATAAGGAAAAACTACATAATATAATATGCTTGTAAAGATAATGTAGATAAATAAATCTCAATAATATGATAGAACTCACATTCAAGCTCCCTTAGCACATTGCTTTTGATTTCATTGTAAGATTAATCTTTCCGACTAAATTACTTTTCACTTCATATCAAAAGACGATTAGGAGAAGTAAAGCAAGAGAAATAAATGCTTTTACCAAACCATTCCATTATCTTAACCCAAGGTACATGAATTCATTTCATTTATTTCCACAATAAAGGGATATTTTCTTTCTTTTCCAAAGCAGGTCAAACAGGTGTCAATTCCCTGGCTTTACCGTCCTGCCAGACTTACTACATTTTGGGTGTCCGAGGAAGTGGAACATTCACAATTGATCCAGATGGGCCTGACAACAATTCACCGTTTCCAGTCCAGTGCAATTTCACAGCAGGTGTAGTTGAAACAATTATCTATCATGACAAGTAAGTTCATGTTATGATTTGATGGAGGCATTTTTGTGAAATATATATCACAATTAGACCTAATGTATCAATTTTTACCGGATAGTTTATTACTCTGAAAAAGTAATTGGAAAACGTATTTAAGCAATTGCCTTATTATTTGAAAGATAGAACTTCCCATTAGACACATATATTTCTGAGGAGATAGCAAATGAGGGCAAATGTACTGGCGGGGTGACATGTCTTTGTAATAGAAATGTTGTGTCATGTAAAAATGTGAGAAAAAAATAGCGTGTTATGGTCGACAGCAGTCTGGAAAAGTTTGAAATGGTGGTGCATTTATCGCTGGCTCTGTCTTTGGAGCCCAGGGAGAACGATCCACTAATACCACTAGTCTGTAGGCATGCGCATAGAGATGTGTGGATAGGTTGTTACAGGTAACAGACATACAGTTCTGTAAAGATGCAAATTTGTAGAGGTTTTGAAAACATGAAGATTGATGTATAGCTTTGGCAAATCCATGGAGAATTGGTGATGGGCATGACGAAATAAGATGTGGGCAAAACCTTCAAAGTTAATATAGGATATTTTGCAGGGCTTAGACACCAAAAGCCATGCTTGACAGCCCTGGGTTTATTATTGCTAAGGTTATTTTCTAAAGTGACATTGACAGCGTTTTGTGAGTTTTAACTTTTCTTGTAGGGTCAACACGCTGGTTTTATCTCAGTTGTGGGAAATTTCTCAATGATTTGAGCAAATTACTGTAGCATTCATGTGTGATTTGCTTGAATTGCTACAGTTTTTTATGGACCCTACAGGATAAGGTCAAAAACACAAGACAGTGTTCAGTGTCCTTCTCTTTTCATAAATTAAATCATTATTTTCCAATTTTAGCAAATTAGAATAACTCACCTCTCCTTTTTGGTACTTTGCAGAATTGGACGTTATAAAAGCCCAAGTTCATATATGAACATCCGAAGAGTGCCAGTTATGATAGCATACAACCAGAGTTCTTGGTCCCAAGTTAGAGGTGTCGTGACTTCATCCAAATTCTGCTCTTATTCATTCAAATACAAGTGTCATTATACTGTTATGACTAATTCACTGAGGTTCATGGCATTTGATGGTACCATCTACAACAAATGGTGGCAAAAATATGGAGGGCTGTGCGATAGTGAGTATTAATATTCTGCACACCTACGATTAGTGGCAGCGACAATTTACCTTATATGTACATGCACCTTACTTACAGCCTTTCACTTTGATAAAGAAAAAATGAGGACCAATTCACTGTGAAAAATGCACTTTGTGACTCATGATAGCTTCTTTCAACATGGGAGACATAGAGGCAATTTGATTAGTCATGAGCAAGAGAAGGCCATTTCACATGTCATAACTGATTTTGGATTGAAAATAAGATGCACAATCCTTTCGTTTAGCTGTCACCAACAAGAGGGATAAGTCTCCTTAAATCAAATTAACAGGGAAAGTATTGGCTATGATCATGACAAATCATCAGTATGATGACACACTAAGTGCTATTTTCACAGTGCAGCAGTACACCCTTTTTCGGTATCAAAGTGACGGGCTGTAATAAAAGTTTGTTGGTTCTTTTATGTATAAGTGGATGACCGTTACAGAATTGGGGGCATCAGTTTCCGTGACAGGAAATGATTTATTTTACAGTTAGAACGACAGAAATTATTTCTTTCAGACACTCGATATCCCAAGTAATTTGTTTCTATATCAAGCAACATTTTATTAACAAATACCCCCAAAATAAATTACTTATGTCAAGACTACCTGTAAAGAAGTTATTTCTAAAGCTGGGAATTAATTCATTCATACAAAAAAAATCCAATCCTCCTAAGTTAATTCCCTGGAGCTGTAGTTTTCTCCCCCTCAAAGATGATAATAATCAGGGAACAGTTCCCTTGTCCCATTAACACTTGACTTTCGTTACCAAGTTACCATGTAATTACAAACTAATAATACTTAACTAACACTTAGCCCATAGTCAGGTAAAAAAAGTGAACACCCCAAGGCATTGTTTAGTCGGAGCAGGCAACAAGCTGATTCTTGTGTAAAATTTTCTGTAGATTTCAAATTTCATTGTTGCCAAGCTATAAAATGACTCCTTCGCCCCCTAATACTAAATTGTGTCATAACACTTATGGTAGGGGAAGCTTGGGAGAGTTGGGCCGCAGGGAGGGTTGGGCCACCCTGATTTTTGAGGAAACTAAAATTTTTTTGAGAAAGCTGCAGCCACCAAAATTTAATAAAAATAAAAATATTTCAATGGATGTCGCATTTCCGGCTAATTCGCTTGTCACGATCTTTAGAGAGAAGAAAATTCAAATTTGGATGAAAAACGGAAAAACTTAGCCATGTTACGAGTTTTTAATTGTCTGTCAGACAACCAGGACTGAGAAAATTTTCTATGGCATGCTTGGTAGGCTTGACTACTCAGTTGTTATTAACACATTTTGGAAAATTATCAGACAACCAGTTTTATCATAATTGGGATTTAGAGAAAAATGGCCGAATGGGGGAGAGTTGGGACAGTGCCAATACTCTCCCCACATGTATTGCATCTACCCAGATTTATTTTTATTAAGACAGAAGAACTTGTCTAGAGCAATTTTCAACAGAGATTGAATATCTTTAGGCCCTAATAATTATTCATGGTCAAATAAAATTAGATATCAGGAAATCTAGATGGGGAGAGTTGGGCCATCAGGCATAGGCTTAAGTCTGACAGCAAACTAGAGTTGCAAGAGGCCTCAATTCAGGATTAATGACTTCTATGACCACCACACTACAGGTTAAAAATGTTATGGCCTCAAGTACAGCTTTACTGAACCTGATATATTGCAATGGCCCAAGTCTCCCCCCTGATTGGCCCAAGTCTCCCACTTGATGGGGAGAGTTGGGCCATTTTTTTTCCAATTTTCATAAGGCTGTAGCTCATATGTTCTTGGGAAAATATCAATGAAAACCTAAAGATATTTTTCTGAAATATTTCAAGATACAATACATGCATTAAGCATGTTTATATAATCATTAATGTTAGCAGGAGGTGCAAGAATGTAAAAAGTGGCCCAACTCTCCCAAGCTTCCCCTATATATTTGCATAATAGAGTCAATTTGTTTGAAGGTATATACAAGAATTGCACTTGTGACAAGAATGATGGTGTTTGGAGAGAAGAAGTTGGAACAATTGCAATCAAAGATGCCTTTCCGATTGCGCAGTTGAGGATAGGAGACACAGAGACGTCTGTGGAGCAATCGTACCACACTTTGGGGCCGCTTGTGTGCAATGGAAGTAAGTCTTGTTTCTATATTCAGATTATTCTTATCTTATGCAACAAAATACTCCTAATCTTAGAGATAGACTGTTACCTACGTGATTGATTTCCAGGGACTTTCTAGTTAAAATTGCATAATGTCTATTTCTCTGATTTCCAGCCGCGCCAGTTTTTTTGAGACCTTAAGATTAATAAAGTATCAATACCGAATTGAGAATCCATATTTGTATGTATTACATCAATTTTTGTAATAGATGCTGCAAAATATGAATAATTCTTTTCAAGCTACTTACATGTTTGTCAAATATTTGGTTTTTGTATGATAAATATTTATATACTTTAAATTGGCTCCTTAAAGGGCCACCGTAATCAACTTTTTTGGTTATTTTGAATTTCACTTAAAATAAACCTCCAAACAACAAGTGTTTGGTTCAAGATTTTAGGCCAAAAATTGGCACAGTCAAAAGTGACCTCTATTGCAAGGCTAGCTAGCAATTTACGTAGGACAGGGCTAAAAGTAAACAACCACATTGCATGCATGATTGATTCCACGTGTTTAGAATGGCATTGCTCCGTCTGGTGCTGCCATACCTTGATTACCTGACAGCGGCAAATGGCAGCATATCTATGATGCATGCATGAGTGGCCACTGGCTTCAGGCAGAAGGGGGGGGGATCTCCAATCCTATGTCATACACATTAGAAGACATGGCTGACTGAAAGGCCACACAGTTGTCTTGAAATTGCTATTTCGCAGATCATTTTGCTGTGATTGGTTGAAGCCAATTTCTCTGCTATTTGATATGTGTGTTAATTAAACCCCATTCTTTTACAGTAAGACATGCATCTAAAAAGTCGAGTTTAGATGACAGTTGTCCTTTAAGGTCCTGAGAAAAAGCACTTTGTCACTTTATGTCTTTTTTCATTTTAGCTGAATCTCCATGTGAGAAGAACCCCTGTGGCTCAGGAATCTGTCTTCCTGGTTCAAACTATTTCTTGTGTGTTTGTGACAACAATGATTGTGCTCTGAATAACATTAAGGGTAGGTTTTTCTTCTTACTCCGTTTTACCACTGATAATTTTGCAGTTCTGAAATTTTTCATATTTGTTCTTTGTGAGCTTATTCATTAATTGTCTAGCCATGAAAATACAAATTGGGATAGTTTACTGTTTTCTGAGGCTTTCTTACCGAATAAATTTAATTCACTTTTCGACTGCACTGAAGGTATCATATTATATTGTTATTATGTAGCACAAACACTTGATTCATTTGAAGAAATTCATACAGCATACAAATTTTCAAGGTCCAATTTATCACTTTTTTAATCTCCGACAACCTTAGGCAAATAAGATTGTGACAAATCCTGGAAATCCTTTCTAATTGATACATTATATTTTTATCTTTATAGCCTTTGGAATAAAGTTTGAGAAGCAGGAATCTCACAAGTACAGTGGACCAGGAGAAATCACCTCACTATCGACCTGTTCCGCAAACAAATGCTACATTCTCTGCCTGCGTCACCTCACTGAATGTAAAGGAATGAACATTGCATCAGGGAACGGCTGCAAATGTGTTTTGTTCGATGAGAATGTTATGACTAATAACAAAGTTGTACAAGATGCAGGATGGGCATTCTATAAGATGTATTTTTGACAGTATGATGGACTAGCATGATTTGAATATAAAATTATTGTTATGGTTACTTTTTGGTCATGGTTCCTTAAACTTTCAGCAAATCAAGAATCAATATTTCGAAGAATATAAAATATCCTTATTTGGGCATAATGCTTTGAAATGGGATTTAAATCAGATCAATGTGATATCATTATATAAATAGTTTATATATAAGCAACGAAAATCAAAAAAGAAAAACTTGAACATGCTTTCATGATATATGAATTGAAATAAATATTTTCATTTTCATATTCAACACTGAAACTTGCATTAAAATTATAAATTATTGTTCGCCATCCTTATTTGGTATGGCTTAGAACCGTCCTGATTTTAAAAAAGTCTTGATGAATGTTGAATAAATAGGTTTACACTCATGACTGGATATCTTCATCTCATCATTAAATGATAATATGTCCTTATGGACAATAGGTTCAAAAGTGATCTACATCTCAACCTCATTTTTTCATTACTTAGATCATTGAAATGTGGCAGTTTAAAAAAGATCATTCAAATGATGGCTTGGATGATATATTCAGTTGTCGTCCCTGCATTATTTAATTTTTTTAAATGGCAAATTGTTGTTAATGAGGCTTGATTATGGTGTTTAGGCCAGAACTACCACTTCCTTTGTATTGAGTATACAACTAAAACCAATTAAAGTGTCAATTTATTTTCAAAGGCCCTTGCTTAATCAATATATACATTCTGAAGGCATTAGTCCACTGACTGCCACAACACAGTGATAGTATTACATGGATTGGATAAGAGCAGAAAAATGTTATGACAGCAACCATGAAGATACCAATTGAGGGAATATGCTTGTGTTTCATGATATCTTTTTTAGGTATGTTTTGATTTCATTTCATACATATTGAAAAAAAAAACATATGAGTAAGTGTTGCTGGAATTCATTTTATTCAATTCCCACAGCCAGAGATGCACCGATAATACAAAGTTGTTGATTCTTTTAAGTAAAAAGCTACATCGTTGTAATCTAAAAGGGCTGGGGTCATTGGGTATATAAAATTCATTTTGATGATTTTACTTTAAAAAATTAAGAAATAATCCAAAAACTAAGTACTTTGTAATTAATGCAAAAAATGGTTAAGTCAGTTTCAAAAAATAAGAAATTACATTTCTGTCAAATTTTGTCAAGACACAGAAATTGCTAATTTTTTAATATCAATGCTAATTAATAAATATTTCTTATTATTATTTTTTTCCTTTCCTTTCATCCAAAAGGTTTGTTCATCGTGCATGGCCTGACACTGCCATCATGTCTAGCATATTACAACGTTGGTCACCGAGAAAGTGGAACATTTGCAATAGATCCAGATGGGCCTGGCAAAAATTCACATTTTCCGGTCCATTGCAATTTCACATCAAATGAGGTTCAAACAATTGTGAACCATGACAAGTAGGAATTTGATTATTTTCTTTTCAATGTCAATGCATGATGCTTGAGAAAAAATTTCAAGTTAATGTCAGTCAGAATACTTCATGCTTATAATAAAAAACTGCATAGTTGGCAAAAGAAATCTAAAAAAACTGCAGAGTAAGCAAAAGAAATCTGAAAAAATTGCGGAGTCGGCAAATGAAATCAGAAAAAATTGCTGGCTTATTTGAAAATGCTATTCTCAACCTCTTCCCATAAATTTTTTACAAAGAAGGATATGCCAAGTTGTCCACGTACTTAAAAATACTTCTATTTAGCCACAATTAGCAGCAGAACAACCGTTTTGCAAAGTTATGACACCTTAGATATACCGCTAGTGGATTTATTTGTAACGAAAGTGACATTTTCCGGAAATTTCAAAGTACCGATTTTCATACCATTTCAAATGAAACATTTTGGTAACCATTGCTTTTCAATCATGTTAATTTGCATATCTTATGTTTTGCCCCCCCCCCCCGCATCTTAATTCTGCCACTGATTTTATGGAAATTTTAACTGTGATGTAATCTATATTCCGTTTATACTTCTACTCATTTTTGTGATTTTCCATTTTGGGTTTTTATTGTGAGCTCTGACAGCTCTGACAGCTAAATGAATTCTAATAAACATTATACCATACCATTATTTCAGGCAAGAAACAGCACCTGCTCCTAAAGCAGCAAATCCTCAAGCAAAAGGAATCATCACATTATCTTACTTGAGCGGCACTTTGCAGCAAGTTCGATCCATTGTGCAGTCATCAAAATCCTGCCTATACAATTTTCGATACGACTGTCACCATGTCTATATGACAAACACGTTGTATTGGATTGGCTATGACGGAACCGTTTTCGAGAATTGGTGGGTTCAAGACAAAGGACTTTGCAATGGTATGTCTGAATTTAAAATTTAAAAAGTATAATTATAAATAGTGTTTCAGACCCTACAGCCTTGGACCGGTCAGCCCCTGGACTGCCAAAACACCGGACCAGTGCCAGACCAGACCAGTCCAATGCCAGTCCAGACCGGTGTATTGATTTTTCATGTCATAAAGGGTATCGCATGGATTTTTTCATATATACCTAAAAATGAAATTTGTATTATATAACTTTTAAACCCTGATTTTATCACAATTTTCTAAATGCTGATGGACCGCTTCTGGACCTGTCCAGTAACAAAATCGTATCACCTCAAACTGGACCAAACCAGGACCGGACCTCTTTTGTAAATACTGGATAACCCTCTTAAAGGCATATATAAAACATGGAATTTTTTAAGAATAGCAGACAAGCAGACGTCTGCATTTTCCTTAATATAGTCACTACAGACGTCTGGAAGTCCTCATTTATTTCTCTGTACAGACTCTGCTAAGCTCAGAATTACTGCCCTTACAGACGTCTGCATTTTGTAGGTTTTGCATTACACAGACAGGAGTGCTCAAAGTTCACCCTATTCGTCTGTTGTTCATTTTACAGACGTCTGCACAGTTAAGATTAAGTGCCCTCACAGACGTCTAGTTCTTACTCTTTTTGGCATTTCACAGACAACATAGGGTGTTTCACACTCACTCTATTTGTCTGTTAGGCATTTTACAGACGTCGGCATAATTAAAATTCACTGCTGTTACAGACGTCTGGTTACCACTGAATAGATGATGCACAGACATCTGGTTGCTGAAAGTAACCAGATATAGACGCCTGGATAATTTGGAAAAATGGAAGATACAGACGTCTGGTTAATCTGAAAAAATGCTAGATACAGACGGCAGTGATATTTATGTAAAATACCATACATCTAGTTTGGTCTGCAAGTTCTGAATTTGTTAAGTGGCCTTTATTTTACATTACCAGAAGTCTGTCAGCAATCTAAAATCCATCTATTCCAGGCGTCTGTAAGTAATTTTACAGACCGTCTGCATTTGCAATCCAGACCGTCTATTCCAGACGTCTGTAAGTAATTTTACAGACCGTCTGCATTTGCAATCCAGACCGTCTGTTACTGACTTATTACTGATAGAGCCAGACGTCTGCTACAGGCAAAAAATGCAAAATACAGACGTCTGCATGTCTGCTAAACCCCTTTTTTGAGCCGTTTTATAGCTCCTTAAAGGTGGTCCGGTATGCATCAATAGAAGATGTCATAAATGGTATTATTTATAATTCATGTGGAATGACATCATCTTATGCACAATAGACGTTTGTTTAACACCTCTGCGGACAATAGTCTTTATGTGCTCTGACATCACCAGACAGACTTGCTGCGGCTTTCAAAAGATACTTTTGATAAACATTATGTACACAACAATTTGCGCTCACACTGATTGTTTCCATTGCGCTTTTGTTACCTCATCTAAATTATTATACAGGGATAATCAGAAACTGTACCTGTGACACACGGAATGACAAATCCTGGAGGTTTGAGGAAGGATTCATTTCCATCTCTTCAGGATTTCCAATGACAGAAATGAGATTTGGAGACACTGACCAACGTTTTGAGAATGCCAACTACACTCTGGGTCCCTTGGTCTGCAAAGGAGGTATGTAGGAGAGATGTAGGAGAGATTTTGGAGAGATGTAGAAGATGTGGTGGAGATATGTAGGAGAGATGCAGGAGAGATGTAGGAGAAATGTAGGAGAGATGTAGGGACAGATGTAGGAGAGATGTAGGAGAGATGTAGCACAAACATGGGAGAGATATAGGAGAGATGTAGGGGAGACATAGGAAAGAATCGGATGTAGGAGAGATATGGGAGAGATGTCGGAGAGATGTAGGAGAAATGTAGGAGAAATGTAGGAGAAATGTAGGAGAGATGTAGGAGCAATGGAGGAGAGATGCAGGAGAGATATAGAACAGATGCAGGAGAGATGGAGGAGAGATGTAGGAGAGTTGCAGGTGAGATGTAGGAGAGATGAAGGAGAGATGTAGGAGAGATGCAGGAGAGATGTAGGAGAGATGCAGGAGAGATGTAGGAGAAATGTAGGAGAGATGAAGCAGAGATGTAGGAGAGATGTTGGAGGGATGAAGGAGAGATGTAGGAGAGTTGTAGGTGAGATGTAGGAGAGATGAAGGAGAGATGTAGGAGAGATGAAGGAGAGATGCAGGTGAGATGTAGGAGAGATGCAGGAGAGATGTAGGAGAGATGAAGGAGACATGTAGGAGAGATGTAGGAGAGATGCAGGAGAGATGTAGGAGAGATGCAGGAGAGATGTAGGAGAAATGTAGGAGAGATGAAGCAGAGATGTAGGAGAGATGTAGGGGATTCCAGGGTATGAACTAACAAAAATTCACAGCTTCATCACTTTTTTTGTCAAGTATATTAAACAAAGACACAATGTCATGTAAGCATCCAACAGCATAGCCTTACTATTAATCTTTTTCTACTTCTTTGCATTTGACCTTCTGATGCTTCTGACTAGGAAGTAAATACACCGTGAATAATGTCATAGTCATTGTCTTTAAAACTTGAGAGGATTGAATAAAGCGGGCTGACTTTAAACATTTTCTTAAAGTCTGCTCAGCCAAACTTGGTACAAGAGGACTCTTAACTAAACCAATTAGCTCTCTCTCTATGAACACTCAATATTGCATTTGCCTACTTGAGAGCAATAAACGAGGAAATTGGTTCTAGAGCATCATCCTTTAATCGTAAAGAGCATTTAAAACTCCTTGAAAGCGATTAGTCAAGATGTGTCGTTCAAATTTTGCCTACTTGAGAGCAATTGTGCTTTGTAATAAACAAGGAAATTGGTTTTGAAGCATCATCCTTTAATCGTAAAGAGCATTTAAAGCTCCTTGAAAGCGATTAGTCGATATCTGTCGTTCAAAGTTTCCTTTAGTCTAAGAGCCTGTGATCAATTAACTTTCATGGTAAAATAACTTAAGAATGATACTTCAGCGTTATGGTCTCAAAAGCATAAAATATAAAATCCTTCCTCACTAAGCTACAAGATTTCATGAACAGCATTGATTCAGTTTTATTTTTCTGTACTGTTGCCATGCTAGGCTAATCGGACAGTCAGATTCCACAAAAATGAGGTGAGGTGTTTTCTGGATGCAACTCAAGACTCCCGCCAAGCATTGGTTGGCAAAGCCTGGAAGTATTAGTATTTCACTGACCTTGTCCTCGCAGGCCCCTCCCTCTCTGACGTCAACATTAAATGCCTTTGTCATGCTTTGGTGTATCAAGACCACCAACCAGTATGCTACACCCTTTCCCTGATTCTTTCTCTATAAGTATCTCAAATAATACATATATTCAATAAATTATGGGAATGGATAAATCAAAATAATAAACTTACTAGAAAACACAATCATAATTGTTGTAATGCTCTCTCTGACTTATTCTTCTCTTTTATAATTGTATATGAAGGTCTGTTTTTCTGTTGTTGAAGAGCCTGACTTGTTCTTTCTTTGTTACAACTTTCAGGAATGGATGACTCCACCTGCAAAAGCAAGCCATGTGGTTCAGGAGTCTGCCTGCCTGGGTTGAACTCTTACTGGTGTCTGTGTGGGAAAGAGGACTGCACCAATCACAATGTCAAAGGTAAAATTGAATTCAAATATAGAGTCTGTGAGATATCTCTATTTTTCTACATCAGTTTTTAATGATTTCATAATACAATTTACAACCATCACTATGACGATGGGGAAAACTAAGATCTTTCATTAGAACTGCAGTTGTTAGAAATAATGTTCAATATTTTCCCGAAGACCTGATATAACAACTAGTGGAGTGACATTGATTTTTCCAGGACCGCTGCATCGACCTATCATATTATGATAGTTCAATGTCTTCTTACGCATTCGGGATATCTATTGTAGCATGAATGCTCATAATTTCTGCTGTAATTTTTTTAAAGAAACAAAATCGTAAAATAGCTATGTTTTCCTTTGTTTTGACAGAAATTGGACTGACGTTCATAATACAGATTAAATACCGATACAGTGGACCTGGAAAAATAACAGAACTGTCAACATGTTTCATTGACGATTGCCTCACATTTTGTTTCGACAACTTGGCAAAGTGCCGTGGGATCAACTTTGCTTCTGGAAATATCTGCAAATGTATTCTGTTGGATGAGCAGTTGTATGCAAATCCCAATCTCGTGATTACAGACAGTGACTGGTCTTTCTACAAGTTAAACTTTTAAGAGTGATGCAATTGCTCCATGTACGTCAACGGTAATCACTTAACTCTACATAATGACTGGTCATTTTGCCTAACTTTTGTGTCCCAAGCAATTGGCTATTTAAGTGGACTAGTTGGGAGGATATGATTCGTGTTTTAAGTGAATAATTAGGCTGTCAGTCAAGTTAAACGATAAAGTTTGTACAAGCGAGTTGTTGAAACATACAACCAAAATAATACACCTTTGAATTTTAAGTAAAATTTGTTATTTCGGAATCAGTGACTTTAGTAACAAATTCTGTGGATGGATGGATAGATGGATTATGGGGGCTTTACTTCCTGTATTTTTGCACTAAATTATCGTAATAAAGTGCTTGCTATAAATGAATCGTCATTATATTATGTCTTTATGATCACTTTTTGTCCAGATTCTGTATTCAGTGTCATAAAAATATTTTGAATATCAATAACAGTTAAAAGCTAAGTTTTTGAAAGATTTGTATGATCAATGGCAAGTTTAAAACTTTTAATTGCGAAGAGCTAGTGTGGCAGTCGTTTTTAAAAATAATCAAAAAGAGGATGATATGGAAAGAACATTCAAGTCCTTAACTCCAACCCAATGACACCATTACTCAAGTAGGGGGAACCAGGGCACATTTAGAAGTGGGGCACTATGGGACTGTGGAGCACATTGGGACAGTCATGATTACGACTCACATTTTGCTGTCAGGCTGCAAAAGGGTGGGTGCAGTCTAATTTATTATGCCTTGCACTTAAGCTCAACAGTATTGGTGATATTCATGCAAACTTCTAAGTTGCTGAGAGCTTTAAGCATTCAGCATAATTGGTGGACGTTAAAAGCATCCCAATGTGCCCCAGTTCCTCCTATGCTAGAATGTGTGGCCTGGTCTTTTTTTAAATTCTGATGGAATAAAATTCCAGCATTTAGCTATGTTTCCAGTTGATTACTTTCACAATGTTTTTTTTTTTAAATAATATGGAAGGTTTACAAGTGTCTTGCTCTTTTAACATATTTTTTCCATTTGCTATAAAACATTCAAAACAGATGTATCCTTGCAAATGGTGCTTTTACAGATCAATATATTTTTTGTGACCGGCGCGACTTAATTTCAAATAAAAAAGGATAAAGTGCAAGTATTTTAAGCGGTTCTTTCAATAAAAACATGATAAAACATCCCTTTAAGTTAATGTTTAATTATACATACCTCGGTGAGAGCGAACCTTTGTCTGTGCTTCTACTGCAGTGCTGGGCAATAAAAAGATCCCTCACATGGTTCAGATGTGCTATACATTGAACTCTCTCCCTCTCTCAATAATCAGTTAATCCTTGTGAATACCCAAAAGTGGGGTTTAATTGCAACAATTATTATATCTCTCAACCTCTTGCCTACACCTACCACTGGTACAGTGAATTTTGCTTGACTTTGCATGGGTTGTAAAATTCCATTAGATCTATGCTACTGGTGGAATCGAACCATGGACCTCTGAAGCCAGTGGGAACAGATTTTGATTATGAACTTATTAACAGCTATGTAAAAACTGTAGGTTGATTGATGGGGTTAGAGCGAGAGTATGAGAGCCATTAACTCATATAATCTGATTCTTTTTAAATTCATTGCCTTAGATTTGAACCCATGCATGCAGACACAAACCTTCAGCAGACAGGCATGGACTGTAACTACCTACATGTTACTGCCCAGCTGCAACAGACAAACCTGTAAGTACAGAAAAGCAAAAAATAATTCCTATAATTGACTAATCTTTGGGCAATTACTCTATCATTACAGACAAAAGACATTCAATTTCTGACAGCATCCCTTTGTTACTCACTGAAATGAACACACCTAACAATAACATTATGTTATACCAACTAAAACTGCGGTTAACTGTAATTGGTGCCGTTGAGTAATGGCATGCAATTTCAAATGATTCTTTAAAAAATGTAGGCCTTTGTGTGAAATAGTTTTAAAATGAATTCAAAATCGATACGACAGTCAAGCAATAGGTGAATAGTTGTCACAGCACACAAAAAGATCTGCTGTCGAACGCCTGCGGAACTGCTGTAGCAGAAACCATGAATCTGAAGAGAGCCACTACAGGAATATGTTTGTATGCCATCATACTTTACCAAGGTAAGTTTGATATGAATTTACAATTCTATACTTATTCTATTTTTTTAAGGCAGGCTCAAACTTTCAAATCAAATCAAATTTTATAGAAATCAATATTTATTTCAACTCTGTTTGTATCGCGACAACACTAGCTCAATCGGGGCTATTGTCCATTTTTTAATTAAATATTTTGGTTATGTTATCATATTGTTTGACTCTCAATATAAATATTATTTTTGTTTTTTAAAATTTCTTATGAGGTTTATTAAATGTCCATGGCCTGGTGCTACCATCCTGCCAGGCTTACTACAATATTGGTCGCCGAGATAGTGGAACATTCACAATTGACCCAGATGGAACTGGCAACAATTCACCTTTTCCAGTCAACTGCAATTTCACTTCAAGTGATGTCGAGACTACCATACACCATGACAAGTAAGAATTCAAGTTTGCTGTCAATCAGATATGGTTTTATGTTTGGAGCGCTTTTTTTTTTATTTGATAATAAACAGAATATTGCAATTATTTTAATGCTGCATATTATGCTAGTTCTGCTTCAGCCTAAAGTGCCTATAGATTCTACTTGTTTTTTGTGTCCATACCTCTTTTTTAGATGTAGTACAACCAATTGATTTTTCCTCACTATGGGGAAGTGCAAATTTTTGGGAAGTACAAATATAAAGCAGAGTACATGTTAGGGCAGTTACTGGACTTTAATTTTGAAGGGTAGAACTAAAATTTAATGCATCTTACGATATATCATATGTGAATCACTGCTATTGATTAATCAGTTTGGATAATCATGAAAAAATCATCACATGTCTCTCCTTGCAGACAACAATATGCTCCTGCCCCAAAGGCTCCAGACCCATATTCATATGGAATCATCACTTTGACTTATTCTGCCAGCAATGTGCAGCAAGTCCGTTCGGTGGTGGAGACATCAAAATCTTGTCGTTACGATTTCCGCTATGAATGTCACCATGTGTACATGACAAGCAACTTGCGCTGGCTCGGCCATGATGGAAAGGAGTACTGGAATTGGTGGTCAAAAGACAAAGGACTGTGTAATGGTAAGTACCGTAATATGGGGTGAATTGGGACACTGGGGTGAATCGGGACAGATCAGGAAAACATATTATTTGCTAAAGAAACACAAACTTCTACTTGCCTGAGGAAATTAATTTTTGGCATAGTTAAAGTACACATATTGGCGCATATTGTGACGGAATTTTGTATTTCTAGCTGCAGGCACTGAGGAGCTGCAGGACCTTAAACTTTGCGTCGCAGAACTGGCCTTTTACCAGTTGGTCAAAACTTTGCTTGTACTACATAAAGTATAAATATCAGAGCCACCAAAATTACAGCAAACTTTAAAATCAGTCTAATTTGGTTATAGGGGAACCATAGTTAAAGACTGGATATGGGATTGTGTGTGTTTGGTCCTGGGTGCAGATCCAGGTCAATGGCAAATTTTCCGGATTAACGACAATAACCATACTAATTTTCATTTGAGTGTAGTGGCGTGGCTTTTGGATGAATGATATTGAACTTGGCATCATTTGAGGTACAGTTAGTCCAGAATTATCAATTACTAGAAAAATTTGAAGAAAACTGCAGTTTTTAACAGTTTTTTGTCATTTATCACATTTTTTAAAATCTGCATATTATCAGTGAAATTGATTTCAGATTTTCCTCAATTTTTTTTTCTGGCATCTTGAACTTGTTTTCTTATATTTATTCACAAGGAGCAATCACTCAAAGTAGGTAGGGAGTATTGATAGTGGAAAAAATGGAGTGTCCCGATTCACCCCATAGTATGGGGTGAATTGAGACAGTGGTTTTCTGGGCCTAGAGCATTGGGAATTTAAGATGTCACTTCAAGCTTCGAGGGGTACTTAGACCTTGTGCCCAGACACAATTTGACATCATATTTTGATTTCTAGATTGATTTTTGTCCATGCTATGACAGAAAAACGGCCATTTCTGTCCCGATTCACCCCATATTACGGTACTTTATTTGTATAATATTTGTACTTCGCACATTATATCATTTATGACATATTTGTAAAAGTGCATAATTTTCGATTTATCTGCCTACCTACTTAAGCCATAATTCACTATACAGTGCTTGTTTCCTGCATTGTAACACCGCCCGTTCTGCAGTCATGAAGCAGTCTCTTGTGGCGGTGCGGTCTCTCGTTGGTTGCAAAATGCACTAAAAATACTACATAGTGGGGAGGAAGGCAGTCTCATAAGGCAGGGCAGTCTAACAAGAGGGGGTCTTATAATGCAGGTGCCACAGTAGTTCGAAAACTGCAAGTTTTTTTGTAATGGTAAAATTTCATAAATTGGACGGATGATCATGACTGGGCCTTTTTGTCCTGTTATGATGCACTCGGTAAACCGATTAAGACAGTAAGAGGATACAGCAAAGGGTCATGTGATCACTGTCCACCAGAAGTCCAGGTAACCTGGCCAGGAAAGGAACCAAACCTTAGAGCCAGCGATTGTTAGCCCATTCCTATGATTTTGCTAGACTCAAAACTGAAGGCATTTATTTCTTCCTGAAAAATATTGTCACATTGTCACAGCTATGAAGGAGGACATCTCCAAAACAGGAGTTTTGTCACTACACAAGACTTTTGTCACAAAGACATTCTGTGATAATCGGAGTCAATCGGAGACAAACTCCAGAACTTTTTCATTTTGTCTTATGAACTGTTAATTATAAGAAAATCAAAAATGATATTTGTTATTGTCTTCATGAATATTTTATACAGGTGTCCTTCAAAAATGCAAATGTGACTCACACATACAAGAGTGGAACTTTGAAGAAGGATTCATCGCAATCACGTCTGCATTTCCTATTACAAAATTTAAGTTTGGTGATACTGACCTGCCTTTTGAGAATGCTAACTACACCCTGGGCCCCTTGATCTGCAAAGGAGGTTTGTATGGAACATCCATTGTGACTTACCCTCTTAATTAAAAAAATTAAAAAAGTTGTTACTGACTTGAATATCTTCCAGATCACTGAGCATTTTTCATGGTCCCTGCTGCATATTTGGCAAATATGTCTCCTAAAAATATTCCTGTTTCTGATTCTTAGTCTTGGTTTAGACTTGCTGACTTCGTTTAGGCAGAAACCAAGAGTTTGCGGACCCAATTAGAGCCCAGTTGACCTGTTAACCTGTTGCAAAACCTATCTAAGACCTTTTCCAATTTCAGGAATGGATGACTCTACCTGCAAAAGCAAGCCATGTGGTTCAGGAGTCTGCCTGCCTGGGTTGAACTCTTTCTGGTGTCTGTGTGGAAAAGATGACTGCACCAATCACTATGTCAAAGGTAATCCACTTGTACCTAGTCAGACCACCTTTAATCTGAGGCACACTGTAACTGTTCTCAAGTATATCTCTCTGATTCCAAAAATGATTATTTAGGATACTTGGTAGTTGTCAGAAAAGATTAATTATAACCACAAGATTAAAATTAATATGCCGTTGAAGACAGTGTAAAAGCAAGTTGGAGTAAAGGTTCTGCCAACATACACTGTACTATTTTGTTTCTCCAGTTAGTTGACAGGGACATATTTAATCTGAGCACTATGATTCTCCAATACAATTTTATTTCATCACATGTCTAATATACAAAATTTCCATTTCTAACAGCAATGGGACTGAATTTTGAAATAAAGATAAGCTATCGGTATAGTGGCTCTGGAGTTGTAACGAAACTGGAAACATGCATCGTTGAAGATTGTCTGGCATTTTGTTTCGACAACTTGGCGAAGTGTCGTGGGATCAACTTTGCTTCTGGAAGTATCTGCAAATGTATTCTGTTGGATGAGCAAGTCCATGTTAATGGTAAACTCCTGGTTAAAGATAATGACTGGTCTTTCTACAAGTTAAACTTTTAATGGTAATGGAACTGCTCCACGTACGTCAATGGTAATCACTTAACTCTACATAATGACTGGTCATTTTGCCTAACTTTTGTGTCCCAAGCAATTGATTGTTGCGCAAATGGTAATCACTTAACTCAAGATAATGACTGGTCACCTTACCAGTTTATCCTTTTCAAAACAGTGTAGTGGACAAGCTGCAAGGAAATTATTTGCGTTTTTAGCAAACGATAATTGAGGAAGATGAAAGTCAAGAAAAACAGCCAAAGCCATTGATGTAGACTTAAAGAACGGGCGAGACATCGATGACGTCAAATGTAATCGTTGTTCATAATTGATATATTTCAGAAAATAATCATAACTGTGACAAAGTAATCGATTAGTTTAGGGAATTGTAATTGTTATCATTAGCCTAATCATGAACTTCTCCGGTAATCGTTATGATAATTAATCAATTACTTTTGGCAAGTTATCCCCCATGCATGTCTGGATGAGACAACTATGATGGATAGACTGTCACTGCAAATTCCACAGCGAGTCACAAAATGATATTGTTGGTTATTTATAAGCTCCTCAAAAAAATGATTGTTAGTCTCATGTGAAAGCTGCGCTAAGTAGGATGGATGATTGGGGATTTACGTCCTGCATTTAAGCACTTGGTACATTTATTAGGACATTAGGTCATGGATGACTGAAACAGCTGCCCAACATAGGCAAATAAAGACCTTGATGGAGTTGCATGGCATGCCCTTGAACAATCGATGTTTCAATGTATCGAACACACTAAAAAAATGCTGGTACAATAAATTTCTCTTAAATTACAAGAGTTTATTTTCCGTAATTTTCTGAAATAGCGATTGGTTTCCGCAGGCGTTTTCATTATTTTGTAATCCTTCAAGCGCCGGGACCTATCACACAATCCTCCTTTGTTTTTTTCTGTCAAATATTTTGCACATTATATTGGCAAAAAATAGATCATAATTAATGTCCCTAAAAGTCAATTAACTTGCAAAAACATTCAACGCTTCTGATTGATTAATTTCATTGTACTTTTTCATTTTGCAACACAAACATTAAACATCATTCAACAGTTCGCAAAAGTGTCTTTATTTTTTATAACATATTTTTTGCTTTGTTGGATTCAAAGCAGATGGATGTTTTCTACACTTCAATGTTGATTTATTTGTCATAACTGGAACAAACACGAACACAACTAATCGGAATGGAAATTTACAGTACTTACTACAAGCAGTAAATATGGTTCTTAGGGCAATTTCATACCAGACAAAAAATACTTAAATTCTGACATAGTCCACTTCTTACTAGATAAATACACCACACTTGACATAATGAAATAAACTAAAAGAAACTTTAATTTGGTTGTTATACTATTTTTA
Organism: Platynereis dumerilii; assembly: GCA_026936325.1. Taxonomy (NCBI): domain Eukaryota; kingdom Metazoa; phylum Annelida; class Polychaeta; order Phyllodocida; family Nereididae; genus Platynereis; species Platynereis dumerilii. Next base: position 1,370,193 of record JAPTHN010000046.1, on the reverse strand, counting down.
TACAGTATCATGCTTATGTAGAATTTGGCAAAAATCATTTTATAGATATACAAGTATAATCATCCAATATTTGCTTTGCACTTTATCAAAAATGTCTTAATCCAGCTTATGGGTTTTATGTTTTATGGCTGTCTTTACCTTGGGGGGGGGGGGGTAATATTTGTTATTTGTGCTAAATATTTACATGTCGTGCTCACTGTTGCAAAGAAAAATGACTTGTCATCAGACAACTGAAGCAACTATGTACAATTTATTCCATATTTTACTGCACCTCTGTCAACCTATCACACTTATGTATTTCAGGGCGATAATTCGTATATTCTTTGTTGGGCACTTATTGTCTCATGTTTGACTGCTTTATCAGGCATATGTGTTTATCACACTGTGGTGAATAACCTATAGGCTACCTATCACCTTAATGCACTTCTTATTTCCAATTAAACCTGAAAATCAGTGTCAGTCACCAATGTATTTAATAGTAAGTGGTGGCTTAAAATCCATAAGTCTTTGTGTGAAATAATCATGGAACCAAATAAGGTATTATTATGATTTTAAAAAGAAAATAGAGTTCAAAATCAATTGGACCAAGGCAGCATAATTATGTATTCTCTGTATGGGAGGCTGGGCTAAGTAGATGCGCATTTCAAATTTTGACGTATAGATACAGCACGAAAGTGCCAATACTATAAGAACATGTTGGGTGTTTGTTGAAAGCTTACATTGTTGCGCGTCATTGATCAGTTGGCGATCGCCTGCCACAATGTCACTCAAACAACTAACTTTGGTGACATGGCATGGTCTTGGTTACCTTACATGTTGCAGACATCCATGAAGTCAGTGATGGGATAAGAGTGAATCTTTGTTCAGAGGTAAAAATAAGAACATTGCAAAATATAAAATGCAGGAAATGAAAGGTTACTTTCCAATTGCTGCTATATACATGGAATTCTCACATCATTAAGGAAGCGACCATGACATAATCGGGCTGGGAGTTTCCTTGACAAGAATTATTTATTTAACAGTGACACTGGCCTTTTTTTAAATATATATCGAGTATGTGATGGCCTGATATATTCAGTTCTGAATCAAACAACACCAAATTAAGAAATATCCCTACCAGAAATTGTTTCAAGACTGCCTGGAAAGATTTTTACTTCCACCAACCCCCCTCCCCCCTCACCCCCTTTTCATCTAGTGGTTGCTCCTTACGTATTGATGGAATTCAGACGCCACACACTCAATTCAAGGAAGGCCTAATAACCTGTTCAATGGTGAAACCGCAAACACTTATCCGCTGTGCATTTATATCCACTTAAACATGGTCTTGGCAGGAAACATGACAATCACCTAACTTGCAATTACTGTACAATGGCCTGGTGACTTGATTGTGACCCACTTGTTATTGACAATTTTATTAACTGTTTTTCACCTTTATGACAGACTCCAGAGTTTACTGAGTGTTTGTTTGTTTGTTTGTTTGTTTGTGTTTTACGCCTCTGAAGCACCTTATTGGGCTATATCGAGGCAGGCGATCGCCGTATGATGATGAGATGAGAAGACTTTGAGTCTGGCACATACCCTATTAATTCAGGGATGCCCAGGGTCTTTCAGTTGCCCCAGCATAGAATACTGGATAAAACCCGCCTCCATTTAATGTCCCATGGGCTCGGACTAAAGTGAGTTCCCGGGGTGAGCTTTGAACCCACACCCTCAAAGCCAGTTGACAAGCGCACTTACCAATTAGGCCACGCGGGAACTCGGGTTCACTGAGTAAAAAGTTTCTTTGCTCAGGTGACTGTCATCATCTCTTCACCCACGTTCAAACAAGCCACAGTGGAGATGTCTGACTTATACTGGTGGACAATTGGTAAAACTTGAAATAATCACACCATAATTCAACTCAGCACAACTTATGACCCAGGATGTTTTGAAATCATATCTGATGAAATATACTAAATAAATATAATACCAGTTTCTGTATGTCCAACTTCATACATGTATGTGTATTTTTAATTGATTATTATTTTCAATGCATTTTTTTTTTGCAAAATAAAAACATGTATTTTCTATTGAACATTATGGAAGTCTTGCTTTTTCAATAGGTTTTCATTTGTTGCTATGGACCATCCAAAACAAATGGATTCTATTTGCAGATCAATTATGATACAATTGTCACAAACACTGAAGTAAAAAAAAAAGGAAAAATGAAATGGAAAATAAATTCTTGTATGTTTACGTGTACTAAAGGCTGATTTCATCCAGGTATTTGAATTTTAAAAGCATCTGCTTATTATTCACAAATAGTACAGTAGACATGACATAATATTAGCTAAAAATGACTTAAATTTGGTAAATACCTTTTTTCCCAATTATGTAGAATAATATCAAAACAATATTTTTTCATATCATGTAACATATTTTTCTGGCCTATCGATTCTAGGGTTGTCTTCATCTTTGGAAATATATATATATATATATATATATATAATATATACACATATGTAAACATCTACTAATAGCTCATTGGTGCAAAAAAAGGACTTGTCACCAGACCACTTTTTTAAAAAGCAAGGTCTCCTGCGCAAGTGTCCTGTAATAACTGCAATCAGTTCCAATCTAAATGGCGTTTAACTTTAAAATTATTACTTCCATGCTATTTACAGTTTTTCTCTTGCACTTTTTTTGCAGGTAAAGATGGTGTAAATTGCCTAACACTGCCATCATGTCAGGCTTACTACAATGTCGGCGTTCGAGAAAGTGGAACTTTCACGATTGACCCAGATGGGCCTGGCAACAATTCACCTTTTCCAGTCCAGTGCAATTTCGCATCTAGTGTTGTTCAGACCATAGTCCATCATGACAAGTAAGTTTACAAATGCTAAATTGCACAAGAGTATAACAAAGATGAAGTTTAAAATGGTCCACGATCCATGATACAATCAGCTTTGTAAAAACACAAAGTATCGGTTCAATCAAAAATTTGAAAATGTCTGTTCAATTATTATTATTGTGAGACCATTTGTTTTATTGGGTATTGGTCAAGAATGGGAGTCCTAATCTGAAGTCGTATTTAATGATTTATTCATGTATAGGCATTTATACTGCAGAATTGGGCGTTTCCAAAGTCCAACTTCATATTCGTATTATCTGGGTGCGCCGGTACCGATCACATATAACCAGAGTTCTTGGTCCCAAGTTAGAAGCCTTGTGGCTTCACCAAAATTCTGTTCATACTCCTTCAAATATGAATGTTATGAAGTAGTGATGACTCCCAGTCTGAAGTTCACAGCATATGATGGAACCATTTACACAAATTGGTGGAAACAATATGGTGGATTGTGTCACAGTAAGTGATGAAAATATGATGCTTGGCCAAAACGTCAGTAAACGATACATAGTTATTTCCGGGATATGAAACTACTTCACTTAAAAAAATGCATATCACGCTGAAATAAAATGTTCTATGCCTTCTACTACATTACACATATGACTGCATTTCAAACTGGAATTTCAAATACCATGTTGTCATGAATCACTTCAAATGTTCAATATTCATCAAAAAATATATTTTGGCTTACCACCTCCAATTTCTGAATATTTTATGAGTGAATATTTAGTTTTAAACCTCACCCTGTGACAAAAAAGCTTGTAGCCCACATTTCAAGCATCAAACTGCATTTGATTAAAAAATTTACAAAATCATTTTTGTAGTTGTGTACAAGAATTGCACTTGTGACAACAATGATGCGGTTTGGAGAGAAGAAGTTGGATCAATTGCAATCACAGGTGCCTTTCCAATTGTGCAATTAATGACTGGAGACACTGATGATGCTTCGGAACAATCTTACCACACATTGGGACCACTCATCTGTAACGGAAGTAAATACTTATATATATATGTCATACTGTAAAGTCTGAGTTGAAAGTTGTGATTTTTGTGAGACGGAGAGTGATGGGTGCATGATTGGGACTTGACGTACTGTATTTAAGGACTTGGTAGGCTAGTTAGGACAGCAGTAGAACACGGCTATGAGGGGAAAAAGATGTCCAACATAGGCGGACAGTGAATACGCCTGTGACATTAATGTTTGCAATTTCTGAATATGAACTCACAGACTTGATTCGAGAAGAGATTCTTTATATTTTCTGATGAGAGTGTAGTTGGCTGTACCCAACAGATCAGCTGATTCATTTTCTTCCGTAAAAATCAAAAGAAAATATTGTAAATATTGTTGATATAACGATAACACATTTGATAGTCCATAAAAGAGAGTATATGTATGCTGCATAACTCCCTTACACTTTTTATCTTACTCTATTTTTTTAACATGCAGCTGAATCTCCATGTGACACAAACCCCTGTGGCTCAGGAATCTGTCTTCCTGGTTCAAACTATTTCATGTGTGTTTGTGACAATGACACGTGTGGTCCAAATGACATCAAAGGTTGGCATTCTTATATGTACCTTTCGTTATAAAACAATGAATTAACTGAGCAATGAATAAGGAATTGGCTAAGCAATGAATGAGAAGTTAATGGCTAATGAGAAAATTGTAATGAAAGAAAGCCAGTTTGAGAAATAATAGGTATTTCATCATACATGCATTAAATTATGGAAAGTTGAGAGTTGTTTTCACATGTCATGATCTTGCTTTTGTAGCATTTGGAGTAAAATTTGAGAAGAAAGAATCCCACAAGTACAGTGGACCAGGAGAGATCACCTCACTATCGACCTGTTCAGCAAACGAATGCTACCTTCTTTGCCTTCGTCACCTCACTAAATGTAGGGGAATGAATATTGCTTCAGGAAGTGGTTGCAAATGTGTTTTGTTGGATGAGAATGTTATGACTAACACCAATGTTCTAGAAGATGCTGGATGGTCACTTTACAAGATGTATTTTCAAAAGTATAATTGATTTATTTAATAATTTAGGTGATAGCTGTCTCACACTTGTTTTGTTCCATCTTCTCTTGAATCATAATGCTTGCATTTAAAGGGCATGTGTTGTGTACATATACATACATATGTCATACAACCCGTGTGATATGTAACAATAAACATGGTTTGAATATGTAATGCTTGCAGTTTGTTTTTTGTTTTTTCTTAAACTTTCTATAAGTTCATGGAGACCATTATGATAAAATGAAAGTCAGTTGCCTGATTTAAGTGAGGGCACTATTGTAAATATGGTTTTAAACTTAAAGGGCCGTTTTCACCAGCATGGTATTAAGAGAAGAGCCAGGTCTAAGCTAAGACCTGGTCTGGCTAAGCCAATCAGTCAAGCAGAGCAGTATTAAGGAATTTTAGATTAGTGGAAGTTTACACATGTTGTGCGAACAGGTCAGCTGTTACAAACACAATGTTTCAATTTCCAAAACAAAGACAAAATATGGCTGCACAGAAAATGGGGGGGGGGTTCTTGGAAATTTGTTTAATAGATAATTGCCTACTCAGTCCAGTGGCGTAACTGGGGGGTCTCAAGTGGGAGGGGGCACTGGTGGGGGGTACGTGATTCTCTGGGGGGGGCACCCATTATACTAACTGTATATTTTGCCAGAGTTGGAAAGTTTAGTTCATATGGGGGGCACCTGGGGGGCACAGGTCCAATATGGGGGGCACGTACTGAACCAATTATTTTCATCATAAGTCCAGCCGTCCCCCCCCCCCTCATGTATGATCTGGTCAGCCCCCAAAAGGGAAACCACTTTAACAGTTTGAGATCACTAATCTGTAAGTTGTCTAACAATATTTGTCAACCACTGAACCTTGACAAGTCTGTCGATTAAAACTCAGTTGGTGAAAGGGACTTAGTTACACCAGGTTTAAAGAAGTTAAGACCAGGCCTTACTGTTAAAACTATGTTGGTGAAATCGGCCCCATAGGTTTCATCCTCATGAAATAAATTGATCTACCTATAAATAAATTTGTATGCCCTTAAAAAGGACAATAAATATGGATGCTGGCAGTGCCAAAAGGGTCAAATAAACATAACATCAGTGTTGGAGTCAAGGCCAGGACATTCTAGACTGAGATCGAGGCATGAGCATCCAAGACCCAGACAGAGACCGAGGCATTGACCGTCCGAGTCCGAGCCCGAGGCATCAGCTGTCGAAACAGAGACCGAGGCCGGCTGAACATAAATTATGGTTGACTGCCGAACTATTTTAGCTTGATATACTAACGACACATCACTAACAATATGGCTAATCAGTGCAATTGAAGATTCACTTAATGGCTGAAGTAAAAACACTGACCTGAGAACAATAAGGGGGGCTCTCGTTGCAGTTTTAAAGGACAGGGGCGTGGAAATTCTCTCGCTGGGAATAAATTTATTTCGTACCGAAAAAGTGACAAATTTAATATTTTTGAGTGTCTGAAAACCTTGTTTATTTCTAAATCAAACATTGTAGACTGAAACTGAGATTTAAGCCATCCACCAGAAATTTATTTCAAGACTGCTGGGAAAGAATGATTATACTAAGCTTTGTTGGCTGCAACGGAACAACAAATTGCATAGCTTTTTCTAAATACAGAGGCGCTTGGCTGTTTCCTTACACTTTCTAGATAGATACATTGTACATACTCTGAGCTCTCGGTTCCCATCTATTAGGCAGTAGCATATTTGTGTTATATCAAAGATATTCTAAAAACTTTTTAGGCATGAATGCATGTTGGGAGATTCTGTCAAAAACGTTGTCCCATTCCGATTTGTCGAGTTATGTTAAAATGTCAAACACTCTGGTGTTTAAAGTTAAGGATAAGGTACTTAGGCATCTTGCATTAAATGTAAAAAATACTTTAAAACCTGCATCATTATGGTTAAAATTTACATAAAACAATGTTCAATGTCAAGGTACCTCAATGAACGAAGGAAAATTAAAAATATTTAGTACTTTTGGAGATTGATAACTTAATTACACATCGTAAAAAAATGGTGCCGCCTTACAACATGGTACTTAGCCTGGAAAGGGATTTTATCAGATTCTGATATAAGATAGTAGGTCACTTAGAAAATTAAACCCTCTGACAATTATACTTAACTGACAGGAAGATTTTCGTTGGGTTTTCTAGCAAATTATACCTTATTTATGTGGCCGGCATCGGACAAGCCTCAGACAAATATCCGAGGCCAGAGGGTCCGAGATCGAGTCCAAGGCCAAGGATTGGTCCTCCGAGACCGAGGCCGAGGCCATCAAAATGTGGCCCGAGGCCGGCCTCGAGGACTCCGACACTCCATAACATCAAGACCACATGAACGAGTTCTGGTACATCGATGTTTAATCATTGTCAGCACAGCTAAATAAAGCCAACTGACAGGGCGCCATTCTATAATAAAACCACATGACAGTGTGGTTCACAGCTATGAACATCAAGAGGGTCAGGTCTGCTCTGAATTAATTCAGAAGCAGACCTGATACCATTCAATTGTATTTGCTCTTGGTCATCAAGTAACAAACTGACATTTGTAAATAATGTGGAATCGCTCAGTATAAAAAATAAATCACTGAACACAGATATTGAAGCAACCTTAACAACAGCAGTTAATATAATGTTGTTGTTTGTTTTTTTTTTGCCTAAGGGTTGAATCATAGAGATAATCCATGGTTGAATTGATTCATTTGTGCATTTAAGTGGTATATTGATAATTTAAATGTAGCTTTCAGGTTATAATAGCTGCTAAGGGAATAAATGTGATTTATCTAGCATCGTAAATTGCCGAGAAGTAGTTAAGCTTTATTTTCTGCATAATCTAAAATCAATATCAAGCCAATTGCAATTAAACGACAGAAAGTTGTATATATCATGCACTGGTTATCTGGGGATGCGGCCAAATCATGAGGACTTTGGTGTTGTGGATCATTAAAGCTTTATTGTGTGGTTTGTATTGTGTCTTCTTTTCTTGACTTAAATTTGTTGTATTTTTACAGTGTTTACAGTCAATTATATATTTTTTCTTATTAACCTTAACAGCTCATAGAGAGTCATAGAGAAAAACTACATCATATAATACACTTGTTAAAATGATGTAGATGAATAAATCTCAATATGATCGAACTGTCATGCTCCCTTGGTACATCGCCTTTGATTTCATAGTAAGACTAAACTTTCCAATTCAATTAATTTTTACTTCATATCGAAAGACGATTAGGAGAAGTAAAGCAAGAAAAATTTGTGCTTTTACCAAATCATTCCTTTATCCTTACCCAAAGTACATAAATTCATATCATATATTTCCGCAATAAAGGGATATTTTCTTTCTTCTGCGAATTAGGTCAAACAGGTGTGAATTCCTTGGCTTTACTATCCTGCCAGGCCTACTACATTTTGGGTGTCCGAGAAAGTGGAACATTCACAATTGATCCAGATGGGCCTGGCAACAATTCACCTTTTCCGGTCCAATGCAATTTCACAGCAGGTGTAGTTGAAACAATTATCTACCATGACAAGTAAGTTCATGTTATGATTTGATGGAGGCATTTTTGTGAAATATATATCACAATTAGACCTAATGTATCAATTTTTACTGGATAGTTTATTACATTGAAAAGTAATTGGAAAACGTATTTAAGCAATTGCCTTATTATTTAAAAGATAGAACTTCCCATGAGACACATATATTTCTGAGGAGATAGCAAATGAGGGCAAATGTACTGGCGGGGTGACATGTCTTTGTAATAGAAATGTTGTGTCATGTAAAAATGTGAGAAAAAAATAGCGTGTTATGGTCGACAGCAGTCTGGAAAAGTTTGAAATGTTGGTGCATTTATCGCTGGCTATGTCTTTGGAGCCCAGGGAGAACAATCCACTAATACCACTACTGTAGGCATGCGCATAGAGATGTGTGGATAGGTTGTTACAGGTAACAGACATACAGTTCTGTAAAGATACAAATTTGTAGAGGTTTTGAAAACATGAAGATTGATGTATAGCTTTGGCAAATCCATGGAGAATTGGCGATGGGCATAACGAAATAAGGTTCGCAAAACCTTCAAAGTTAATATAGGATATTTTGCAGGGCTTAGACACCAAAACCCATCCTTGACAGCCCTGGGTTTATTATTGCTAAGGTTATTTTCTAAAGTGACATTGACTGCGTTTTGTGAGTTTTAACTTTTCTTGTAGGGTCAACATGCTGGTTTTATCTCAGTTGTAGGAAATTTCTCAATGATTTGAGCAAATTACTGTAGCATTCATGTGTGATTTGCTTGAATAGCTACAGTTTTTTATGGACCCTACAGGATGAGATCAAAATCCACAAGACAGTGTTCAGTTTCGTTCTCTCTTCATAAATTAAATAATTATTTTCCAATTGTAGCAAATTAGAATAACTCACCTCTGCTTTTTGGTACTTTGCAGAATTGGACGTTATAAAAGCCCAAGTTCATATATGAACATCCGAAGAGCGACAGTTATGATAGCATACAACCAGAGTTCTTGGTCCCAAGTTAGAGGTGTCGTGACTTCATCCAAATTCTGCTCTTATTCATTCAAATACGAGTGTCATTATACTGTTATGACTAATTCACTGAGGTTCATGGCATTTGATGGCACCATCTACAACAAATGGTGGCATAAATATGGAGGCTTGTGCGATAGTGAGTAGTTTAGTTTAGTTTTTCTGTTCTTACAGAATCTGTTGTTAAATTTTAGAATAGAATGAGTGCCAACTCGAAATTTGCAACAGTGATATTTTGCCATATCTTCAAAGCTAATTTAGAAATATATTATAGTTCCATTATGTACAAGGATTAGTGACGAATTCCTTTGTAGAGCTCTGCATAATTTCAGAAATGCATTCCTGATAATATGATTAGATAACAGTTCCCTTAACCCAATGAACTTATCTTGGCCAATGTATATTGTATCATATTATTTACGGCTTAGACATTTACATAAGTCAAAGCATTTTATTATTTTTTTAGGCGTGTACAAGAATTGCACTTGTGACAAGAATGATGCTGTTTGGAGAGAGGAAATTGGAACAATTGCAGTTAAAGATGCCTTTCCGATTGCACAATTGAGGATGGGAGACACAGAGAATGCTGTAGAGCAATCTTACCACACTTTGGGACCACTTGTCTGCAATGGAAGTGAGTCTTGTACCTTCATTCAGATGATCCTTTTTTTCTCTCCCTGGGATGGAAAAATGTCTGGTTAGTTCAGTCCTAAAGGGAATTTTTTAAGTAAACAATTTTGAATTACCTTGTCAAATTTAAATTCAATGCACCTGTTTTTGACACCTTAAAATGAAGAAACTATCAATTCCAATTTGAGAAACAAGGCTGATTAAACCGTAGTTGTATTTTACTGTCTTTTTGCTGTAAACTATCTGCGGACATTTCTTTGTAAAATGTCAGATTTTTTGCTTTGCATTATATTTTTAGTTTTGAATTGTCAAGTAATAAATATTATTTCATCACATTTTATCTCTTTCGTTTTTCAGCTGAATCTCTGTGTGACAAGAATCCATGTGGCTCTGGAATCTGTCTTCCTGGTTGGAACTATTTCCTGTGTGTTTGTAACAATGATGAGTGTGGTCTACACAATATCAAAGGTACGGTTCCCTTTAGACTGCATATTTTTCAAAACAGATAATTCTGTAATTTTGAGCTTTTTCGTCTTTTTTCCATTTATATGGTTATAACAATTCTGATTAGAAAAAAAAATTAGATGCTACTCTGTTCTTGGACTTTCATGCAGGTGGAGTTTGATTTGATTGACAAAGTAACTAAACAATACTGTATCTGCAAAATTATGTATTCAATTTCCACTTTGTTATTACATTCTTACTATGAAACTGACTTCCCGTTCCCTGTCTTGGAAGTATCACATCAGTTTTTTTATTGTGTAGTAAAAAACGCTTGATTTATTTGAAGAAATGTGCAGAGCATAAACATTTTCAAGGTCTAATTTACCATTATTTTACTTTTCGACACGTGACTTTGATAAGTAAGATTGTGTAAGATCCTGTAAATCCTTTTCCATTGGTTCATCATATTTTTGCATTTATAGCCTTTGGATTGAAGTTTGAGAAGAAAGAATCCCACAAGTACAGTGGACCAGGAGAAATCACCTCACTATCGACCTGTTCTGCAAATGAATGCTACCTTCTTTGCCTGCGTCACCTTACTAAATGCAGGGGGATGAACATTGCTTCAGGAAATGGCTGCAAATGTGTATTGTTGGATGAGAATGTTATAACTAATAACAAAGTTGTACAAGATGCTGGATGGACTTTTTATAGGATGTATTTTTGATAGTATGATGTCATGGTTAATTTTCTCTTATGGATCTTTAAACTTTCAGCAAATCAAGAATCAATATTTTGAAGAATGAAAGACTTTCTTATTGGGGTATAATAATTTGAAATGAGATTTCAATTTCATCTATATAAATATTTTTATATAATGTCAATAAATAATGACAGTCAAAAGAGAAAAACCTGTTTTATGTTTTGTGATGTTTGAATTTAAATGAATATTTTGTTTTCATATTCAACTCCAAAACTTGTATTATTAATTGCAAATTACCGTTCGAATGGCTTAGAACCCTCCTGATCTGATAAAAAGGCTTGATGAATAAATAGAAAATTGCCCTCATGACTGAAAAAAAGGAGACAATAAAAGAGTGTAATACTATAATATGGTATGGAAGAAAAATTCTAGTACATGTAATAGACAATAGTTGACTTTATATCTCAGGTGCTTCCTCTTCATGAAATAATTATTTGCTTTCATGGACAATTGGTTCAAAACTGATCTACATCTCAACATCATTTTCTCATTACTTAGGGCATTGAAAGCTACATTTTAAAAAATATCATTCAGATGATGTCTTTGAATATATAATCAGTTGTTGCCTCTGCAATTATTTTTATTTTTTTTAATGGAAAATTGTTGTTAATGAGGCATAATCATGGTGTTTAGGCCAGAACTGCCAATTCTTTTGTATGCAGCATACAACTAAAACCAATTAAAGTGTCAATGTTTTTTAAAGGCTCTTGCTTAATCAATATAAACATTCTGAAGGCATTAGTCCACTGACTGCCACAACACAGTGAGAGTTTTACATGGATTTGATAAGAGCAGAAAAATGTTATGACAGTAACCATGAAGATACCATTTGAAGGAGTATGCTTGTTTTTCGTGATATCTTTTTTAGGTACGTTTTTATTTCATTTCATTCATATTGAAAAAATTAATATGAGCAAGTGTTGCTAAAATTAATTTTATTCAATTCCCACAGCCCGAAATGCACCTATAATACAAAGTTGTTGATTCTTTTAAATAAAAAGCTACATCGTTGTGACCTAAAAGGGCTGTGGTTATTAGGTATATAATATTCATTTTGATGATTTTACTTTAAAAAATTAAGAAATAATCCATACACTAAGTGCTTTGTAATTGGCGCAAAAAATGTTTATGTCAGTTTCACAAAATAAGAAATTACATTAAATTTTCTGTTAAATTTTTTCAAGACATAAAAATTACTAATTTCTTAAAATCAATGCTATTGAATAAAGAGTCTTATTATTTTTTCCTTTCATCCTAAAGGTTTATTCAGCGTGCATGGTCTGACATTGCCATCATGTCTAGCCTATCACAACGTTGGTCACCGAGAAAGTGGAACATTTGCAATAGATCCAGATGGGCCCGGCAACAATTCACCTTTTGCGGTCCAGTGCAATTTCACAACAAATGAGGTCCAAACAATCATGAATCATGACAAGTAGGAATTTTATCATTTCTTTTCATGATCAATGCTTGACGCTTGAGAAAAAATTAATAGCAGTCGGAATACTTCATGCTTATATTAAAATACTAAAGAGTTGGTAAAAGAAATCTGAAAAATTTGCTCACATGATTGAAAATGATATTCTTCACCTCTTTTCTTAAAATCTTTCACAAAGAAAGATATGTTAAATTATTCACAAACATAAACATACTTCTATTTAGCCAAAATTATCAACAAAAATGTCCAGAAAAACATTTTTGCAAAGGTATGACACCAAAGGTATACCGCTAGTGGATTTATATGAAAGTTGAGTGACATATCCCAGAAATTTCAAAGTAAAAATGTCATACCATTTCAAATAAAACACTTTGGGAACCATTGCCTTTCAATCATGTTTATCTGCACATCTGAAGTTTTAGCGTTCCTCATATTTCCCTCACCCCCCCCACCCCTCCGGTATATTAATTGTGGCGCATTGATTTTAGACTCCCTATTTTTAGTCTTTACACATAAATATCCTATCCCATATTCTTATTTAGATTCTATTACCCATTTACTGTATGTATTCATAATTGTTAATACATTGTTTATTAAAATTTCAACAGTGATATTTTTCATATTAGGTCATAAACATACACCATACCATTTCAGGCAAGAAACAGCACCTGCTCCTAAAGCAGAAAATCCTCAAGCAAAAGGAATCATCACATTTTCTTACTTAAGCAGCAGTTTGCAGCAAGTTTGATCCGTTGTGCAGTCATCAAAATCCTGTCTATATGACTTTCGATACGACTGTCACCATGTCTATATGACAAACACATTAAACTGGATCGGCTATGATGGAACCCTTTTCGAGAATTGGTGGGTTCAAGACAAAGGACTTTGCAATGGTATGTTTGAATTTAAAAAGTATATGAATAGTGTTCTTGAGTGTAGATTATCGATCTCCGGATTCATATGTGAGATGAATTTTACCTTCAGGAGATGTAGTTAAATTCTAGCCAGAATTTTCGACGACGTCTCGTCCTCTTTCTGGCTCCTGTCACATGACTCTCGCGAGTCATGTGACACCTCAGCTCCACAACAACGCCACTGAGGAAGATGACGAGACGTCTTCGAAAATTCTGCTAGAATTTAACTACATCTCCTGAAGGTAAAATTCATCTCATATATGAATAGTGATGCAGACCTGACAGCCTTGGACCGGTCTGACCCTGGACTGCCGAAACACCGGCCTGACTGGAGCAGTCCAATGCCGGTCCAGACCGGTATATTGATTTTCACATCATAAAGGGTATCGCATGAATTTTGTCATATATCTAAAAATGAAATTTGTATCATACAGCTTTTAAACCCAAATTTTGTCATAATTTTCGAAATGCCAATGGACTGCTTCTGCACCGGTCCAGTAACAAAATCGCTCCATCTAAACCTGGAACAGACCAGGACCGGACCTCTTCTGTAAATACTGGAACGCCCTTTTAGAGGTGGACTGATCTGCATATATAAATGATATCATAATGGAATTATTTATATAATTTCATCTTATGCACACTAAAAGTCTGCTTCACACTTCTGTGGACAATAGTCTTTATGTACTCTGACAATGCCAGACATATGGCTATGGCGCTCAAAAGACACTTTGATAAACATTATACATGTACAAAACAATTTCCCCTCACATTATGTAAGAGATTTTTTGTTTCCTTTGTGCTTTTCTTACCTCACTAAATTATGTGCCTGTGTTATTATACAGGGATAATCAGAAACTGTACATGTGACACAAGGAATGACAAATCCTGGAGATTCGAGGAAGGATTCATTTCCATCACTTCAGGATTTCCAATGACAGAAATGAGATTTGGAGACACGGACCAACATTTTGAGAATGCCAATTACACTCTGGGTCCCTTGGTCTGCAAAGGAGGTATGTCGGAGAGATGTAGGATCGATTTTGGAGACATTTAGAAGATATTGTGGAGATATGTAGGAGAGATGCAGGAGAGATGTAGGAGAGATGTAGGAGAGATGTAGGGAGAGATGTAGGGAGAGATGTAGGAGAGATGTAGGAGAGATGTAGCACAAACATGGGAGAGATATAGGAGAGATGTAGGGGAGACATAGGAAAGAATCGGATGTAGGAGAGATATGGGAGAGATGTCGGAGAGATGTAGGAGAAATGTAGGAGAAATGTAGGAGAAATGTAGGAGAGATGTAGGAGCAATGGAGGAGAGATGCAGGAGAGATATAGAACAGATGCAGGAGAGATGGAGGAGAGATGTAGGAGAGTTGTAGGTGAGATGTAGGAGAGATGAAGGAGAGATGTAGGAGAGATGCAGGAGAGATGTAGGAGAGATGCAGGAGAGATGTAGGAGAAATGTAGGAGAGATGAAGCAGAGATGTAGGAGAGATGTTGGAGGGATGAATAGTCCATCCCCCAAGACTCATAAAGGGCCTATAAATGCATTTTCGTTGCACCCCCCGGTTTCGCCCACTTTCTTTACACCATTTTGTAGCAAATTTTGTGTAGATTTCATTTTTGATAGTGTCTAAGATGAAATCCTGCCGAAAATTGGTGAAATTTAGCAAAATGTGAATGAAAGTTTTTTTTCATTTTGGAAAATGTGTAGCCAAAGAGATCCTAACAAGCTGTTTTTATGGATTAGTGACATGACATAGACATACTTTACAGCTATAAAATTTGGCATCCCAGTTTGAATGACATCTGGAATAATAGTGAAAATAATAAAAATCCAAGATGGCCAAAAAAATCCAAGATGGCCGCCAAAATTCAAAATGGCAGCCAGTAGATGGAAGAATGTAAATACGAGAGCCACGTTTTTCTTACTCTAACATTAAATAAGATCCATTCTGAGACAGAATGAACCAGACTGGTTATCATTTTAACTGTCTATTACATTTATTGTTATTTACAGCAAAAATTATGGTTACCCTGACTACCAAAAGTATGAAAATAAGGCCCTAAATTGAGTTTGAAACAATGCATGACAAAATTTCATACTTTATCACATTCTCTGATTTGTAATGATTCATATGTGTACTTTGTTAAGAAGCCTGACTTTTAAATTGACTTCCACATTTTTCAAGAATTTTAAACCGATTATTCACAAAAACAAAAGTTCAGGCTTTAATTGTGTTTATGGCAGCCATTTTGGAAAATTTCCAATATGGCCGCCAATTGCCTTTTTGGTCTTATTTCTGGTTCTTATAGGGCTAGAATACTAGTAGAATAGTGATTTTTGGATCAAAACATATGTTTTCTTGTGTGTGGAATTCATTAAGATTGGTTCTGCAACAATATAGCTGATACAAATGCTGTTTACCTGCACTTTTCTGAAGCAAGAGAAGCTTGAAGAGTGCTAATCTTAAAATTTTATCTGCCTTTGCATACTGCAAGACTGGCAAACTACCGGGGCGTCCCCACGCACATGTATACCAATAATACCCTATGAGACACTACAAGCGTATGCAATTCGAATTTGGAGATTGCAGAAGCAGGGTCGTTTTGCAAATAACATACAGATATGGTGCAAATGCAACAAATAATAATAAATAGTGGAGAATATTCCCACTCAGACGAACGCCCTGCCCTGTATAGCCCTTGTGGGAACTGCTGGGGTAGCATGCTTTCAGCAGAAAATGCAAATCCTTGTTACGGAAAACCGAAACCCTCAAATTACGAATAAGAACATGAAAATTAAATGACAAAAGTTAGATATCACTTGATGGAGAATGGTTGGATGCATCCCCTCCAGAAATTTCTCTGAGAATGAATGAAACCAAGAAACCCTGGAAAAGGACCAACACGAATGAAAGTTCACTTAGTTCCCAGCAATCCTGTTCCCCCTAATCATCATAACTTCATAAGGCCTGTCAAATTCAAGAAAGAACTAAAAGTTGTTCGTAAATAGGGCATTTGACATAAAACCATCAGCAACACATCGATTAAATAAGTATGAATAGCGCTATACAGTGGAACTGCTGTGGATTCAGGGTCAGATCTAATCTTGATGAAATCACCATTTTAGCTGCAGACCTCCATCCTAATATCTGATGTCTCTAAGAAACTATCAAGTTTGTAACATCCGTGGAAATTTTGTCCATGGTGGAGCCACCACAGGTGTCTACTCCATCCTGGTAAGAGAGAGAATTACCAATTTGTGCGTCAATATTAATATCAACCTCCAAGCAGTATGTATATAATTGCAGCAACTTTCTTTTACTCATTTATGCAGTAAAAAAACTGCGTAGAGATTTTGCATGCCCAAACTAAAGTCACTCACTCACAAATGTTCACAAAAGACATGGAATGATTCAGCAATAACAAAACGACTATGCCCAAATCAATCATAGTCTTTTGGAGATATTAGGGCTTATTTGCAAATAGCATTAATAGTCAATGAGTGAAAATATAAAATTTTAACACAAAATATAAGTTGCCTGGTTAGCTCATCATCATTTGCTGTGCTAAACATATAGAGCAATAATAAAAATATGGCTAGGTACAAAATATTTTTTGTCCACTTCATTTATAATTGTCCACCATGATAACATCTATCATTTAAATGATCTAGTCAAAATCCAAAATAGTTAGAATTGGTGATAATGGCTAATTCGGGCTTATACCAAAAGGATCTATGTTTTGCCAAAAGGATTCAGATTCAGATTCAGATATAATTTTATTTCCAATATTTTGTCAACAAAGTAATACATTTGCGCTAAGTATAAATAAATGGTGGAGACCCAAATGAAGGCCCAAAGGACCGCTATGTAGGGGCCACCAGATGTAAGTAAGGTACATGAGAGGAGAGGTGGGAGGCAGCACAGAGATTCGTAGGAATTCGACGACACAGTAAAAAGACAAGCTAATCACTAGTTTACTATTCCCATGACATGTAAGTCACACAAATATCTATCAGTCGCTCTGTAAGTCGCTCTGTCAGTCACTCTGTTTGTCGCTTTGTCATTGATGTTCTGTCTTGGTGTGTCAGTGTCATTCAGTGTCACTGTCTGTCAATCTGTCCAAAAAACCGGGTAAGGACTCATGGATATTTGAAAAGTGAAGCCATATTGGCAGTAACATTTATCAAAGATTTGTTTGACTCCCCCACTAAAACAGTATATGTGTTTATGTATGCAAGCTTTGTGCTCTTGAGAACTCCTCACCCAGGGTCAGGGGGGGGGTGCAGCCATGCCAAAAAACAATTGGGTGCACGGGAGCACGCGTCTTTCAATACCAATGATGCCCCCCCCCCCCCCCCCGCTGATAAGACTGATTGTGGGATGCACATTAAAATAATGTATGCCCCGCAATTGGTGTTCCCCAGTGGAGAATTGTTTGCTTCCAAGGCGCTCCCCCACTGGAGACTCCCCTAGTTCATATATAAACAGGGCTCATTTTGTAGCCTCTACAGATGTCTAGGGGGTCTGTAGGTAGCCTGTTTAGGGTCCTCTGAGACATCTGTAAGGGCTCATTTTATTGGATATCCAGACTGTCTGTAGGCAACAGATAAATCAGTGATACAGACTGAAATCTAGATACTAATTAACAAGTTTCTGTGGTCTAGAGATGTCTGTTTATTATTATTTGGATATTTGGAAAGAGAAGATCTTAAGCTTTCTTTTGGTGTATAATAGGTAAGTAAAGGAGGATAATTGCAAGAAAAATGGGATAAAAGTGTTTTTACCACACAGAGGCTAACTAATGCATATCTTTCTCTGTTTTAAAAATATGGGCCTAAATTTTGACATAATGATATTTCAACTCGACTGATGTCATCAGAAATTGCCTATAAGACATATCTGGGAAGTTTGGTGCCACCGGACTAGTATGTAATGTCGACCCAATTTCATTTTCCACTGGTTTCCAGGAACTGACAGCAAACTGCTTCCAACTTGTCAGTCACGAACAGAGACAAAGAAAATGTAACAGCATTTCTTTTTTAAACCCAGACATACAGTGTACTATAAAATATAAGGGAAAGTAACCCTAGGACAAATTAATAACACCCTAGCCAGCCTTGATAGAGTGCAGTATTGGGGTGTGTCAATTTTAACTTTTTTTGCAAATCCAAAAAGGCCTAGTGCTAAAAAGATGACAGTTGACCTGAGAAATCCAAAACTGTTCTCAAAATTGAGATACGACTATTCCTTGCTGTGTAAATTTTCAATCAAAGTTTTGATCTCTTTTCTTTTTTTACCATTTTTGCTTACCGACGGTTCTCTGTAACTATGTCAAGTTTTATCACACAGCATTCTAACTATCATGGTTGAAAAGGTCTTAAAAAGAGCTTCAATTTTCATACCAACATCAATGGTCTACCATAATATTTCAACTCCCATCTGTTTGTTAGTTGATATTTTTCATTTACAAAAGCGCGGTAGAATGACTAAACTCGTTTAAAAGACAATTTTTGTTTTATTTCAATTCCAATTACATTGATTGTCATACTCCAAGTAATGAAATTACCAAAAATGAAAATTTTGACTATGGAAATACCTCGCTTTTGAGTAATTAAGTTTTAATGCTAAATTTTGCCGAAAATGATCAAATTATGAAGACAGTGATTTTATATTTCACAATGTATCTTCACCCAAACTGAATCCAGGAAGGTGTGAGAGGTAACAAGTGATCAACCGCACTATTATCTCTCAAATAGTACCCTCATGTCATCCTGTAGTCAATTCTGGAGGTCATATAGCATGAAATTTCACACCCAGGCTCTGTATTTTCAGCAATTTATACACAATTTACACCAAAATCCCATAGCTCATAAAGCAGGCATTGCCAAGGTCTAAAATTCTAAAAATCATTATGTTTTGTTACTCAACTATTTCTCGAATGAGAATCACAGCAAAAGCAGTGAAATAAAGCAAAACAATTTTTTTAAACAGGTTTTCTCCTTCCGCAACAAAAATTGCCGACCAATGAGAAGGCAAGAATTGAGAAATTATCCTAGACCATTGATGCTGGTATGCAAATTGAAGCTCTTTTTGAGATCTTTCCAACCATGGTATTCAGAATGATGCGCAACAACAATTGATAAAGTTACGTATAACCGCAGATTAGAAAAAGTGGTTCAGAAATGAAAAATATCCAAAACTTTGATTGAAAATTTACCCAGCAAGGGAAAGTCGCATATCAATTTCGAGAACAGATTTGGATTCCCTGGGTCAAATACCATCTTTTTACTGCTAGGCCAGTTTGGATTTGCAAAAACGTTAAAATTGACACACCCTAGCGCAGTATTGTGCTGCGCAGCCGCAGAGATGTTAAACAGACTCACCATCAGAGAAGGATTTTGACATTTATCACATATTCAGTCTTTAGATTTTTAGAAATCAGGAATCTCTCATCCCTCTAATGCAGCTTTGTGTGCATCTGACCTTTCATATTGGTCTCATGCTTTCCAAATATCCTTATAACATAATGGAAACTTTTATCGCAATAGTGTCAAAATATCAACCGTTAAACACCAAGGTCACAGATTTTTTTGTAAAATGAGACACGTCAAACTGGATGATATTAATCAAATATGTTCACTTTATATCAGATGGCAGATTTACAATACTTGAATAGCTACATTAAATAGTAGGCTGTTTCCTTTCATACATTGAAAGAACTAATATTCCATCCTTGTCAAACTCAAGTTATGCCAGTTCCGTTAAAAAAATGAGAAAGTGGCGTCTGAGCTAAGGATTGCCTTAATGACATTTTTTGATCAGAACTCATCATTCAAACTCCATAAAAACCAGAGATATAATCAAAAGAAGGTTTCTTGGTAAATTCTGAAACTTTTGCAAGATTAATTATACTCTATGGTCATGATTGTCAACTAAAATGTCACCCAAAAACAATCTTTCCTGGCTAAATTGCAAAGATTGGCACAGTTCGGGGAGCTTTTCCAACCACCTTGGCATCTTGGCAGCCATCTTGGAATTTGGCAGCCATCTTGGATATACAGCAGCCATCTTCAAAACAATTTTGTTATGGGTTCCATTGGTATACTTTGGCAAATTATGTATTTGCAGTAAGATCTCTCTCTTTTTTATGATATTTTTATGGCAAAATCTTGGAAAAAACAGATTTTGTGTGCCAACAATCTCGGTTTGGCCGCCATCTTGGAAATAAAGCCATCACCTTAAAAAATGAACTTTAACTTTAGAAAAGCATTCTAGAAAAGGAAATTGGGCCCTCCCAATGGAAATATTGACACAATTAACATATGTTTGAAGTCGAATATAGTCTGTCCACAGTAATTTGAGTCAAAAATTTGAGCGTCAACCGATTTTTGGCGGCCATCTTGAAAAATGGCTGCCATTGTGTTTAAATACCCATTGGCTGCATATAAATATTTCAAAATTACAGGTAGGTATCTCATCTTCATTTCATATGTATGCAACAACATTTATATGAATATTGCATGATAAAATAGTTGATTCTTATCTGTTACTTCACTATTTTTTACCTTATTTTTGCTCAAAAATTGATTCACATACCCCTTGAAAACCCCCATTTTTCGCACAGTTGCGGCAGAAATTCGTAAAAAACATTATCAGAAATGAAAACTAGACAAAATTTGCTTCAATTTGGTATAAAGAAAGTGGGCGAAACCGGGGGGTGCAACGAAATCATTTTCTGAGGGGCTTGGGGGATGGACTAGAAGGAGAGATGTAGGAGAGTTGTAGGTGAGATGTAGGAGAGATGAAGGAGAGATGTAGGAGAGATGAAGGAGAGATGTAGGAGAGATGCAGGTGAGATGTAGGAGAAATGTAGGAGAGATGAAGCAGAGATGTAGGAGAGATGTAGGGGATTCCAGGGTATGAACTAACAAAAATTCACAGCTTCATCACTTTTTTTGTCAAGTATATTAAACAAAGACACAATGTCATGTAAGCATCCAACAGCATAGCCTTACTATTAATCTTTTTCTACTTTTTTGCATTTGACCTTCTGATGCTTCTGACTAGGAAGTAAATACACCGTGAATAATGTCATAGTCATTGTCTTTAAAACTTGAGAGGATTGAATAAAGTGGGCTTGACTGGAAACATTTTCTTACAGTCTGCTCAGGCAAACTTGGTACAAGGGGACTCTTAACTAAACCAATTAGCACTCTCTCTCTGAGCACTCAATATTGCATTTGCCTACTTGAGAGCAATAAACAAGGAAATTGGTTTTAGAGCATCATCCTTTAATCGTAAAGAGCATTTAGAACTCCTTTAAAGCGATTAGTCAATATGTGTCGTTCAAATTTTGCCTTCTTGAGAGCAATTGTGCTTTGTAATAAACAAGGAAATTGGTTTTGAAGCATCATCCTTTAACCATAAAGAGCATTTAAAGCTCCTTGAAAGCGATTAGTTGATATCTGTCGTTCAAAGTTTCCTTTAGTCTGAGAGCCTGTGATCAATTAACTTTCATGGTAAAATATCTTAAGAATGATACTTAAGCGTTATAATCTCAAAAGCATAACATTTAAAATCCTGCCTCACCAAACCACAAGGTGCCATGAAAGGGATTGATTGAGTTTTATTTCCTGTTCTGTTGCCGTGCTGGGCTAATCGGACAGTCATATTCCACAAAAATGAGGCGAGGTGCATTCTGGATGCAACTCAAGACTCCCGCCAAGCATTGGTTGGCAAAGCCTGGAAGTATTAGTATATCACTTACCTTGTCCTCGCAGGCCCCTCCCTCTCTGACGTCAACATTCAATGCCTGTGTCATACTTTGGTGTATCAAGACCACCAACCAGTATGCTACACCCTTTCCCTGATTCTTTCTCTATAAGTATCTCAAATAATACATATAGTCAATAAATTATGGGAATGGATAAATCGAAATAATAAAAAACAAGCTCATAATTGTTGAAATGCTCTCTCTGACTTATTTTTGTCTTTCATAATTGTATATGAAAGTCTGTTTGTCTATTGTTGAAGAGCCTGACTAGTTCTTGTTTTTGTTAAAACTTTCAGGAATGGATGACTCTACCTGCAAGAGCAAGGCATGTGGTTCAGGAGTCTGTCTGCCTGGGTTGCACTCCTATTTGTGTTTGTGTGGAAAAGAGGACTGCACCAACCACTATGTCAAAGGTAAATTGCAACCAAATATAGAGACTGTCAGATAACTCCATTTTTCTACATCAACTTTTAATGATTAATAATCAAATGTATAACCATCACAGTATGCCAAATCAAGGATCTGCACAATAAGTGTAGTATTGCTATACACTATATATATTATATTTTCCTTTGTTTTGACAGAAATTGGGCTGACGTTCATAATACAGATTAAATACCGATACAGTGGACCTGGAAAAATAACAGAACTGTCAACATGTTTCATTGAGGATTGTCTAGCATTTTGTTTCAATAACTTGGCAAAGTGTCGGAGGATCAATTTTGCTTCTGGAAATATCTGCAAGTGTATTCTGTTGGATGGGCAGTTGTATGCAAATCGCAATCTCGTGATTACAGACACTGACTGGTCTTTCTACAAGCTAAACTTTTAAGTGTAACGTCAATGGTAATCACGTAACTCTATGTAATGACTGGTCAATGACTGGTCTTTTGTGTCCCAAGCAATTGTTGGCTGTTTAAGTGGACTATAATTTGGGAGGATATGATTTGTGCTTTTGGTGAATAATGAGGCTGTCAGTCAAATTAAACAATTAAGTTTTGCTGGGGAGTTACTGAATGATACATCCAAAATAATACACCAGTGATTTTAAAACATGTAAATTATTCATGAAGCGACATGTTAATTATTCATGAAGCGACGGCTTTAAAACAAATTCGTATAGTGGATGGATGAATTACTGGGGCTGTACTTCCTGTATCTTTGCACCAAATTGGTGAAATAAAGTGCTTGTTATAAATGAATCATCGTTAGTTTATCCCTTTGTGATTACAGTTAGTGCAGAATTTTCTTCTGTATTCAGGGTCATAAACACATTTTGAATATCAATAACATGAACTTATTATTTTTTGTACCAGTTTTAAGTTAAGTTTTTGAAAGATTTTCTCATTGCCTATATATGATCAATGGCAAGTTTAAAACTTTAAATTGCAAAGAGAGTGGTGGTGTTTTTTGAGAATAGTGATAAAGACGATGATTTGGAAGGAACATTCAAGTCCTTTACTCTACCTTATGGGATCATTACTCAATTATGCAAGAATGCATGCTTTTTTTTAAATCTGACAAAATGAAATTCGATCATTATCCATCATTTAGCTATGTTTCCAGTTGATTCCTTTCACAATTTATTTATTTTTTCATGTTTAATATTATGGAAGGTTTACAAGCGTCTTGCTCTTTTAACAGATTTTCTCCATTGTTATAAACCATTCGAAACAGATGTATCCTTGCAAATGGTCCTTTTACAGTTCAATACATTTTTTCATCAGGATCGGCGCAACTGAATTTCAAATAAAAAAGGATAAAGTGCAAGCATTTTAAGTTCCTCTTTCAAGAAAAAAATGATAAACCTTCCCATTAAGGTGGCTCGCTACTCATGGTCACGCAATGGCGGCGTCACCATGGCAACAGCAGTCTTCTGAGCTCTGTGTGCTCCTTTTTTGGTTTTTGATAATTTTGTGCGACGGCCGCTTCGATTGCCATTTGAACCACTTCTATCAGGGTTAGAGACTTCTGGTTTAAAGCATTAGATGCGCTATGAAAAGGACTGCAATCAGAGAGACTTTCAGCTTTATAGTGTAAACGGAATATTTTTAATGGCGATTTTCGGCAAGCAAGTCTAATTTCTCAAAACTGACTTGGAGATATAAATAAATTTGTATAGCAAAATCCGTCGCGGTAGCGAACCTTCTCTTATGCATTTTATTGTTCCTCGCAATATTTGGAAACAAATGACAAAGAAATGAGAAATCCTATACCGCCAATTTTTTTTAGCGCCATGGTTTATAAAAAAAGTCAAAATTGTCAAAATCAATTTTTTGATTCCGAGCCCATTTGAAAGCCCTTTAAACTAAATATATTGCTTTGAAATTGTAATCAGCTTTTCCATTAAAGTATCTTCTTTAATTTCATGCTTCATTGAATGATATGGGATGCATGACCACTGAATGACAGGGCAAACTTCACAGCAAAAAAGTTAAGAAAAAAATTGTGTTTTTCAGGTTTGCGTGGACTGACTTTCTTGTGCATAACCTCAAATAATATGAAAAAAAGGCTGGTTGCGACCACTTTTTTTTACATATCCTTGCTATAAACTATATTTAGGATCATTCTAAACTATTTTTAAGAAATCCTATCTTGGAAAGTTCACGAGTATCGAGCCACCTTAAGTTAATGTTTAATTATATATGCCTCAGTGAGATTCGAACCTTTGCTACAGTGCTGGGCAATAAAAAGATCCCTCACTTGGTTCAGATGCGTTATACATTGAACTCTCTCTCTCATCTCATCAGTCATCCTAGTGAGTACCAAAAGTTGGCTTTGAGGGCAACAATAACCAAATCGGTCTACTTCTTATCTATCTAACCTACTGGTAGAGTGCATTTTGCTGGACTTTGGGTCGTACAATTCCATGAAATATATGGTACTGGTGGATTCGAATTCAGGACCTCAGAAGCCAGTGGGAACAGAATGTAATTATAAAACTAATTAACAGTCATGTAAATCCTGAAGGTTTATTAATGGGATTTGAAAGAGAGTGTGGGAGCCCTTTTACGTTTCGGTGAATACCTTTTAAACTTAAATTATTTTGGCTGACCCAGTTTTTGGGAACAAAGTCTCAATCGCTAGTTCCTTATTTTGTCAAAATTTCAGATGAATTGTTCTTGGATTGGCATTGATTGTATTGCCATGTAAAAACATTACTAATAGGTTTCTTCTAAGATATGCCATTTTTTAGAAGAAATACTTCTATGCGCAATAATAAGTTAACTTTCTTGTAACTGAAACAAAAATTTCCAATGTAGAAGCATCACCTGGTTATAAAAGTGCATCCTTCAATTTCATGCTAAACTGATCATCATCCACCACTTTCTGTAGAATCCTTTCGATACAATTAATATTTTGACCGAGGACAGCTGCAGATCGTCTGCATTGTCAGAAAATGATTGCTTATAATGCTGTCATGTGATGTGACAATTTCACAATAAATGCGCCCTTGTCTCACAATCTTGAGCATTCATTCCGTGGTTTATTTCAGATTCTACAGCTGGCATAAATACTATGATAATTCTTAAAATGTTAGTATTATGGCAATATTCCATAGGGGAGAGGCAGGTTAGTTGAGACGTTTTTCACGAAAGTTGGCCTGCAAGCCGAATGGAGGATGATATTGAAATGATGATTAGTTTAGATACTGGAGAATAAGATTGTTTGTATATATGAAGAAACTAGGCTTGGTCTATTGGACGGTTTTTACCCCAGAGGGTGCCAAAGTAGGTCATGTCAAATGTATCAACTAACCTTACTGGGCAGGTTAGTTGATACACCTGGTCAGGTTAGTTGATACACCCAACCCAAAGGAAAATGTAAAGAAATGGTCACATGCTACAGCCTATGTAGGAGGTGCTAAGGTCATAAGGCTTCACCAAGTTACTTCCTGTTCCCGTAGAAGCATTTCTGTTCATGTTGTGAGTCGAAAGTGATGGTCAACCTCTTGGACCGAAGAGACCTCATGAAGAATTCAGCTGAAGATTCTCCTGTACAGTGTGGAGTTGTTTCAAGTGAAGCCCTGGGTACTGCTAACCATTATAGTTCCACTAACAAGTCAGGACTGTGATTGTGACCGTGCCACCCAGCAGAACCTGTTAAAGCCTTGAGCAAGCATAAAGATGAGTCATTCTGACCCCTACTACCATCGCATTACCTTAACTGCCATTTCCATCAAAAAACCCACTCAGTTTCATTTTGCAGTAACTTGATCAAAGAGGCTACAGCCCTCAAAGAAGCTAAAATCCTCAAAATATTATACCAACAAAATTAATTCTTAACACTAGAAATTCCAAAGTGAACATTTTTGCTCTGTGTCGACAGGGAAGTACAAGAATCAGAAGTACCCAAAAGCCACTTAATCTATATGTAGGCAGTTATTCTTTGCACAATACAGGTTGATTCAGTTCAATTTTCAAAATTTTAATTTGAAACATTGGTAGGTCAACTTGACATTATGCAGGTTGGGTTAGTTGATACGTATCAACTAACCCTGCCTGTTCTGTCTCAACTAACCCATCTCTGCCATTTTTTCTAAAACATGCTGGACTCGGGGCCACATATGAAACTGGGTCATCTTAATTAGCTTATATGATAAACATTTTTATAAACTATACCAAGGTACTAAGTTACTCCGAGATATCCTTGATCCCTTGCCAGAATAAAAGCATTTATCTGCTGAGCACAATTTCACTCAGAACAGTGATTTTCCCACTTTTTGGCTTCACTCCTCAACTTTTATTCTGATTTCCTGTTGATTTAAACCTGAAGGAATGTTTTTTCATTCTGCTTCTCACACATGGCACAATTTTCTCAAATGATCATTTGTATCACCAGGAGATGGGGCGTATCAACTAACCTTGCGTCTCAACTAACCTGCCTCTCCCCTATAGTAGGAGGGAATTAAGGCCAATTTATCGGCCAGACACCTTACATTCAAATTTGAGATCTACTTGTAAAAATCGTGCAACTTATCAATAAATTCAAGACATTTCTTTCGAATACAAATTCTAAACCTTCTAAATCAGAAAGAAAAAGTTTCCGAATATTTCATGCCTGACAATTTCAGTCTAGAATCCTGGGAAGCCCTCGGTACTAGAAATAACCGCATTTTCTAGAAGAAACCGTTAATTCAACATTCTGTTCATTACAAGCAGTCTCTGAAATGTGCTAGAAATTCCAGTAACTCAGGACAACAGGTAACTGAGGCAACGAGTAATCATAATTATTTGAACAATCCTTATGATCAGATAACATTAACTGATGCATGATTGACAGCAGATTGATTTAAATTGGTTTTTTTTTGTTCTTGCATAATTGCATTTACGTAATGACATGAAAAATGGACTCAAAATCATGTACGAACATTCAGGTAGGTTATCTATTAAAATTTAATTCCTGGGTCTCTTTTCTTGCAAAAAATTACATAGAATTCTCTTATCATAAAAGCTTCATTGACATAAGGGCAGTTATCAGTCAATGTCAAACAGTCGTATAATGATAATGCATATTGCTCATCACTAAGGATTTGTCATGTATTATCAGATTGTTGGTTCACAATGATTTGAACATTTATATCATATCATTCCACCTTGTATTTTCTTCTCTCATCCATTTGATCTTTATCCGAGTCCCACCAACTTTTCTCACTTTCTTTGTTCTTCAGACATTCTTCAGTTTGACTGGAACAATACGTATATTCACAGCCACAGGTTATACACGAGCAGATCATCTGCTGTAACGTCTTCATGCGCAATCAGAAAATCTGGGAGATTTTGAGGATATGATAAAGACAAAAAAAATGGGGAAAATTTAGAGAAGAATCGCGATTTACAATCTCATCTCGTGACTCTTAGTTGTTATTCCTATACTCCAAGATTATAGGGCTTTACACTTGACAACAGAGCAAAAGCCTTAGGTGTGATTAGTCAGGTAGAAAGACTTAGACCCACCAAGAATATGAGTCCTTCATCTCAGAGAGATTTTGGCTTGACAATCAATCAATTCGGAGCTAAAATCTTCCAAGCCACATAATATCACTTTATCTGCAAAACAACAGTTGAATATTTCCTCAATATTTGGTAGATTGTTTCAAGATAGTTTTAATACTCTGAAGATGTTTCACAATCACAAGGGATAATATTTTACATGTGCAAAGTTTTGGAAATTGATTTAATGTTAGAGACTATTGAAAATCAGGGTAAAGCTTCTATGTTCGATTGACCCTGCAATATACCTAAAGATACACTCAGATGTAAATGTGTATGATTAATAAAATTGTTTATGCCAAGCCTTAATAATGAGATCAACTATTTTTTCTTAAAGTTTGATTTCATTCAGCACATATAAGGTTTCATTTATGCACCAGTGCTTCGTGTTGTGTATGGCAACCAAACCATCAATATAGTGATTTTTACATTATTTTGACAGCTTAATGTTCACTTAAAAGACAGCGTTTGTGCATATGATTGAGATAAATGCCTTATAATCGCTTCTAATTTCTTGTAAAATTAGAATCAATATCCGTTAATCGCAGGAAGCTAAGTTTGAATTTTTGTCTGGTTGTTGTGTATCTGTCATTTGACATCACGAGGAATGCCTGGCAAATCATGAAGACATTTGTGTTGTTTATCATCAAATATTTATTTTACGGTAGGCAGAATATTTCATCAACATGCTTGTTTGTTTATTTGTTTATTATATGATACCAGAAAAAGCAAAATTTGATAAATCCGAATTGTGTATATTAATTTGATATTTACATTTTCTTTGCATGTAGGCCTACAAGCATAAGACAAGTCTAACCATTCCAAATACTTTGGAGTTGAGTTTGGAGCAGACAAAGTGATATATATTTTATAATTGATATGTGATTCTGTATATTTCCAGATATAACTGCCGTACAATCTCTGGCACTGCCATCATGTCAGGCGTACTACAACTTTGGCTACAGAGAAAGTGGAACATTTGCTATTGACCCAGATGGGCCTGGCAACAATTTGCCTTTTCCCGTGCAGTGTAATTTCACATCGAACATTGTTGAGACAAAAGTCCATCATGACAAGTTAGTATTCCTGTAATGTGTGTATTGATGTTTTCAATTTTGACAGATTTTTAATAGATATTTTGTTGTATCTAAATCAGGGCTCTGGAGTCAGGTGATAACTGAACCGACTCCCAACTCCTTTGGCCTTCTAAAAAGTGACTCTGATTCCGACTCTTCGGGTCTCATGAATTACGACTATCGGCATTATTGCGTATAAATATGACATGGTTAACAGAGAATAAAAATTCATTCATAGGATTTTGTAAAATTTGGGATTCATTTCACATTTTTGTAACTGTGTTTTTGTAATTATATTAATTGTGTTTAGGATTCAGGAGTCACCACTTTAATTTTCGACTCCGACTCCACCTGAAAATCAAAGTTTGACTCCGACTCCACCCAAAAACCTCCGACTCCTGACTCCGACTCTGACTCCAATGCCCTGATGTAAATTCAAGTCTGTTTCATTTGGTGATGAGAAACATGAATTTAGGCAACTAAAACATGAGATTATTGGATCTCTCTTGCGTTGTTTTTTAATAGGATGATGGCATTTCCACTGTCAGGGAAGTTCTGCATTGTATCCCTTACAGCTATTTCTGTTAATTTCTGTAAAAAAAAACCAAAAAAAAAATGTTCATTCATTGCAGTGTCGGACGCTTCAAAAGTCCAATGTCTTATGCACATAGATTTCCATCAACTGTCACCATCAACTACAATGGGAGTTCCTGGTTGCAAGTAAGAAGTGTTGTTACATCTTCAGCGTCATGTTCGTATTCATTCAAGTACGAGTGTCACAATGCTGTAATGAGCAACCAGCTCAAGATCATGGCTTACGATGGCACCATCTACAATAGATGGTGGGCAACATATGGTGGATTGTGTCACAGTGAGTATATATCAGTATATATCATTACTGATTCTTTTTTTTATATTCATTGCGACATAGTGATTAAGAAATGTTCAAATTTACAACATTAATATGAAGGCCTGGCTGCCAGGCTGTGTACAGTCCTCATATCATTGTTCAAAAGTCTATTTAACTTAATAGGTGTGTACAGGAATTGCACTTGTGACGCAAATGATAATGTCTGGAGAGAAGAAGTTGGAACAATTGCAATCAAAGATGCTTTTCCAATTGCACAATTGAGGATCGGAGACGTTGATAACTCTGTGGAGCAATCTTACCACACCTTGGGACCACTGGTCTGCAATGGAAGTAGGTTATGCTTTGATTATAAGAGATTAGATACATCATATTTTAGTTAAATCTCTGGCACTGAATTCTTTGAAACACATAAGTATGCTTGTTCAAATCAGTTTGATTAATTCAACATCGAAGAGTGAGCTTCATCGTGTAGTCTCTTACTTGATATTTCTTAAACATCTAAAATTGATCGTTTTACTATGGTTTTGTCTCACTGTACATTATAGTCTTGGCTGTCGATTGAATAATTGTACATCTATTGGAATCATAGGCTGCAGTTCATATCATCTACAGATTTTCTTTTATCCTTCAGCTGCATCACCATGTGAGACGAAACCTTGTGGTTCAGGAATATGTCTTCCTGGTTCAAACTATTTCTTATTTGTTTTTGTGACAATGATGAGTGTGATCAACACAACGTCAAAGGTGATTTTTTGTGCGCTTTGTATTTATTTGTTAGAAAATTTGACTCCAAAGCGATAACATTTATGACTATACAGTAAGAGGGATTTTGAAAAGCCAGTTGTTAGAATATTTCTATATTTTACTGAGTTGAAGTGATTGTCCAATGACTATCGAAAACAGACTGAATCATGATCTATATCAAGTATTGCCACATTCATAGAGGCATAGCAAGGCTATGTCACAAATCAATTCACTGGCATATCAATTGTTTTCTCTGAATATGATATGTTCTGTTTGTTTCAGAGTTTGGAGTGAAATTTGAGAAGAAGGAGTCTAACAAGTACAGTGGACCAGGAGAAATCACCTCACTATCAACTTGTTCGGCAAACGAATGCTACCTTCTTTGCCTGCGTCATCTCACTAAATGTAGAGGAATGAACATTGCGTCAGGAAATGGCTGCAAATGTGTTTTGTTGGATGAGAATGTCTTGACTAATAACAAAGTTGTGCAAGATGTGGGTTGGTCGTTCTACAAAATGTATTTTTGATTGAACAATAGATTAATGTGACAATATTTTTCCAATATTATGAGGAAGGTGAAAAGAAAAGGATTTGTGATAAATGTTAGAAATTCTGCTGGAAGGACTTTTTGCTTATTCTCTTGGGATGGGGAGTTTAAAATTTTATTGAGTTTCAAATCTTATGTTTACTTTCTTTGTTATCAGCAGGTATGAGTAATTAGTGCTTCTTGATCGACGATGTATACAAGGTTACATTTAGTGAATTATATACGATTTAACTTTATAATGGTGTTGAATTTTGTAGAAACTGCTGTATTGTTACTATGTACGTTTATAAATTATTTATTATGTTATGTTGATTGGCAGTTCAGCAGAGCAATGGTTTGAATCCATACAATCTTTTCTTAGGAAACAGGACTAAAAATGTCTGACTAAATTGCACAATCTGCGGCTCAACACAGTTAAAATGGTGTTCCTTTTTCTCTTTCAATCATTAAAATGATGGACAGTAAATTAGGTTAGTTATCTTAGCTTTTGGCTAGAATAACTCGTCAAACCCATTTTAGATTAATCTAGTTGTCGTCCTGCAACATTTTTTTTGTATCGTTAGTGCCTTGGCCCTTGGTGCCTTTCATCACAGAACTACACTGTAAATTCTGAAATTCTGAGTTAGCTCAAGTGATTGAGTGAGACGGTTGCACAATTTGTTTGAGCCATGATAGCTTGCTGTTTTGAGTTATGATAATCTTTATGTTGTTATAACTTGCAAACAACAAGCTATCTTGGCTCAAAGGAATTGTGCAACCATCTCACTCAATCAATTAAGCTAACTCAAAATTCAAAATTTACAGTGTACTTGTTTGTGTACTTTGTCAAAACATGAAGTTTCAGATAAATTAGGCCTAATCAATAAATAATTGACATGTTTACTGACATATATGTAGATAATTGGTCAACTGAGTTACTTCTTGAAAAGTTGACTGTTACACTCATATAATAATAAACACAAAACTTGTTTTGCCTGTAAGTTAGAAGCCATCAATGCTGTTTATGGGAAAGTTGGATTTTGTCTTTTAAATGGTATATGGATAAACCAACCAGTACTTAAGCAATTGTTTTAAGTATCCATGTAATGGTGATAGTGATGCTTAATTTTCTCTAATTATTAAAATCAATGTCGGCAGCTCGTAACAGACTACATGTAAACTGTTTTTGAATTATTAGTTTCCTATTTGTGAGAGAATAAAGAAGACGTCCGAGTCATGAAGATGGTAGTTTTCTTCATTGTCATAGCTTTATGGCATGGTATGCAAGTATTTGAAATAAAATGCAGATCTTAAATCTTTATAATGCCACATGCATTTTTAGGTAGTTTTATTGCTATCATTTAAATATTATTGTCAGAGATGAAATGCATTAAAGAATGTCTAAATAGATGATAATTCATTTTTATTGAATATGTTTCACAAATATATATGTTTTTAGAAGGTAAAGCCAGTGTGCATTCTATGGCACTGCCATCATGTCAGGCTTACTACAATGTGGGTATCCGCGAGAGTGGAACTTTCACAATTGACCCAGATGGGCCTGGCAACAATTCACCTTTTCCAGTTCAGTGCAATTTCACTTCAAGTAACTTTGAAACAATTGTTTTCCACAACAAATAAGATTTCAATACCTCATTTTTGATGAAAAGGAATAAAAGCATCAGATAAAATGATGCTCATCACATTTGCTTGTTAGCAAAAATGGTGGAAATGTTTTAATTTTTTTTAAACAGAAAATAATATTCATTTTTAGTGTAAATACTGAATCAAAGCCCAATTTGAGACGTACATGTAAAAAAACTACTTCTCACCATAAAACGTTATAATTTGTATTTATTTAACCATGATACAATTGATTATGCATCTCGAATTTTTCCTACATTGCAGAGTAGGGCGTTTTAGGAGTCCACTTTCATACCGAAATAAGGAACAAGCACCGGTTACCCTAAGTTCCAACCAGAGTTCCTGGTCCCAAGTCAGAAGTGTTGTCACTTCATCAAAATCCTGCTCTTATTCTTTCAAATATGAATGTTATAATGCTCGTATGGAGGAACGCTTGCATTTCATGGCCTATAACGGAAGCATATACCAACATAGGCTGCGCAGCAGCAAACCTTCAGCGATTAACACCTTCAGAAGATAACAATAATATCATAAAATTGGTGCGTTTACGAAATTGCTTATAGGTGTGCAATAGCGGTCGGCCTTAAATTATCTCTTTTTGCCCACTGCCCTGCCATCTTCCCATCTGTTTGCCAGGATTTGTAAAATCAGGAAAAGGCCTTATTAGACTAATTTACGTATGTTATGGTATAGTTTCATGCATGTACAAAGTATAGGTTATGAGGTGTCGGTTGAAAACCAAAAAATATAACTCTGTCGTAATTTTCTGAAGTTTATCCAATGATTCATAAAGTGTTATACGCATCAAAAATCACTGCTACATTATATAGGTGACTTGTTAAAAAAAATTGCATTACTGTATATGCAATTGTGGGCAAGTTTTGGCTCCGATAGAAAAAAAAATATTTTAGATATTTTTTCTCAATATTACACTATAGAATAGCCATCTGTCAGACCATGAAAAGGCACAAATAAACCATATAAGACACATGTGTACCAAACTTCATCCATATATATGGAATAGTGACCGGATGTTGGGCCAGAAACAAAAACTAAATTTTTATAATTTTTTTGAATATTTCAAAAAGTATATAATATTTTTCATCAGATCTTTCTAAAGGCACAACTGGACCATATTGACCACATGTGTACCAAACTATATCCATGTACATGCAATAGTGACCGAGTCTTAGCCCAAATAAAAAAAAACATATGTTTTTATATTTTTTCTCATTTTTTCAAAAAGTATAGAATATCTGTCAAAAGGCACAACTAGACAATATAGGCCACATGTGTACCAAATTTCATCCATGCACATGCAATAATGACCGAGCCTTGGCCCGGAAACGAAAAAAAATAATTTTTATATTTTGTTAATTATTTCAGAAAGTATTTAAGATCTATACATCAGACCATCAAAAGGCACAACTAGACCATACAGGCTAGATGTGTACCAAATTTCATCCACGTACATTCAATAGAGACTGAGTGCTGGGCCGGAAGCGATCTATCCGCCCGACCGCCCGCCCGCCCACCTGCCCGCCCGGCGGACGGACAGCATTTTTACCTAAGTGATTACAATACCTTCTTCGAACTTGAAGGTAAAAATTGGTGGTAGTACCAGTCTGTAAGCTGTAGGCCAATAACTTGATGATTTATTTATTAATTGGTTCATTGTTTTCATTCCTTTGAAAATATTTATAAAGGCGTAAAATTTCATTAAATATAAATGACTGTCTTTAGAAAATAGGTCCTGTGAAAAACAAAGCTATAACTTATGCACGGTATATAAAATCAACTCAGTTTACATGTAGATGCTAGGGAAGCATGTGTATTGTGTAACAGCAGGTTCTCATGATAATGTTTATGTGGCTGCAAACAATATGTCCATATGCGTCAACATATGATTTTCATATTTTATTTTATTCTTCCAAATTAAATCAAATCAATTCTTAATAACACTTGTTTTATACAAAATATTCATTAGTTAGAAGCTAATTTCACAGAATTTTAAACATTTGAAATAACAGGCGGAAGATATTGCTTAGAATAAGTGTGAATGAAAGACTAGCAATTTGTTAATCAAGGCTCTAGCATTTGAAGTAAAATGCATTTAAAATATAACGCATATAACGACAGCATTGACATTCATATTAACCAGTAATCTTAAAAGATAAAAATGTTTGCTGAATTTCTCACATTTTTGCAGATGTGCACAAGAATTGCACTTGCGACGCGAATGACTGGGTCTGGAGAGAAGAAGTTGGAACAATTGCAATCAAAGATGCCTTTCCAATAACACAACTAAGGATAGGAGACACTGAAGATGCTAATGAGGAATATTTTTATAATTTTATACTGCATTTATCACATTATAAAGTTGTTGTTTTCTTAAGGGCAAGTTCAAGATTTTGATACATTTGACAGGTTTCCTTCATTCAGTGAAGTAACTAGGGGATCTAGGTTGGGGAGGGGCACCTGGTGAAGCAAGCGACCCACTGTGCTAACTGTATATTTCAGCCTGTTTTAAGAAGTTCATACCGGGGGGGGGGGGCAATGGCATGGAAAAATTGTTGTCAGCAGTTGCCCAGCAGCATTTACACTTAAAGTAAATTGATTCCAAATGACAGCAATTGTTTAGATAATACCATTCTGTCGATCAAATTTATAATGACCTCCTTGTCATTTTACATCCGATAACAAATTATTTTTCTTAAAGCTCAATCTCTGTGTGACGCGAACCCCTGTGGCTCAGGAATCTGTCTTCCTGGTTCAAACTATTTCTTGTGTGTTTGTGACAACGACGAGTGTGATCTACACAATATCAAAGGTATTGTTGCACGTTTCATTCATAATTTTCCATCTGACTTCTGCTACATTTTTGAAAAATCCGCTACTCACAACTTCAACTGATATCCAGACATTTAAAGCACAAATGTCGCAGGACTGTAGCCAGTGTAGGATTGAAACTAATTGAACAACTTAGAATAACATATACATTGTAAGACTTTCAATATCTTAAGCCCAAACTCATCATCCTATGAATAACAAAAGTCAACATTATCTTCAGAACAAACTCATCATCCTATGAATAGCAAATGTTTTGCAATGTTTTGCAATCAACCAATTCAATGATTATGACTAGCCATTCGATTTATCTTGTTTTTGCAGCATTTTGAGTTAAATTTGAGAAGAAGGAGTCTCACAAATACAGTGGACCAGGAGAAATCGCCTCACTGTCGACATGTTCAGCAAACGAATGCTACCTTCTTTGTCTGCGTCACCTCACTAAATGCAGAGGAATGAACATTGTGTCAGGAAACGGCTGCAGATGTGTATTGTTGGATGAGAATGTTATGACTAATACTAATGTTGTACAAGATGCTGGATGGGCATTCTATAAGATGTATTTTTGAAAAGGCAAATGACCAATACTAGTCCAAATTTTCTGACCTTCCAAGAAAAACAATAGTAGAAAGACCAGTCATAACTTACAATATTATTTTATTCTAAGGACTACTTAATTAGTGTCATTTTGTTTTATGTCCTTTCAAAATTTACCTTCATTGTATGAAAGGTTTAGCAACTGTGTGATGCAAAATGTGTGTTATGTGTAATAAAGGAAATATCACCTGTTTGAAGATGATTGAAATTCATGATATGACTACTAACACAATTTACTTGAAACTACTGTAAATGTACCATGCTGTATTATTGTACATCATTTCAATCCTGAATTATGATTTCAAGTGCAGTCACATCTCCAATGCTTATTTTTCATTTAAAATATGCCATTTCATTTTTTATTTTAACCTGAATTTCTTGTATATCCGTATTTCTTACATGAACATTTTTCAAGGCATTATAACTAATATCGCATCCCGAGCTAAGCTCGATAAACATTCTGCACTCTCTGGCGCCATAATGAAATACACTTTTATTGAAAGAATTTTTCAATCTATAAGTTTTACTTGAATGAATTCCTGACAAGTTTCTCAGTTGCTTTTGACCACACAAAGAACAAAGAATTGTGCATTGGACTTGGCTGCAGTGGATGGAATGGAGTGAAGTGGGGGGGGGAGAGTTTATTGGTTTTAGTGATATGAACTTGGCAAGCTCCAATAAAGACAGTTCAACAACAATGTCACTCTTTGTAAAACTTACCGTAGCTCACAAATAATCATTTGACAAGTAAATTACTAAATCAAACATTAAAACCTACTACCAAAGCCTGCTGGATACTGCTGCTTCTGGTTGATTGAATGGTTTAAATTTCTCAATATTTTAAGTGGTATACTCACAATGTAACAGTGAATAATTGTCATAAGTTTCCATGTAAATGATGATAATGATGGTTTTAAAATGTTCTGTCATTGTTAAAATCAATATCAAAAGCTCACAGGTTACTACTGGGACATACATGTGCTTCAAAGCAAATTATCAGTATCCCATTGGTCACAGTATGAAGGAAGCTGCTCAAACCATGGCGATACTGCTGTTCTTGATCCTCAACCCTTTGTTACATGGTACGTAAGTTCTTTTTTTTAATAGCATCATAAAATCTTGAAGATTTATAAATTTAAAGGAATTTCTTACAGATCAATCCATCTAAATAACTAATATGATAATAAAAATTCTTTTCTCATGCGCTTTGTTTGCAGTTATAGATGGTGTACATTCTCTGGCACTGCCATCATGTCAGGCTTACTACAATGTGGGTGTCAGAGAAAGTGGAACATTCGCAATTGACCCA
Source organism: Platynereis dumerilii (assembly GCA_026936325.1). Lineage (NCBI taxonomy): Eukaryota > Metazoa > Annelida > Polychaeta > Phyllodocida > Nereididae > Platynereis > Platynereis dumerilii. Next base: position 1,332,152 of record JAPTHN010000046.1, on the reverse strand, counting down.
GATGGACCGGGGAACAACTCACCTTTTCCAGTCCAGTGCAATTTCACATCCAGTGTTGTTCAGACCATAGTCCATCATGACAAGTAAGTGTTCAAATGCTAAATTTCACAAGAGTAGGCCTATAACAAAGATAAAGATTAAAATGGTCAAGGTTCCAACAAGAAATCAACATTAACTTTATTCTTATTTTTCATTGTAAAAACAGAAAAATCGGTTTAATCAAAATTTTGGAAATTTCCATTCAACAGTAATTATTGTGAGACCATTTGTTTCTATATAATATCATTGATTGAGATGTTATCTAAATCTGAAGTCGTATATAAGCTCTGTGGTTGATTTATTATTCATGCATATATTGCAGAATTGGGCGTTTCAAAAGTCCTACTTCATATTCTTATAATCTGGGGGCGACGGTACCGATCACATATAACCAGAGTTCTTGGTCCCAAATTAGAACCATTGCGACTTCATCAAAATTCTGTTCGTACTCCTTCAAATATGAATGTTATGGCGCAATGATGACTCCCGTTCTGAAGTTCACAGCATATGATGGAACCATTTACACAAATTGGTGGAAACAATATGGTGGCTTGTGTCATGGTAAGTGTTGACAGTACGATGCTTAGCCGATCTTTACCATCAGTAAATGATATGTACAGTGTATTTATTTCCGGGATATTAAAATACTTCACTTAAGATAATTAATATTATGCTCAAATAAAATTTTCTATGCATTCGACTACTTTGTAGATATGACTGCATTTCAAACTGCCATTTCAAATTCCAAGTTGTCATGAAGCATTTCCAATGTTCATTGTTCATCTAAAAAATGTATTTAGGCTTATCACCTCCAACATTTGAATATTTTACATGTGAATATTTATTTATAAACCTCACCAAGTGGCACAAATACAAATAGACCTACATTCTAGGCGTCAAACTGTATTTGATGTAAAAAAGAAGACTAGTAGGCCTATAAATCAATTAAATGAATTTTAAATGCAACCATTGTGAAAAAAATTTACCATATCATTTTTTTTAGATGTGTACAAGAATTGCACTTGCGACATTAATGATGCGGTTAGGAGAGAAGAAGTCGGATCAATTGCAATCAAAGATGCCTTTCCTATTGTGCAATTAATGATTGGAGACACTGACGGGGCTCCAGAACAATCTTACCACACTCTGGGACCACTCATCTGTAATGGAAGTAAATACTTGTCACATTATACATTCTGAGTTGAAAGTTATGATCTTAATGAGGTAGAAAGTGATGGATGTTTAGAAGATTCGGGCTTGTTGTCCTAAATTTATGGACTTGGTAGTTGGTAGGCTAATTAGGACTTGAGGAGGATACGGCTATGAGGGGAATTATGATTGAAACAGATGTCCGACAATGGACTAACATAGGCGGACAGTGAATACGCCTGTGACATTAATGTTTCGAATTTCTGAATATGAACTCACAGACTTGATTCGAGAATAGATTCTTTATATTTTCTGATGAGAGTGTAGTTGGCTGTACCCAGCAGATCAGCTGATTCATTTTCTTCTGGAAAAATCAAAAGAAAATATTGTAAATATTGTTGATATAACGATAACAAACTTGATAGTCCATAAAAGAGAGTATATGTATGCTGCAAAACTCCCTTCCACTTTTTATCTTACTCTATTTTTTTAACTTGCAGCTGAATCCCCATGTGACATGAACCCATGTGGCTCAGGAATCTGTCTTCCTGGTTCAAACTATTTCTTGTGTGTTTGTGACAATGATGAGTGTGGTCCAAATGACATTAAAGGTTGGAATTCTTATATGTACCTTTCAGTATAAGACAATGAATTAACTAAGCAATAAATAAGGAATTTGCTATGCAATGAATCAGAAATTAATGGTAAATGAAACAATTGTCATACAAGAAAGCCGGTTTGAGAAATAATAGGTACTTAGTTAAGAGCTGTTTTCACATGTCATGATCTCGTTTTTGTAGCATTTGGAGTGAAATTTGAGAAGAAGGAGTCTCAAAAATACAGTGGACCAGGAGAGATCACCTCACTATCGACCTGTTCAGCAAACGAATGCTACCTTCTTTGCCTTCGTCACCTCACTAAATGCAGAGGAATGAACATCGCTTCAGGAAACGACTGCAGATGTGTATTGTTGGATGAGAATGTTATGACTAATACTAATGTTGTACAAGATGCTGGATGGGCATTCTATAAGATGTATTTTTGAAAAGACAAATGACTAATATTAATGTTGTACGAGATGCTGGATGGGCATTCTATAAGATGTATTTTTAAAAGACAAATGACTAATATTAATGTTGTACGAGATGCTGGATGGGCATTCTATAAGATGTATTTTTGAAAAGACAAATGACTAATATTAATGTTGTACGAGATGCTGGATGGGCATTCTATAAGATGTATTTTTGAAAAGACAAATGACTAATATTAATGTTGTACGAGATGCTGGATGGGCATTCTATAAGATGTATTTTTGAAAAGACAAATGACTAATATTAATGTTGTACGAGATGCTGGATGGGCATTCTATAAGATGTATTTTTAAAAGACAAATGACTAATATTAATGTTGTACGAGATGCTGGATGGGCATTCTATAAGATGTATTTTTGAAAAGACAAATGACTAATATTAATGTTGTACGAGATGCTGGATGGGCATTCTATAAGATGTATTTTTGGAAAGACAAATGACTAATATTAATGTTGTACGAGATGCTGGATGGGCATTCTATAAGATGTATTTTTGGAAAGACAAATGACTAATATTAATGTTGTACGAGATGCTGGATGGGCATTCTATAAGATGTATTTTTGAAAAGACAAATGACTAATATTAATGTTGTACGAGATGCTGGATGGGCATTTTTAAGATGTATTTTTGAAAAGACAAATGACTAATATTAATGTTGTACAAGATGCTGGATGGGCATTCTATAAGATGTATTTTTGAAAAGACAAATGACTAATATTAATGTTGTACGAGATGCTGGATGGGCATTCTATAAGATGTATTTTTGAAAAGACAAATGACTAATATTAATGTTGTACGAGATGCTGGATGGGCATTCTATAAGATGTGTTTTTGAAAAGACAAATGACCAATATTAATGTTGTACGAGATGCTGGATGGGCATTCTATAAGATGTATTTTTGAAAAGACAAATGACTAATATTAATGTTGTACAAGATGCTGGATGGGCATTCTATAAGATGTATTTTTGAAAGACAAATGACTAATATTAATGTTGTACGAGATGCTGGATGGGCATTCTATAAGATGTATTTTTGAAAAGACAAATGACCAATATTAATGTTGTACGAGATGCTGGATGGGCATTCTATAAGATGTATTTTTGATAGTATGATGGAATTGCATCATATATAAATAAATAATTATTGTTATGGTTAATTTTCTGTTATGGATCTTTAAACTTTCAGCAAATCAAGAATCAATATTTTGAAGAATGAAAGACTTTCTTATTGGGGTATAATGCTTTTTTCTTATTGGGGTATAATGCTTTTTTTTCAATTTCATCTATATAAATATTTTTATATAATGTCAATAAATAATGACAGTCAAAAGAGAAAAACTTGTTTTATGTTTTGTGATGTTTGAATTTAAATGAATATTTTGTTTTCATATTCAACTCCAAAACTTGTATTATTAATTGCAAATTACCGTTCGAATGGCTTAGAACCCTCCTGATCTGATAAAAAGGCTTGATGAATAAATAGAAAATTGCGCTCATGACTGAAAAAAGGAGACAATAAAAGAGTGTAATACTATAATATGGTATGGAAGAAAAATTCCAGTACATGTAATACAAGAGGTGTTCAACTTATTTTGACAAAAACGAAAACAGCCACTAAATTGAGAATTTTTGCTGCGTTGAGCTGAAATTGCTGTGAGGTATCGGTATGCTGCTCATGTTGCATGTCACATCACCAAATTATCTCATGAGTATAGCAAAGGTAATTAATTGCATGTTGTTTGGAAGGTGTGATAAAACACCTTTTGAGGAGGGGTTTTACTGCCATGTCAAGGGGGATGTTCATTCTGAACTACCGCACAAGGGAAAAATTGGATGTTACCCTCGTACGGGGCTTCAAAATTAAATTCCCCTGGCCATGGTTGACGGCCAAATCTGGGGTGATAAACAAATGAGATCAGTGACGGAGTTAGAATGACCAGCTTATTCATACTAAGATGTCACACCATTCCAGTAACAACACGGGAGCTGGACACAAGTTTATGCATGATTTCTGAAAGTGTTAGTTACAAAAATAAAGCGGATGATAACACGATTTTGAAAAAAAGTGCGGAAAAACAAAGAACCTCATGTGTACGCTCCACCTGAAAGTTGTAAACATAGGACCAAAAAAATGCGCTGAATAGAACTAAGCTTCATCTACATGACTATACCAATTTAGGAGTTAAGTGGTTTGCAGCATAAAAGCAATGTCCAGAGCACTTTAAAGTTAGAAGACTGAAAAGTTGAGCAATCTACTTCGAAAATACATGTCTGTATATGTTTGTGATTAAACACAGAAAAAGTCACACTTTCACCACCAAAAATTCAAATAGAACAGCTGAATACCTGGTTAGCATGAATCTAAAATTGGTTTCAGAAAGAACCTTCCCAAGTTCTTTCCACGAGGAGAAAGGAGATAGTATTCATTAGACGACTGTTCGGGGCCATGTTGCCTTAATCACAATCACTATAAAAATTTTAAAAAGAAGCAATATTCTTGTAACTTGGTGGATAGGCTACCAAAGAACCTCTGATGAAGTCTGAGAAGTTTCAGCAAAATCGGTGCAACTGGAAAAAATCTGCAAACATACTTGTAATCTATCACTGGCCGAAATATTGCTCTCAAAACTGGAGGGAGGTCTATCTCAGGAAAAGTTTAATAAAATTGTGCAAACTCTTCCAAAATATTTCAAATGCATATCTTATAGTGACAAGACCTGTAGCTAACCCTTTTTGCCATCAGACAGGAAAAAAGTAACATTTGTCAATTTCTGTGTAGGGATGAACTCTTTGTCAAAAATAGTTGACTTTATATCTCAGGTACTTCCTCTTCATGAAATAATTATTTGCTGTCATGGACAATTGGTTCAAAACTGATCTACATCTCAACATCAGTCTCTCATTACTTACAGCCTTGAAATGCTACATTTTAAAAAAGATCATTCAGATGATGGCTTTGAATATATAATCAGTTGTTGCCTCTGCAATTATTATTTTTTTAAATGGCAAATTGTTGTTAATGAGGCATGATCATGGTGGTTAGGCCAGAACTGCCACTTCCTTAGTATGCAGCATAAAACTAAACCAATTAAAGTGTCAATGTTTTTTAAAGGCTCTTGCTTAATCAATATATACATTCTGAAGGCATTAGTCCACTGACTGCCACAACACAGTGAGAGTTATACATGGATTGGATAACAGAAGAAAAATGTTATGACAGCAACCATGAAGATACCATTTGAAGGAGTATGCTTGTGTTTCGTAATGTCTTTTTTAGGTATGTTTTCATTTCATTTCATACATATTGAAAAATATATATATGAGTAAGTGTTGCTAGAATTTATTTTACTCAATTCCCACAGCAAGAAATTCACCAACAATACAAAGTTGTTGATTCCTTCAAATAAAAAGCTACATCGTTGTGACCTAAAAGGGCTGTGGTTATTAGGTATATAACATTCATTTTGATGATTTTACTTAAAAAAATTAAGAAATAATCCGAAAACTAGGTACTTTGTAATTGACGCAATAAATGTTTATGTCAGTTTAAGAAAATAAGAAATTACATTTCTGCTAAATTTTGTCAAGACATAGAAATTGCTCATTTTTTAATATCAATGCTATTGAATAAAAATTTCTTGTTATTTTTCCCTTTCATCCAAAAGGTTTATTCAGCGTGCATGGCCTGACACTGCCATCATGTCTAGCATATTACAACGTTGGTCACCGAGAAAGTGGAACATTCACAATTGACCCAGATGGGCCTGGCAACAATTCACCTTTTCCGGTCCAGTGCAATTTCACAACAAATGAGGTTCAAACAATCATGAATCATGACAAGTAGGAATTTGATTATTTCTTTTCATGATCAATGCTTGACGCTTGAGAAAAAAATTAATATCAGTCAGAATACTTCATGCTTGTAGTAAAAAACTGCTGAGCGGGCAAAAGAAATCTCAAAAGCTGCATGCAGAGTTGGCAAAAGAAATCTGAAAAAACTGCATAGTTGGTAAAAGAAATCTGAAAAAACTGCAGGCAGAGTTGGCAAAAGAAATCTGAAAAAATAAACTGTAGAGTTGGCAAAATAAATCTGTAAAATTTGCTGACTTATTCGAAAATGCTATTCTTCAATCGTAAACTCTTCTCATAAAATTGTCCTCATATATAAACATACTTATATTTAGGCACAGTAATCAACAAAAATGTCCAGAAAAACAGTTTTGCAAATATATGACACCATAGGTATACCGCTAGTTTATTTTTAACACAAGTGACATTTTCTGGATAATTTCAAAAGTACCGATTTTCATACCATTTCAAATAAAACACTTTGGGAACCATTGCTTTTCAATCATGTTAACTTGCACATTTGAAGTTTTAGCTTTCCCCAAATTTCCCTCCCCCCTCCTCCGGCATCTTAATTGTGGCCCATCGATTTTAGACTCCCTATTTTTAGTGTTTCCACATAAATATCCTATCCCATATTCTTATTTACTTTCTATTACCCATCTACTGTATGTATTCATAATTTTTAATACATTTTTTATAAAAATTTCAAAGGTGATCTAAAATATACATCTTTACACTTCTAGTCATGTTTGTGATTTTCGATTTTTTGTTTTCATTGTGAGCCCTGACACCTAAATGAATTATAATCTATTTTTCATATTAGGTAATAAACATATACCATGCCATTTCAGACAAGAAACAGCACCTGCTCCTAAAGCACCAAATCCTCAGGCAAGAGGGGTCATTACTCTCTCCTACTTCAGTGGCAGTTTGCAGCAAGTTCGATCTGTTGTGCAGTCATCAAAAGCATGCCTGTACAATTTCCGGTACGACTGTCACCATGTCTATATGACAAACACATTGCATTGGGTCGGCTATGATGGAACCCTTTTCGAAAATTGGTGGGTTCAAGACAAAGGACTTTGCAATGGTATGTTTGAATTTAAAAACTATATGAATAGTGTTCTTGAGTGTAGATTATTGATCTCCGGATTCATATGTGAGATGAATTTTACCTTCAGGAGATGTATTTAAATTCTAGCCAGAATTTTCGACGACGTCTCGTCCTCTTTCTGGCTCCTGTCACATGACTCTCGCGAGTCATGTGACACCTCAGCTCCACAACAACGCCACTGAGGAAGATGACGAGACGTCGTCGAAAATTCTGCTAGAATTTAACTGCATCTCCTGAAGGTAAAATTCATCTCATATATGAATAGTGATGCAGACCTGACAGCCTTGGACCGGTCTGACCCTGGACTGCCGAAACACCGGCCTGACTGGAGCAGTCCAATGCCTGTCCAGACCGGTATATTGATTTTCACATCATAAAGGGTATCACATGAATTTTGTCATATATCTAAAAATGAAATTTGTATCTTACAGCTTTTAAACCCAAATTTTGTCATAATTTTCTAAATGCCGATGGACTGCTTCTGCATCGGTCCAGTAACAAAATCGCTCCATCTAAACCTGGAACAGACCAGGACCGGACCTTAGGGTGCATCGTCTGTCCCCTAAAAATGAAAAAATTGAAATATTCATTTGCGCTTTTGCCATATTGTACCTTTTCCCGTAGAAACATATTCTGCAAAATTTCAATAAGATCGGTTGTGGCCTTAGGGTAGCACTTTTGTGTCAAAGTTGAGTCCAAAATTGTCAAGGTTTTATCAGATGATGTAGTCAACCATATCCTCACTTTGTAGATTTCTTTGAGTTCCCAAAGTCATATTAATATCCTTTTTTTGATTTATCACATTTTGCCCAATAAAAAAGAAAATATCTCGGCACAATTGCAACTTCTACTCAATGGAAACCATTGATGTTGGTATTCAAATTAAAGCTCTCTTTCTAAGGAATCTAACTGTGCCATCCAAAAATCATTTCAATAAAAATTGACAATATTATCTATAACCGCGAATAGCTAATATATGACCTAATAATGAAATTTCAAGGCTGTTGTGCCACCATTTGGCATTAGACTATTTTTCTAAAATTTTGCAGGGCTTCTTTTATTAAACACAGGAATAATCATGCAAAAGTGCATGATGTTTTGAAGATATAGGGGCTGTAAATACTGGACCGCCCTTTTAAAGGTGGACTGACCTGCATCACTGCATATAAATGATATCATAATGGAATTATTTATATAATTTCATCTTATGCACACTAAAAGTCTGCTTCCCACTTCTGTGGACAATAGTCTTTATGTACTCTGACATTGCCAGACATATGGCTATGGCGCTCAAAAGACACTTAGATAAACATTATACATGTACATAACAATTTCCCGTCACATTATGTAAGAGATTTTTTGTTTCCATTGTGCTTTTCTTACCCCATCTAAATTACGTGTGCGTGTGTTATTATACAGGGATAATCAGAAACTGTACCTGTGACACACGGAATGACAAATCCTGGAGATTCGAGGAAGGATTCATTTCCATCACTTCAGGATTTCCAATGACAGAAATGAGATTTGGAGACACAGACCAACGTTTTGAGAATGCCAATTACACTCTGGGTCCCTTGGTCTGCAAAGGAGGTATGTAGGAGAGACGTAGGAGAGATGCAGGAGAGATGTTGCAGAGATGTAGGAGAGATGCAGGAGAGATGTAGGAGAGATGTGGGGGAGATGTAGGAGAGATGTAGGAGAGATGTAAGAGAGATGTAGGAGAGAAGTAGGAGAGATGTAGGAGAGATGTAAGAGAGATGCAAAGAAATGTAGGAGAGATGTAGGAGAGACTAGGAGAGATGTAGGAGAGATGTAGGAGAGATGCAGGAGAGATAAAGAAGAGATGTAGAAGAGATTAGGAGAGATGCAGGAGAGATGTACATGTAGGAGAGATGTAGGAGAGATGGATGAGAGATGTAAGGGAGATGCAGGAGAGATGTAGGAGAGATGGAGGAGAGATGTAGGAGAGATGGAGGAGAGATATAGGGGAGATGTAAGAGAGATGCAGGAGAGATGCAGGAGAGATGTAGGAGAGACGTAGGAGAGACGTAGGACAGATGGATGAGAGATGTAGGAGAGATTTAGAAGAGATGTAGAGATGTAGGAGAGATGTAGGAGAGATGTAGGAGAGATTTAGGAGAGATTTAGAGGAGATGTAGGACAGATGTAGGAGAGATGTAAGAGAAATGGATGAGAGATGTAGGAGAGATGTAGGAGAGATGTAGGAGAGATGTAGGAGAGATGTAGGAGAGATGTAGGAGAGATGTAAGAGAGATGTAAAGAAATGTAGGAGAGATGTAGAGAGACTAGGAGAGATGTAGGAGAGATGCAGGAGAGATAAAGAAAAGATGTAGAAGAGATTAGGAGACATGTAGGAGAGATGTAGGAGAGATGGATGAGAGATGTAAGGGAGATGCAGGAGAGATGAAGGAGAGATGGAGGAGAGATGTAGGAGAGATGGAGGAGAGATATAGGAGAGATGCAGGAGAGATGCAGGAGAGATGTAGGAGAGACGTAGGAGAGACGTAGGGGATTCCAGGGTATGAACAAATCATAGACTCTTTAAACAGCAACTAACAAAATTCACACCTTCACATTTTTTGTAAAGTATATTAAACAAAGGCACGATGTCATGTCAGCATCCAACAACATATTACTATTGGTCTTTTTCTACTTCTTTGCATTTGACCTTTTGATGCTTCTGACTAGGAAGTAAATACACCGTGAATAATGTCATAGTCATTGTCTTTAAAACTTGAGAGGATTGAATAAAGTGGGCTTGACTTGAAACATTTTCTTACAGTCTGCTCAGGCAAACTTGGTACAAGGGGACTCTTAACTAAACCAATTAGCACTCTCTCTCTGAACACTCAATATTGCATTTGCCTACTTGAGAGCAATAAACAAGGAAATTGGTTTTGAAGCATCATCCTTTAATCGTAAAGAGCATTTAAAGCTCCTTGAAAGCGATTAGTCGATATCTGTCGTTCAAAGTTTCCTTTAGTCTAAGAGCCTGTGATCAATTAATTTTCATGGTAAAATAACTTAAGAATGATACTTCAGCGTTATGATCTCAAAAGCATAAAATATAAAATCCTTCCTCACTAAGCTACAAGATTTCATGAACAGCATTGATGCAGTTTTATTTCCTGTAATGTTGCCATGCTAGGCTAATCGGACAGTCAGATTCCACAAAAATGAGGTAAGGTGCATTCTGGATGCAACTTAAAACTCCCGCCAAGCATTGGTTGGCAAAGCCACGAAATATTAGTATATCACTGACCTTGTCCTCACAGGCCCCTTCCTCTCGATGTAAACATTCAATGCCTTTGTCATGCTTTGGCGTATCAAGACCACCAACCAGTATGCTACACCCTTACCCTTTTTCCTTTCTCTATAAGTATCTCAAATAATACATATAGTCAAAAAATTATGGGAATGGATAAATCGAAATAATAAAAACATGCTGATAATTGTTGAAATGCTCTCTCTGACTTATTTTTGTCTTTCATAATTGTATATGAAGGTCTGTTTGTCTATTGTTGAAGAGCCTGACTCGTTCTTGTTTTTGTTAAAACTTTCAGGAATGGATGACTCTACCTGCAAGAGCAAGCCATGTGGTTCAGGAGTCTGTCTGCCTGGGTTGAACTCCTATTTGTGTTTGTGTGGAAAAGAGGACTGCACCAACCACTATGTCAAAGGTAAATTGCAAATATAGAGACTGTCAGATAACTCCATTTTTCTACATCAACTTTTAATGATTAATAATCAAATGTATAACCATCACAGTATGCCAAATCAAGGATCTGCACAATAAGTGTAGTATTGCTATACACTATATATATTATATTTTCCTTTGTTTTGACAGAAATTGGACTGACGTTCATAACACAGATTAAATACCGATACAGCGGTCCTGGGAAAATAACAGAACTTTCAACGTGTTCCATTGAAGATTGTCTGGCATTTTGTTTCGACAACTTGGCGAAGTGTCGTGGGATCAACTTTGCTTCTGGAAATATCTGCAAATGTATTCTGTTGGATGAGCTAATCTATGTTAATGGCAATCTCCTGATTACAGACAATGACTGGTCTTTCTACAAGCTAAAATTTAAGTGTGATGCAATTGCTCCATGTACGTCAATGGTAATCACTTAAGGTGACTCGAGCGTGGTAGTTTGATCATACAGATTTTTCTAAAATTTTGCACAGGTACTCTATGGGACCCATACATTCCAAAAATGAAAAATAAAAAAATTTCACCGACTCGTTTGGTTGTCATGGTAACAGCATATTTGGCCTGATGACTGCTTAAAAGTAATAAATTGAGTTATTGGTTATGTACCACAGAATAAAGCATTACATGCATTTGTCACACAAAAATGTCAGAAATGTCTTCCCATGGATGTAAACCAATACATTTGCCACAAACTTGAAGAAAAAGGTTAAAATACTTTTTTCTGTAAGAGCTCAAAGGGCACCAACAACCTAATTAATTGCAGATTTTGCATGCATCAATTTTGGCAGTAATCAAATTTTAGGAAAACGATCATACAGATTTTTTTTTAAATTTGCATATATCATAAACAGGTTATTGTCAAACAAATGTCCAAAAATAAAAAAATTTCACCGAGTCGTTTTTTAACTGCAGTACCATGACTATGCCAATGTCAATTTAAAGAAATAAAGACAATTTTAGACACAGTTGACTGAAATTAGTTGAGAAAATTCTTTTGATAAAGACGAGAAGCTGAAATTTTGAACTAGCATAGAGTAGGTGTTACTGCATTCAATAAAAAATAATTATGCTTCTAGCTGCATTAGATCTCATTTAAATAGCAAATTACTGGCTGCCATGCTGTTAAAAAAAAGAGAGCAGAAAATGGTAACGTCACAACTTTTGCAGGGCCTGCAGCAGTGGTGACGCTATGTTGCTAGGCAACCAGGCTGCTCAGAAGTATGTGCAGTGTACCACGGTTGAGTCACCTTAACTATACATAATGACTGGTCATTTTACCTGACTTTTTTGTCCCAAGCAATTGTTGGCTGTTTAAGTGGACTATTTGGGAGGATATGATTCGTGCTTTTAGTGAATAATGAGGCTGTCAGTCAAGCTAAACAATAAAGTTTTGCTGGGGAGTTACTGAATGATACATCCAAAATAATACACCAGTGATTTTAAAATGTGTAAATGAATTATTTATGAAGCGACGGCTTCAACACCAAGTCCTATGGTGGATATATGGATCATTAGGGTTGTACTTCCTGTATTCTTGCACTAAATAGTCGTAATAAAGTGCTTGTTATAAATGAATCGTCATTATTTTATGTCTTCGTGATTACTTTTTGTCCAAATTCTGTATTCAGTGTCATAAACATATTTTGAATATCAATAACATGAACTTGTCTCTGGTAACAGTTAGAAGCTAAGTTTTTGAAAGATTTATATGATCAATGGCAAATTTAAAACTTTTAATTGCAAAGAGCTAGTGTGGCAGTCGTTTTTAAAAATAATCAAAAAGAGGATGATATGGAAAGAACATTCAAGTCCTTAACTCCAACCCAATGACACCATTACTCAAGTAGGGGGAACCAGGGCACATTTAGAAGTGGGGCACTATGGGACTGTGGAGCACATTGGGACAGTCATGATTACGACTCACATTTTGCTGTCAGGCTGCAAAAGGGTGGGTGCAGTCTAATTTATTATGCCTTGCACTTAAGCTCAACAGTATTGGTGATATTCATGCAAACTTCTAAGTTGCTGAGAGCTTTAAGCATTCAGCATAATTGGTGGACGTTAAAAGCATCCAAATGTGCCCCAGTTCCTCCTATGCTAGAATGTGTGGCCTGGTCTTTTTTTAAATATGATGAAATGAAATTCCACCATTTAGCTATGTTTCCAGTTGATTACTTTCACGATGTTTTTATTAAAAATATTATGGAAGGTTTACAAATGTCTTGCTCTTTTAACAGATTTTCTCCATTGTTATAAACCATTCGAAACAGATGTATCCTTGCAAATGGTCCTTTTACAGATCAATATATTTTCATTGTGACCCGCGCAACTTAATTTCATACAAAAAATGATAAAGTGCAAGCATTTTAAGTGGCTCTTTCAAGAAAAACATGATAAAGCATCCCATTAAGTTAATCTTTCATTATATAAACCTCGGTGAGATTCGAACCTTTGTCTCTAGTACTTCTACTATACAGTGCTGTACAATAAAAAGATCCCTCACTGGGTTCAGATGTGTTATACATTGAATTCTCTCTCTCTCATCTCATCAGCCACACTAGTGAGTACCAAAAGTGGGCTTTGAGGGCAAAAATAGCAATATCTGTCTACCTCTTATCTATCTAACCTATTGGTAGAGTGCATTTTGCTGGACTTCGGATTCTATTAGATCTATGCTACTGGTGGATTTGAACTCAGGACCTCAGAAGCCAGTGGGAACAGAATGTGATTATAAAACTAATTAACAGTCATGAAAAACCTGAAGGTTGATTAATGGGATTTGAAAGAAAGTGTGGGAGCCCTTTTACAGTACGAGGGGCGTTCAGAAAGTTCGTGGCTTTTTTTTATATGGACACTTATTTTCAATCTAGAACTATGAATTTTTTACAGAATAAAATTCAGCAGTTTTGGAATAGATTTCCAAAATTTTGGACAATTTGGACATTTTTAAGTCATTCTGTGGTTGCCGTGGAAACAGAAAGTTTGGCTTGGTGGAGCAGGTAGTATGGAGATCAAGAAAATCAATGAATTGCGGCTCAGAGAGACCTCACTCTGGCACTTGTATTAGTAAGATTGACAATTATTAACACATGAAATATGATATAAGCTTCTAAATTTACTTACGAAACCAACATCAATTCAAACTACATCACCTCAGTGTGCGTGATTTCTTTGACATTGTGCCGTTCTGATAATTGCAATAACAATACTAGCTGTCTTAATATAATTCTTAATATAGGATAAGGTTGTGGTGAGGAATCAAAGGTAGTTGCGAGGAGAATTGGGGTGGGGAGGAGAAAGGAGGGCAAAATCGGTAAACAGAGGACTTCTGGCAGAGCAATTTTCTACTTTATTTTGTAACAAATGCATTTACTCCATGTGAAGAGATAATTTACTTCCAAAACAGATACTGATACAAGGGGCTGCCAATTTAATATATCATCCAAATGACATCCAGCTGGGATTTGGCTCCTGAAATCTGAAAATATAAGTGGATTCACTCCCCTACAAATATGTAGATTTGAACCCATGTATACAGACACAAACCTTCAGCAAAACAGGCATGAACTGTAACCACCTTACCACCCAGCTACAACAGACAAATCTGAAAGTACAGAAAGGCAAAAAAATAATTCCTATAATTGAGTAATCTTTGGGCAATTACTCTATCATTACAGACAAAATACATTCAATTTCTGACAGCATCCCTTTGTTACTTACTGAAATGAACACACTTAACAATAATATTATGTTATACCAACTAAAACTACGGTTAACTGTAATTGGTGCTGTTGAGTAATGGCATGCAATTTCAAATGATTCTTTAAAAAATGTAGGCCTTTGTGTGAAATAGTTTTAAAATGAATCCAAAATCGATACGACAGTCAAGCAATAGGTGAATAGTTGTCACAGCAGATCTGCTGTCGAACGCCTGCGGAACTGCTGTAGCAGAAACCATGAATCTGAAGAGAGCCACTACAGGAATATGTTTGTATGCCATCATACTTTACCAAGGTAAGTTTGATATGAATTTACAATTCTATACTTATTCTATTTTAAGGTAGGCTCAAACTTGCAAATCAAATCAAATGTTAGAAGTCAATATTTATTTAAACTCTGTTTGTACAATTGACAACACAAGCTCAGAGCTATTATTCATTTTTAATTAAATATTTTGGTTATGTTATCATATCGTTTGACTCTCAATATAAATATTTTTTTTGTTTTTTTAAATTTCTTACGAGGTTTATTGAGTGTCCATGGCCTGGTGCTACCATCCTGCCAAGCTTACTACAATATTGGTCGCCGAGATAGTGGAACATTCACAATTGACCCAGATGGGCCTGGTAACAATTTACCTTTTCCAGTCAACTGCAATTTCACTTCCAGTGATGTCGAGACTACCATACACCATGACAAGTAAGAATTCAAGTTTGCTGTCAATCAGATATGGTTTTATGTTTGGAGCGCTTTTTTTTATTTGATAATAAACAGAATATTGCAATTATTTTAATGCTGCATATTATGCTAGTTCTGCGTCAGTCTAAAGTGCCTATAGATTCTACTTGTTTTTTGTGTCCATACCTCTTTTTTAGATGTAGTACAACCAATTGATTTTTCCTCACTATGGGGAAGTTCAGAGTACATGTTAGGGCAGTTACTGGACTTTAATTTTGAAGGGTAGAACTAAAATTTAATGCATCTTACGATATATCATATGTGAATCACTGCTATTGATTAATCAGTTTGGATAATCATGAAAAAATCATCACATGTCTCTCCTTGCAGACAACAATATGCTCCTGCCCCAAAGGCTCCAGACCCATATTCATATGGAATCATCACTTTGACTTATTCTGCCAGCAATGTGCAGCAAGTCCGTTCGGTGGTGGAGACATCAAAATCTTGTCGTTACGATTTCCGCTATGAATGTCACCATGTGTACATGACAAGCAACTTGCGCTGGCTCGGCCATGATGGAAAGGAGTATTGGAATTGGTGGTCAAAAGACAAAGGGCTGTGTAATGGTAAGTACTTGATTTGTATAATATTTATACTTCGCACAATATATTCGTTTATGACATATTGGTTAAGGTGCAAAATTTTCGATTTATCTGCCTACCTACTTAAGCCGTGACTAACTAAACAGCACCTGGTCCCTGCGTTGTAACAACGCTCGTTCAACAGTCATGAAGCAGTCTCCCATGGCGGGGCGGTCTCTCATTGGGTGCAAAATACACTAGAGATACTACTTGCTTTGTGACGCAGGCAGTCTCATACAGCAAGGCAGTCTAACAACAGGGGGTCTTATAATGCAGCTTATAATGCAGGTGCCACAGTAGTTCGAAAACTATGCAAGTTTTTTTGTTATGGTGAAATTTCATAAATTGGATGGATGATCATGACTGGGCCTTTATGTCCTGTATTAATGCACTCGATAAACTAATTACGACAGGAAGAGGATACAGCAAAGGGTGATGTAATCACTGTTCACCAGAAGTCCAGGCAACATGGCCACGGAAGGAACCAAACCAGAGAGCCAGCGATTGATAGCCCATTCCTATGATTTCGCCAAAAATGAAGGCATTTGGTCAATGTGTCACAAGGTCGTACAATTTGCGTTACATGACTATTTTGGACCAAAAATTGTTTTCTTCAAACATGTCTAAAATAGACTAAGGACAACCAATTAAAACCAAAAATTTACCACGATTATGCCATAATTAGGTCTGTATATGGCATTAACAAATTTTTTCACCATACAAATCAATGTAAAATCAAGATTTCAAATGCGTTTTTCTAGAAAACTACTTCATTCCACCAAAGCTGCTGTAAAATACAAAGTACTCCATGTATCACCATGAAATTGTCACTGAAGTTGGCCAAGATGATGATCTTACTGGTTTGAGCAGAGAAAAGAAGTATCTCTTATCGAAAACCAATACATAGATCCACAAAGTTATGATACACCAACCCACTAAAAACGTTTTCAAGCATCATGTGTATATCTAAGCTGGAAGCCTGAGTTCATCTCAAAATCTCAAGTAAAAGGTTTCAAAACATTACCAATATACGTAAGAACTAATTCAAGCATCTTACTTCAATAATTATCGAAAATTTCTGTGACATCTCACATGTATCTCCAGTGTCAATTTTTGTGCGGTGATAAGAAATCAATATCTCTAGTGAGTTTGTATTTTCAGAGAAATCCTTATATTCTAATAGAAATGCCTGCCCCTTTTCATGATATGAGGGTATAAAAGTACATTGTGACTTGATATTTAGTAGTTTGATAACTTTTTGGTCATTTTTGAAGTCCAGTTCACTGCTATTGAGCCAGCATAAAAGTCTGTACCAGTCATGCGTGCATGTGTTACATTTATTTCAGGGTTTTTCAGAGAATCACAGAAGTCAGAAAATCATTGCAAACCTAACCATATTTTATACCATAGTAAACCCTGATTTACGAGCATTTAGACAATAGCACTTTCCACATTGTATTATTTTACTGGTTCGAGTTCTGATGGTTTGAAACTTATAACCCCTCTCCAACTTGACTGTTTTTTGCAGGTGTTACGAAAGTTTCAGGGTAAACTAGACAAGCCGTACAGCAAGTGGTTTACCTGCACACAAATTCTGAGATATGCAATTAAAAGAAGAACTCATGAGCATTTATTTGATCTTTGTTTGTTCCTAGCTTCAATATTAAGAGTTTCAGACTAAATTTTATAAAACGCGTTGATTTTTTTCGGCAAGAGGGACAGGTTAACCTTGCTTCGCATTAAAGGCTCTACAAAAGGCATGATGATACTTATATAGATGATGTAAGCTTTCACAGCTTTACAAGGAATTGGGTATTACAACAGAGAAAACCAGAACAAGATATCTTTTGTCATTGGCATGCAATCTCACTTTTAAGATGATTTTTTCAAATCTGATGTAACGGGGACACAAAAAAATCACCTGTTTTCTCAAAGTTTTTAGTAGGTAACAGCCTTATTCTGTAAGGAAGATCAATTTTTTTAGGTCTATATGAAACAATAGAAGCTGAGCATTCCAGTGATGCATAATAAGTGATGGTTCATACAAGATACTTACATTTTATCATCACATAAATGTAGAATTTCTCAAATTGTACAACGTCACGACACACGACCATTTATTTCTTCCTGAAAATATTGTAACATTGTTAAAGTAATGAAGGAAGACATCTCCAAAACAGGACTTTTGTCACTACACAAAGACAATCTGTGATAATCGGAGTCAATCGGAGACAAACTCCAGAACTTTTTCATTTTGTCTTATGAACTGTTAATTATAAGAAAATCAAAAATGATATTTGTTATTGTCTTAATGAATATTTTATACAGGTATCCTTCAAAAATGCAAATGTGACTCGCACATACAAGAGTGGAATGTTGAAGAAGGATTCATCGCAATCACTTCTGCATTTCCTATTACCAAATTCAAGTTTGGTGACACAGACCTGCCTTTTGAGAATGCCAACTACACCCTGGGCCCCTTGGTTTGCACAGGAGGTTTGTATGGAACATCCATTGTGACTTACCCTCTTAATTTAAAAAATAAAAAGAGTTGTTACTGAATTGAATATCGTCCAGATTACTGAACATTTTTCATGGTCTCTGCAAAATATTTTGCAAATATGTCTCCTAAAAATATTCCCGTTTCTGATTTTTAGTCTTAGTTTAGACTTGCTGACTTTGTTTAGGCAGAAACCAAGTGTTTGCTGGCTCAATTAGAGCCCAGTGGACGAACCTGTTGCAAAACCTATCTAATACCTTTTCCGATTTCAGGAATGGATGACTCAACATGCAAAAGCAAACCTTGCGGTTCAGGAGTCTGCCTGCCTGGGTATAACTCCTATTGGTGTCTGTGTGGGAAAGATGACTGCACCAATCACAACGTCAAAGGTAATCCGCCTGTACCTGGTCAGACCACCTTTAATCTGAGGCACACCGTAACAGTTCTCAAAGCAATTCTTTCTGATTCCAAAAATGAATTTTTAGTATATATGGTAGTTGACGCTTAAGATTAATTATAACTACACCACTTAAAGTATTAAGCCATTGAAGGCAGTGTAAAGGCAAGAGTAAAGGTTCTGCCAACATACACTGTACTATTTTGTTTCTTCAGTTAGTTGAAAGAGACATTTTTAAACTGCTCCAATTTTCCAATACAATTTTATTTTACCACATGTCTTATATACAAAATTTCCTTTTCTAACAGCAATGGGACTCAACTTTGAAATAAAGACAAGCTATCGATATAGCGGCTCTGGAGTGGTAATGAAACTGGAAACATGCATCGTTGAAGATTGTCTGGCATTTTGTTTCGAAAACTTGGCAAAGTGTCGTGGGATCAACTTTGCCTCTGGAAATATCTGCAAATGTATTCTGTATGATGAGCAAGTCCATGTTAATGGTAAACTCCTGGTTAAAGATAATGATTGGTCTTTCTACAAGTTAAACTTTTAAGTGTGATCGTTTGCTATGCAAATGGTAATCACTTTACTCAAGATAATGGCTGGACATCTTACCAATTATCATTTTCAATAGTGCCGGGACAAGCTGCAAGGAAACAATTTATGTTTTTAGAGGATTATAATAGAGAATCTTTTGAGCACATTGCTATATATGCAAATGGTAATCACTTTTAGATAATGACTGTTCATCTTACCAGTTTAGCATTTTTAAGAGTGGTTAATTGCCAAGCTGCAAGGAAATTATGAATTTGTGTTTTTAGCGAACGATAATTGAGGAAGATGAAAGTCAAGAAAAACATCCAAAGCCATTGATGTAGACTTAAAGAACGGATGAGACATCGATGACGTCAAATGTAATCATTTTTCGTAATTATTGATCAATTTCAGGAAGTAATCATAATTGTTTCAAAGTAATTGATTAGTTTAGGTAATTGTAATGTTAACCATAATCGTATATTATAATCATGAACTTCTCTGCTAATTATAATCGTAATTATTACTTTTGGCAAGTTATCGCCCAATGTCTGGATGAGACATCTATGATGGATAGGCTCTCACTGCAAATTCTATGGCGAGTAACAAAATGACATTGTTGGTTATTTATAAGCTCCTCAACAAACTGATTGTTAGTCTCATTTGAAAGTCGCGCTTATTAGGATGGATGATTGGGGCTTTACGTCCTGTATTAATGCACTTGGTACATTAATTAGGACAGGAGGAGGACAGGCAATGAGGTGAAGGATGAGTGAAACTGCTGTCCAACATAGGCCAAGGTTACCCAGGACGAGCTCGGTTCGAACCCTGGATCCAGGGATCAGCAGCCCAACACTCCCCCCTCATGCTTAGTAGCAAATAAAACACTTGATGAAGTGGCATGGCATGCCCTTGACCATTCGATACTACAAGTTAACTCTAAAATGTCTCATAAGTTGTAAACATGAATATATTTCATGTAATTTTTCCGAAGCAACAATTGATCTCCGCTGGTGTTTTCATCATTTTTATTATCCTTTAAGCTCCTCCTTTGTTTTTTGCTCTCAAATCTTTTGCTCATTATTTTGCCAGAAAATGGATCAAATGTTCCAAATGTCAATTTACCTGCAAAAACATTGAACGCCTCTGATTGATTAATTTCATTTTACTTTTTCATTTTGCAACACAAACATTAAACATCATTCAACAGTTCGCAAAAGTGTCTTGGTTTTTAATAACATATTTTTTGCTTTGTTGCATTCAAAGCAGATGGATGTTTTCAACACTTCAATGTTTATTTATTTGTCATAACTGGAACAAACACGAACACAACTAATTGGAATGGAAATTTACAGTACTTACCACAAGCAGTAAATATGGTTCTTAGGGCAATTTCGTACCAAACAAAAAATACTTAAATTCTGACATAGTCCGCTTCTTACTTGATAAGTACACCACACTTGATAAAATGAAATAAACTAAAAGAAACTGTAATTTGGTTGTGACATTATTTTTTACAGTATCATGCTTCTGTAGACTTTGGTAAAAATCATTTTATAGATATACAAGTATAATCATCCAATATTTGCTTTGCACTTTATCAAAAATGTCTTAATCCAGCTTATGGGTTTTATGGCTGTCTTTACCTTGGGGGGGGGGGAAATATTTGTTATTCATGCTAAATATTTACATGTCGTGCTCACTGTTGCAAAGAAAAATGACTTGTCATCAGACAACTGAAGCAACTATGTACAATTTATACCATCTTTTACTGCACCTCTGTCAACCTATCCCACTTATGTATTTCAGGGCGATAATTCGTATATTCTTTGTTGGGCACTTATTGTCTCATGTTTGACTGCTTTATCAGGCATATGCATTTATCACACTGGTGAATAACCTATACCGATCACCTTAATGCACTTCTTATTTCCAATTAAACCTGAAAATCAGTGTCGCGCACCAATGTATTTAATAGTAAGTGGTGGCTTAAAATCCATAAGTCTTTGTGTGAAATAATCATGGAACCAAATAAGGTATTATTATGATTTTAAAAAGAAAATAGATTTCAAAATCAATTGGACCAAGGCAGCATAATTATGTATTCTCTGTATGGGAGGCTTGGCTAAGTAGATACCCATTTCAAATTTTGACATATAGATACAGCACGAAAGTGCCAATACTATAAGAACATGCGGGGTGTTTGATGAAAGCTAACATTGTTGCACGTCATTGATCAGTTGGCGATTGTCTACTGAGTACCACAATGTCACTCAAACAGAACAAACTTTGGCGACATGGCGTGGTCTTGGTTACCCTACATGTTGCAGACATATTTGATTATTATTATTATTATCCATAAAGTCAGTGATGGGATAAGAGTGAATCTTTGTTCAGAGGTAAAAATAAGAACATTGCAAAATATAAAATGCAGGAAATGAAATGTTACTTCCCAATTGCTGCTATGGAATTCTCACATCATTAAGGGGGCGCCATGATATAATCGGGCTGGGAGTTTCCTTGACAAGAATTATTTATTTAACAGTGACACTGCAGCCCTGTCGGCGTGCCTCGGCGGTACAGCGTCGGTCTGGCGTCGGTCCGATGTCAGCAGCATCGGACCGGCTTTGGGCCGACGTTGGGCCGCCGAGGCACGCTGATAGGGTGGCCTTTTTTTATTCATATCGAGTATGTGATGGCCTGATATATTCAGTTCTGAATCAAACAACACCAAATTAAGAAATATCCCTACCAGAAACGGTTTCAAGACTGCCTGGGAAGATTTTAATTTCCACAAAAAAAAATAAAAAACTCCCCCCTCACCCCCTTTTAATCTAGTGGTTGCCCCTTACATATTGATGAAATTTAGATGCCACACTCTCAATGCAAGGAAGGCCTAATAACCTGTTCAATGGTGAAACTGCAAGCACTTGTATCCGCTGTGCGTTTATATTTCACTTAATCTTGGTCTTGGCCAGGAAACATGACAATCACCTAACTTGCAATTACTGTACAGTGGCCTGGTGACTTGATTGTGACCCACTTGTTATTGACAATTTTATGAACTGTTTTTCACCTTTATGACCGACTCCAGAGTTTACTGAGTGTTTGTTTGTTTGTTTGTTTGTGTTTTACGCCTCTGAAGCACCTTATTGGACTATATCGGTAGGTAGGTAGGTAGGTAAAATTTTATTTAACGTCGTATTCAGTCAATCACAAGATATACAAGGATAAAAGCAGATGCTTCTGTACGACAAGCAGTAAAATATGAAAATACAAATAAGTGATTACTACAAAAATCTACTATAAGAAACTACAGAACTATCTAATCTAAGAAATAGTTGGCCAAAGCCTATGTACCAACTTAGCAAGGTTTAGTTAAGGACAAACGTACAAATGTAGCACCAGGAGTCGCACACGTCGGTATGATTAGCACACATAACATATCACAAAGAACAATCATCATATAGTACATATAACATATGTTTGTATTTATAATCGTCATATTTTAAATGTATTCTAAAACAAGAAATCCATGCTCGAGACATTATCAAAATTTTGTAACCAGATTGTCAAAGCATCTTTGAAGCATTGAATAGAGGACTTAGCTTTTATTTCTTTAGGAATTTCCGACCACAATTTTGCCCCGTAGTATCGAAGAGATTTTTTGCCATAACCCACAGTTTTAAAGGTTGGAATGTTAAACAAGTCATTATCTCTAATGTCATACACTGAATGTCTTCGTTTGAAAAGTTCTTGAACATAATTCGGAACATTATTGGTTTTTACCTTATACATTAGAATAGCTACTGTCTTTATGCATATCCGTTGTACATTCAATACTTTTTCTTCTCGACATACGTTATCATAGTCTGCCTCATTATCATTAACGACAAATCTTAGAGCTCTTTTATTGGTCTTCTCAAGTTTGTCCATGTTCAATTTGCCAGCAAACATCCATACAGTTGGACAATAGTTAAAGTTGCTTTGTACATAGCTGTTGTACACTACTTTTCTGCATTGTCTATCTAGGTAGTGCTTCATTCTTTTCAGAGCATTTATTTGTTTACTGGTTTGGTTACAAACTTCATCTATATAACCACCAAACTTAAGCTTCTCATCAAATTCTATCCAAAGTATAGTTATTACTGGGGAGGCTTTTAAAGTACACCCTTGGAGTTCTAGAGTTTCTTCCATAAATGATTGGCGGCGATTGAGAAACATTAATTGAAATTTATCAGCATTTGCTTTCATACTGTTGTCATTGAACCACTTAATAGCTAATGCGCAATCGCCTTGCAATTTAGACTTTATCTCATTTATATCCTTTCCAACATAGCTTAGGGTATTATCATCTGCATAGTTATAAACTTTAGAGCTATTTTCATGGAAGAGAAAGTCATTAATAAAAATGTTGAAGAGTAGAGGCCCTAGGATAGATCCTTGAGGGACACCCTTGATGTTGTTAGTCCATTCAGATGAAGTTTCACCAATTTTAACTCTCTGTTTTCTATCTATCAGGTACGACTTCAAAAGTTTGCAAACATTCATATTACAACCATAAGCACGTACTTTTGCTATTAACAGACCATGTGGCATGCAGTCAAATGCCTTTGATAGGTCTATTGCAACTACTCCAACAGTTTTTCCATTATCTAGTGCTTGACGCCAGTCTTCAGTCATACGAGTTAGTATATCATGACAGCCATGACCCTTTCTGAAGCCCGATAGGTATTCATGGAAAGAAGATTCCATTTGTTTATACAACTGATTTGCAAGCAGCTTTTCTAGAATTTTCGAGAGGGCTATGAGCAAATTAACCGATCGGTAGTTATCTTTATTCAGTTTATCCTTTTTCTTGTAAAGTGGCGTTATATTAGCCATTTTCATTCTATCTGGGAACTTGCTTTGTTTTATACATTCATTTACAACTTGCGTTATTGGTTTTACAAGGTATCTACTAGCCATCTTAATAAATTTAACCGGGATTTCATCGTACCCTGATGCCTTCTTGGATGATAGTTTAGATATGACTTTGTGGACATCTTTTTCTGTCACTTCAGAAAATTCTAAATTTGAACTCATTTCATTTATATTTCTCTTAATGACAATAATACTTGGGTGGTTATCATAACCAGTTATTATTTCCTCTAGAGGCCTGTGATTATTTTCAGGAGTACCTATCTCTGACCCTATCTCACTGAAGAACTTGTTGAAAATATGACATACCACGTTACGGTCTGTAATAATTTTATCATCCTCTCGCAGAGGGATATCTTCAGATTTAGTTTTTGTTTTTGAGAAAATAGGCTTAATGGCTTTCCAAAAATCCTTATTCTTGGTACTTCCTTTGCATTTTTCCTCAAAATAGCTTTTTATTTCCTGACGTTTTATCAAAGTTACACTGTTTCTATGTTTACGGTATTGTGCTAGATAGTGAGAGGTCCTGACTTTGAAAAATTTATTCCGCCACTGGTTTCTAGTTAGAATTGCTTTTTTAAGCCTTTTGCTCATGCAATGGAAATCATTGCTTCTAATTACTTTCTGTTTTTTCGGTGCATGTCTGTCTAAAACCTCAATCAACAGCTGATGCAGTTTGTTAAAAGATTCATTTGCATCGTTATTGGTTAGACTGTTTTCAATAGTCATCCTGAAAAGCTCATGGTTAACTTTTTCATAATCAATTTCATTAAGTTTTCTGTAGAAAATTGTCTTTTTTGTCGGTATCGGAGCATGCTGTTTTAAGACGCCACCTATTAGGTTGTGGAAATCGCTGATTCCTGTATCAATTGAAAATCCTTTTATAAACTTCCTACGTTTAGTCACAAGCATAACATCTATCAAAGTAGCATTGTTAGATTTGAAGCAGGTCGGTTCATTTATCAGATTAGTTAAGCTGACAGTCGGGCATATCTGAGAAAGCATATTGTTATGTAGCATGTTAAAATTTAGATCACCTATAATGACAACATGTTCATGCTTCTCTAGGATTTCTTCACATGTTTTCTCAAAAAACTGCTTAAAGTTTATCGAAGTTGTCTTTGGGTTCTTATAAATGCCTAATATCATTATTTTTGTTTCTTTGTAGCACAACTCTACTGATATACATTCTATTTCGTCATTGCATATCTGAATGCTACCACGAGTTGAAGGAATATTTTTAGAGACATAAACCATCAGCCCTCCGCTATTTGACTGTTTGTCTTGCCTATACATTGAGTAATTTGCAATTTCGAAAAGAGCATCTCGCTTTGAATTATCAAGTTTTGTCTCACTTAATACAAACACTTCAAATCTGCCATTGACAATCAGGTTTGACACTTCTCTACTCTTCATGCTAAGACTGTTAACATTCAGATGCCCTATAATCATATTTTGCGGGTACATATTTCTCAGTTTGACAATTTCATGTTCATTGCAGTTACCATCATTTCTATGGTCTCTTACAGAGTCATAAGCATCCTCATTCTCAACATTAGCATTAAAAACATTTTGAACATCATCGTGAGTTAAATCAGAGTCTATCACACTAATATCCAATTCATTTGCAATAATTTCATCAGTTAGGCTCTCATGAGCTCCAATATCTTGTGTATTTTCAATGCTATTTTGACTGCTATGGCTACTGTTCAAATCACTTTCTGTTTCACAATCATTATTTTTGTTAGGCCTATCACAATTCTCATTTAGTTCCACATTAATTTCAGAAATGCCTATATCAGAAATGTCTATCTCATTCACATAAGTACTCTCTATTCTGTTCGCACATTCGTAACAGTTGTTCAAATCATTTACACAATTCTCATCAACACTGTCCATATCATTTACACAAACTTCATCACAGACATCCATATCATTCACACAATTCTCATCAATATTATCCACCATATTCACACAAACATTGTCACAGACATTCACATCATTCATACAAATCTTAAAAACACATTTCATGTGATTTACACAAACTTCGTCACAAACATCTGTTTCCTTCATGCAATTACCATACTGTTTTTTTGTTTCATTCACACTAGCATCACAATTGTTCACATTTTTCACAAGACAGTCATCAGTATAGTTCATGTCAAATTTATCGACAACGGCCTGTGTATCTTGGCCGAGAATCTAGTATGTGTAGGTCACTGTAGGCCGTCCGAATCCGATGTTCCTACAGTGTTTACGCTTGTGGCCGCGCTTGCCACAAGACCAGCAGTCAACAGTTTCCGATTTCCTGCATTTCACGCTCAGGTGACCGGGCTCGCCACACCGGTAACACCTTGGCTGTTGACTCCGAGTGGCCCATTGCTGGGCTGCTGGCTTTCGATTGTTGTTCTTCAACTTTCTGCGATGGAGCACCCACAGCTTCCCAAGCATATTTTCACCACTGTTATTTTTGCCTCTGCCCCAGAACTCATGGTCGGTGTCCTCTACGATTTCTCTCTCATCAGAGTTAAGCAGCACTTTTCTTGCATCTGGGCACACTCTCAATTTTGTTCGCACTATGTTGTCCATGACATCTACTTTCCGACTTTGCCAGGATGCATTTGTCACAATTTTGTCACCGAGTCTTTTTGCATGTATACCGGTCTTGCTATTCTGAGCAGCCTCTGCAACGTAGTAGTTCTTGTGATGGACAGCTTTTTCATAAACATAGGCTGCTTCGCTTGTGAAGAAGGTATTCCCATTAAAGGTGAAGTTTCTGACTGGGTAGAAGTTTGACAGCGGGTGTTCATGTCCCTTGAAGAGAAGCGGTTCATTCTTCTTGTAACGTACGTTCGTATAGGCAGAGCTCAGGTTTTTCTTCATCGAGACACTGAGGGACTGAAGTAGGTTGTCTACACCATGTTTCGACAGGTGTAGACCGTCGGAGACGAGGTTTGCTGCATTAATGGCACCACTGCGAAGGAGAAAGGTTTCATCCATGTTTACAAAGTTCGAGTTACCGTTATCACATTCACGTTTTAGTTCCTCGTTTACCTTCATTCGCTTCTCATTCAGCTTGTCATCCTTATCCATCCTAGGTAGGATGCTGCAGACTGTGACTTTTTCAGCACGAAGTGAGGCTGAAACCATCACAGCTGTAAAGTCCGTAACTATTTCTTCAGGTGTTTTTGACTCTAAGTCGATAGAGCCACCAACGATCGCGATTTCTGCAAAGTCACTTTGCTCCGGTAGCCCGCTCAAGGCAGCATGTAGATCGTCAATCTTTGCTCCTCCCTTTGCGATAACCTGACAATTCTCCAAAGAGTTCACATCAATGTTCCTAAGCAGGCTCGTTCCAAGGAGGAGGGAAGGTTTGGGAGGAGCACTTGGAGCAGGGCTCGCAGGAGGCTCCTGCACCTTTGCCTGCTCTTTCAGGAGTCGCAGTTCTTCCTCAGCCTTCTGTCTAAGCTCTTTCTCAGCTGCAACACTAGAGAGAGTCTGCTGAATCATCTCCATCATCTTTGTTTGGTTTTCTTTCATGGTCGACAGCTCTTCCTTCAGGTTTAGTACCAGGGAGGTCAGCTGGTCCATAGCACACTTCTCAGGTTCTGTGGATGTTTCCTTTTCCGTGCTGTTAGCCATCTCAGCCTTTGTCTGAAATATGTCAAAACATAACAGGGTAGATTTTACTGTTGTACAAGGGGCAGCTTTTATGTGATAAAGTTATTTTATTTCTGAGTATCTTTTCCTATGTTCTTATCCTATAATTTACAATGTATCTACTATTCTATTATTCAATCTCAGGATCTTGGAATAGTTTAATATATTATTTCAGTAGTTTAATATATTATTTCGGTATGGTTGTTCGAGGCAGGCGATCGCCGTATGATGATGAGATGAGAAGACTTTGAGTCTGGCACATACCCTATTAATTCAGGGATGCCCAGGGTCTTTCAGTTGCCCCAGCATAGAATACTGAATAAAACCCGCCTCCATTTAATGTCCCATGGGCTCGGACTAAAGTGAGTTCCCGGTGTGAGATTTGAACCCACGCCCTCAAAGCCAGTTGACAAGCGCACTTACCAATTAGGCCACGCGGGAACTCGGGTTTACTGAGTAAAAAGTTTCTTTGCTCAGGTGACTGTCATCATCTCTTCACCCACGTTCAAACAAGCCACAGGGGAGATTCCTGACTAATAATGGTGGACAATTGGTAAAACTTGAAATAATCACACCATAATTCAACTCAGCACAACTTATGACCCAGAATGTTTTGAAATCATATCTGATGAAATATACTAAATAAATGTAATACCAGTTTCTCTATGTCCAACTACATACATGTATGGGTGTTTTTAATTGATTATTATTTTCAATGCATTTTTTGCAAAATAAAAACATATATAATTTTCTATTGAACAGTATGGAAGTCTTCATTTGTTGCTATGGACCATCCAAAACAGATGGATTCTATTTGCAGATCAATTATGATACAATTGTCACAAACACTGAAGTAAAAAAAAAAAAAGGAAAAATGAAATGGAAAATAAATTCTTGTGTGTTTACGTGTACTAAAGGCCGATTTCATCCAGACCGAAGGTATTTGAATTTTAAAAGCATCTGCTTATTATTCACAAATAATACAGTAGACATGACATAATATAAGCTAAAAATGACTTAAATTTGGTAAATACTTTTTTTTTCCAATTATGTAGAATAATATCAAAACAATATTTGTTCATATCATGTAACAGATTTACGATGGGCGGTCCAACATAATTAGCTTTCCAAATGAACAAAAAAAGTGTTAATCTGGCCTATCGATTCTAGGGTTGTCTTCATCTTTTGAGATATATATATATATACACATATATAAAAACTTACTAATTGCTCATTGGTGCAAAAAAAGACTTGTCACCAGACCACTTTTACATGTAAGCAAGGTCTCCTGCACAATTGTCCTGTAATAACTGCAATCAGTTCCAATCTACATGGCATTTAACTGTAAAATTATTACTTCCATGCTATTTATGCCATTGTATGTAATGATCGTACATGCTGATTAAGGTGTCATTATGTTGTTAAAAAGAAGACGGGAGCCAAAATCAATCAGACAAAATGCGGCATTTGTGTTTTACTATGCAGACTTTCTGAACATACCAGAAGATCTGATGGCGAACACGCATATTTGCAACCATGGATGCTAGGAGTCTAGCTAAAGGAATCTACCTGTATTCATTGATACTCTATCCAGGTAAGTTCAAATTTAGATCTACATAAATTCAAATTCTGCTTGATCGAGCATGAAAGATTCGCACCAGTTCAATTTATATTCAATATTGAGTGAAATACCTTTCTATTTTACTTTTAAAAATCTCAACTGCTGCAGACAATCTCTAAATCATGCCCAATTTTAAAATTGGGCATCACTATTTCGACTATTGGCAAGCTATTTCGATTATTGGCAAACTATTGCCCCTTTTGGCAAAATCATAGAACTGTGCCAAAAGGAACAATTTGCTATTCTAACTATTGGCAAACTATTGTAACTATTGACATACTTTGCCCAAAGGAGCAATTATCTATTCCAAATATTGGCAAAATTTGCCCATCTCCAAATGCCTTTCGGGCAACTTAGAACATTAACAAATAGTTAAATTGTGCCAATTCCTGCAATCATTTCCCACTCGTGATATTAAAATGCGGGGCAAAGCAGCGGAAATCCCAAAAATGCGGGATTTGGTTATTTTCGATTTGCGACATATTTGATTATTTTACCATTAACTCTGGCTTGAAAATAGCTATATTTAGAGGTCTGTTTCATTGCCCTAGCTTGACGAGAACATTTTCTAGAATTTATTAATTTTTATTTCATAAATTATTCATAGGCCAAAATATATAGGCCTAATCAAATTCGGATCAATAGGTCTATGACCTAATGGACAGCTCCACATACTACATTATGAACTGCTAATTGCTTTTTATTTTTATCTTTTATTCCAAGTAAGATTTTCAGTTCACTAGTTAGACAATTGTGTCTTTTTTTGGCCTATCCTGGACATGTTGGCAACCCACAGAAAGCCTAAATTGGTCATACTCGAACACTAAATCAGATACACATATGTAGGCCTAAAATTTAGCCCATTTACCAAACAATTATGATAAACTATGTAATTATTATGTAATTATGTAAGTTTTCTTCGAAAAAAAAAATACTTGCATTTCCAATAGCCTACTTGTTGTAGAACTAAGCTCTCAGCACCCCACCAAGGAACATATATATTCACCTCTGAAACTAACTTTAAAAGTTTATTTAAAATTTCATCGAAGTTTAATTTGGTTGAATTACTCATAAATATTACGTTTTGATGAAATTATTTTTATATAGTGCTTAAAATCTATAATCAGGCAAACTGAAAACATCCCTCAGAGCTAATCTAGAAAACATTAAGGCTCTATCAAGAGTGCACAGATTATTAATTCTCAATTTTACTTTTAACGAAGTCATATTTTGACGTTTTACAAGCCATGAACTTGTAATCTAGCGGAATGAACAAGACTCACCAAGACGCATCCATTGGTGCAAATATTACACTTCTATCATCAGTAAAAGTCCTTCAAATATAAACCAAGCCTAACTCCCTCATTTCTAAAAAAAAAGCCAGGGGGCATGTCTCCCCCCAAATGTTTCAACCCCGGGGAAATAATATGAAATTTCCCCCACTTTTTTGAGTGAAAACTAAAAAAGTGGTAATGGCCTTTGGGCTCAACTTGGTAAGGAGCAGTTCTAAAAGACATGTCCCCCACCTTTCTGCTTGAATGTAAAAACCTGACTGGCTTTGTTTATTTGCCGATCCAACAGCCGATTTCGATTGGGTCACCCCGTGTCCCCCACCCCACATTTTCAACTCTAATTACGCCCCTGCTAGTGATGATTAAAGTTTGAGACACATGTGGATAGAAGTATTTGATGCTCATTAGATGCCATGTAACAACAAATCAAATGTTCAGTAAATAAAATGACATCATCTATTGTTTGTGGCTATCCAGGAGCCTAAACTGTTACTGTACTCTCTATATGGTTATGTGAACTGTGCGCTGTGAGTAAAGTGAATTCTGATGTCAACATATAAATTTTGTCTAATAAAGAATATCTCTGACGCACAAATGTATACACAGAACCTTCCGACACATGTTATATCCAATAACAGAAGATCTCAGATCATTTCATCCATTATTGCTGCCTGTCCAGTGTCCACCTATTAGAATTTAGTCAACAAATTTGTCTATGTATAAATAAACAAAATAACACACATTTCAGACAACTGACTGCTCCTGCCCCAAAAGCTCCGAGTACTTATTCATTTGGGATCATCACATTGTCTTATTCTGGCGGCAGTGTGCAGCAAGTCCGTTCGGTGGTAGAATCATCAAAATCTTGCAGGTATGATTTCCGCTATGACTGTCACCACGTCCACATAACTAACAACTTGTATTGGGTCGGATTTGATGGCACTGAGTTCAAGGATTGGTTTGTGCAGGACAAGGGGCTTTGCAATGGTAAGTGATTCCTATGTTCACTTCTCCACCACTGAGTATTTTACCGTCTCCTATCATAAATAACCTCAGAACATTTTTTTTCTATTCATGATCTTTTCATTGTTATACCATGTTATATGGCAACTTACAGTCACAGAGATGTTAGTCACTTATAATTCTTCATAACTTATCACTTCTTGTCAAAATTGAGCTTCAAAAGGCTAACAGGAATAACATGATTTTGAGGAGACAGTAACGTGACAGAAGGCAGCACATGTTCGCGTTACCGTACTCTTCCTCTTGTACACATCCATTAATTGCAGCTTTCTCATGTTAACTTCTTGACTTTGCAGTTGGTCTATGTGTTGCTTGGAAAAACCATTAATAGAAAAAAATAGTTCTGAAGCTATTTTTAAAAGAGAGGAGACGGTGATGTACATTACCGTACTCAGTGGTGGAGCAGTGAATTATATCTTAAATAATTATGTCTGAGACAGCAAGCCACTTAGACACAGACATTTTTAATGTGTTTTGTAAAGTTGAAGTAGCTTTTTTAGACTTGCAGCTAAATAGGAAACAACTATCAGTTTCAAGTAGCATTTTTCCCTCGGCTGGTTGATAAAAGTTCATGAACCATTCCGATTAAGCTATTAAGCTAAGTTGCTTAAAAACAAGTAGCCGAGAAAGTTATGCTTATTAAAACTGCTGTAATATAATATGTCTTGCAAAAAGACATCCGCAGGAGGTAAAACAGGCACAAGGCCAGACTTTTCTAATTTTTAGCTTCTCAGATTTAATTGGCCGACCCAACAAGATTTTCTGCTTACGGAAAAAAAAAATTGAGCGTACCCACAAATTTTATTAAATTGACATTGTAAAAAATTCATTATCACCTTTTTTTTTCGTCCTACCGACCTACCCTAGAAAAAGTCCTTTGAGATGATCCAAGAAGCTAAAGATCAATTATGTCTGGCCTAAAGATATGATATCATTGTCTTGAAACAGGTATTCTTCGAAATTGCAAATGCGATTCTACTGACCATGCCTGGCACGTTGAAGAAGGATTCATTTCAATTCCTTCCGGATTTCCAATGACAAAGATGAAGTTTGGCGACATCGACAAAATACATGAGAATGCAAACTACACTTTGGGTCCCATGATCTGTAAAGGAGGTTTGAAAATTTTACAATGTGTCTTTCCATCTTAATTTTTCAAGTCAAAAGTGTTTTAATCGTGACAATGTGTTAAATTTCTGCGGGATCCAGGAGTTTTAAATGGTCCATTTTGGTTTAAGGCAAGATACATCACAAATAAACTTTTTTCAACATGGTACACCCGTGGGGATAAAGTATGTATGTTTGTTGTCACGTGACCAGTACAAAAATCATTCTAAATATATGCTACGAGTGCTGTACCCGATTGATTAAATTATCTTAATCTGGTCAATTTCTATCAATTTTCTTCTAACCGGGATACCTGAAAAAGAAACAGTAGTTATTTTATAACAATAGCTCAGTTAAAAAAACAAGTTACAGATCAATCTCATGTCCAACATTGACCCAATATCTGTCAAATGACTTACCTACTTTCAGTACTTTAGGGTAGCCCTTTGTAAAGAATTGATGCAATCTGGTACTGCTGAAGAACTGATTTACACTCCCTCTGACTAGATTCGTGATTACTAAGTTCCATTCTAATCTTTAACTATTGATGGGTAATCCAGTTTCTTGTCAATATTGTATTTCTTGCCAATTTCAGGAATGGATGACTCTACCTGCAAAACCAAGCCATGCGGCTCAGGAGTCTGCCTGCCTGGAATGAACTCCTACTTGTGTCTGTGCGGAAAAGATGACTGCACCAATCACAACACAAAAAGTAACAATTATATTAGTTACCCTTGGTCCATACATCATCAGAACACGCAATATGAGATATGTCTGTAGGGGGAACCAGGGCACATTGGGACGCAGGGCACTATGGGATGGTGGGGTTTTCTGGTATATGGTATGGTAGTGCCATCACATCTTGTAATTTAACATCCTGATATTTCTATAGTTTTGATGACAAATTACAGCCACATGCAGAAGTATGGCGAGGAAAAGTTTGTTTTCCTACTACTAAAGTAAACATGGACGGGTTCAATTCAAACCATTCTGTTGACAAACCATGAACAATGAGGCTTTCTCAGTACTTGTATGAATTTGATATATCGTAACGAACAGTTATGAATTGCTATCTTGATAAACAAACTCGCTGTTGACTGAGAAATTAGCATTTTGGTGTAAAAGTCATATCGGGGCTCATTGGGACAGTGAATTCGGGGCACATTGGGATGCACTTAATATGGCAGAATTTAAGTGTCCAAGTCAACTGAATGACCTGGGACAGTACACAACAGGTATTCAGGCCAGAGTGATTAGAGGCATAGTGGATTACCATGCTCTGTGAACAAATTTGTCACAAAATACTGTGTGTTACTTACATGTACATAGATGTTCGCTCCCAGGACAGTTTATGTTATGGGCCATTCTCAAATTTCGGGACAACAGGTATAGGAAAATTGTCCTGTAACGGAGGGGACAATGTGGTAACGGAGGGGAATTTTGATGTAAAAAACCAACTGTAGGAACAGCAACAATAGGAAAAATGATAAAAGATTGATGTAACTATTATTTTCAGAAGTACTTCATCTCGTATCAGTAGATTTTTTGGCCCAAATGTCGATTTCTTGCTCATGATCTGGTAACGGAGTGGACGGTAACGGAGGGGAACAATTTTTTGCTCTTCGCTCATTACTGCTTTTTATTTTGGAGATTAGACAAAATAATTGCAGAATATTAAAACCTGCCACCCTCAGCAACATATACATGAAATCGCTCTGTAAAATTATCATTGGTAAGCTTGGAAATGAAGGAAACGGAGGGGACATTTTAGTGGGACCAAAAACATTTTTTATGAACATTATGTCATAATTTATTGAATACATGTTTTATGAAGTCTGCAAGGCAGTGGTACTATGGTGCACATGCGTTTGATGATATTCAGTGAAAATAGCTCATAAAAAACAATAACGAACAGAGCCACGGCAAGTAACGGAGGGGACAAAAAAATTGACATAAATTAGTGACACGACTATTGTATCAATTTAATCAATGAAATTATACACACACAAAATTGAATATGAACTAAATATAAATTCAAGTCTATATTCCCATGAATCGTGCAAAGAAACTTTGAAAATAATGGTATATTAGGAGGAAAATGAAGACTTGATTTTGTCATGTCAGGTCCAGTGACAGGGAAAAACCATTGATTTTGCACGGATTTCTGGACATAATGCATTAAAAAAAAGTCTAATGAATGACTTTTTGCTCCAAATGCAGTGGTTCTAAGTAGAAATATGAATAACAGATGCAGAGTGATGCTTCAGATATTTATCGCATTCATATTAATGTCAGGGAGCTAGAGTGACGCAAATTGTCCCGAAATTTGAGAATGACCCTCATATGTTTAAAACTGTTTAAAGTTTTTAACTATTGGCACTACAAGTTGTTAATGCACTGTATATTGTCTTGCGCACTATTTCTGTGTAATGTCTATTGCGCATGGAGTGTTAAAATTATTTTTTAATTGATGTCCCGATGTGCCCCGGCTGATGTCCCAATGTGGCCCGCCGGGGCACATTGGGACAGTCATTTTTACGACTCACATTTTGCTTTCTGGCTGCAAAAGGGTAGGTGCAGTCTAGTTTATTATGCCTTGTATTTAAACTTTCAGCATTGAGAAAAATTAATAAACGTTAAGGGCGTCCCAATGTGCCCCAGTTGCCACTACCAGATAATTCTTTTCTCATTCAAAACAGTGTTTTTTTTTGTTTAATCATGGATTTGGCAATCTGAGACAATTACAATTAATTAGACTGGAGACAGTTATAAAATCTGTGTTAATTTTAATTGGTCCTACATTGTACATTTTTGTAATATTTCAAAATGTTTAACTGCAACCATTTTTTTAACACAATATTTCTCTGCAATTGTAAAATTCAAATTTCTCTTCTTTAACAGCAATTGGACTCACCTTTGAAATACGGAAAAATTATCGGTACAGTGGACATGGAAAAATGACAGAACTGCCAACATGTTTCATTGATGATTGTCTGGCCTTTTGTTTCGACCATTTGACAAAATGTCGTGGGATCAACTTTGCTTCTGGAAATATCTGCAAGTGTAAGCTGTATGATGAGCAGTTGTATACAAATGCTAATCACTTCACTCAAGACAGTGACTGGTCCTTCTACAAGTTAAACTTTTGAATGCTTCATAATCGATAGTTACCAGTTGTTGACGGCAAGAAAATAATTCTTAGATATTTCATTAGTTTATGAAGTTGTGATAGGGATTTATTAATTGGAAATTAACCTGTAAGTTAATTTTTTCAATGGAAATTGTACATATACTTGGTATAACAAGAAAATTATTCACACATAGGCCTATTTTATTACTGTATCAGTTTACCCCATAATTGAACATCATATCATTTGTCGGGGTCATTCTACGGAAAACGTCCTATTCCTGTGTCTGGGTTACCAATGTCATTAAATAAATAATTAAAGTTTCTTGATCACTTTTTTTCTGCCGATGCCTCAGCCAAGCGCAGATGATTATTTATTACATATCTGTTTTAGCTAAGAGGAAGAGATAGGTGAATACAGGATGCTCACAAGATGGAGCTTGAGTGACCAAAACCCTTAATTTTGTAATTTTTTAAAAGTCTGAAAGAACTGAAAGGATTACAAGACCTTTCTGTGATCATATTTAATGATTTGTTTGTATATATAACATTTTCATTATTGTCAGAGCTAAAATTGCCTTAATTTAACCTTTTAAAAATTTCTAGGATCCTTTCCCTCTGGCTGCTGAACAACATCATCAGAATGTGTGCACATGCACTAAGATATGCAAATTACATGCAAATGAGGTCACCTTAGGTCACAGACCTGTTTGTGGCTAAAACTCACTCCATAGGCCTGTCATTCCTCTGAAATGTTAATAAACTTTGTTTTTCTACTCTTCTGCTTCACTTGCAAGCAAACAGCTCCTGTTTCTTTCTGTTTTACATCTGTTTGAGTACTCCTATGCAAATGAGAGGCACAGAGGTCACCTGGGGTCATCCTCCCTCATGGCCTGTTTATTGCTAATCACCTACTCCACAGGCCTGTCCTCTGCTGTTTTATTGCATTCTGCCCAGAGAACTCCTAAAACTGATTCTTTATTGCAGTTTTACTGTTGTTTTGCCACTGTTAGCCATGCTAGCCAAGCTACTTAGTTCCCTATTTCACCACATCATGGCACTGCAATCAATTGAAAAAAACAAAAACAAGGAACCATATTAACTAGAATTCGTGTCGCAAGCGAAACGCAACAAATGTAGTACAGATTGATACTACTGGACTAATAATTATCTCTTTTTTCCCTATTAAATTCTCTATCTTGGGTCAGTTTCTTGTTCTGTTTATCATATGAATAGAGGGAAAAACAAATATATTCAAAAGAAACTGTGCATTAATCAATAATGGCTGTGGCGGAGGGCAACGCTAATCTCAAGGGTGCCGAAACAGGGGGGCAGGGGGGGGCGGCAATTGCCCCCATGCCCTTCGCCAGGAGGGGCAAGGGGGGCAAGGTTGCCCTTTTCATCTTCAAGAAAAAGCATTATCAGGCCTTAATTTACAGTTAATGTAGGCTAAAATGTATAAGTAAATACATTAAAAATTATAATTGGTGCTACATTAAATTTTTATAATGTGAATTAAATTTGCCGCCCTCGTTTCCTTCCGCCACCCCTGGTCAGCCTAATCCAATAACATGGCATACACCAAGCGTGTAAGTAAACAGCCAAAATGCTGCAGTGTGAAAATGCTGTCTGGCACCAAATATGAAAATAATAAATGACAGAATAGCCGAAAGTCACCCTGACTGAATTACAGATCAAATTTTGACTATAACAACTTTTGCTAATTTTCACATTGTGTCACATTGCTTGGTATAACTACTTGGCAAACCCTTCACATTCAACACTCAAGAAACTCAAAGGCATGCAAAACCAAAATACTCAGCAACAAGAATTGGTAACTGCTTTCTTACAAAAAAATCTGTATTGAAGCATGATTTAGCCTTCCGAATCACTGCTTTGATAACTAAGGGACCGTTCAGAATTTATGACTGGGGGGGGGTGGGAGTTTTGCTGGAACTTCCCGTCAAAAATTGATACCCCCCCTTGAGTTTCATGCGGATTTTTAGTACCCCACCCTTAGGTTTCATGCGTATTTTTAGTACCCCCCCCCTTCGACATACAAAGCAGTACACACATATATACTGATATACACGGCCACGCGTACAGATTCGCTTCATTTCGCGGACATTTGCACGTAAAAAAGTCAAAATAAAAAGAGTTTACGCGTGTTTTTTAACATTTTTTCTTTGTTAAAATTTCTTACCCCCCCCTTGGAAGTTCATCAGAAATTATTACCCCCCCCTTGAAACACGTGTGAAAAGTTAGTACCCCCTCGGCCAAAACTCCCACCCCCCCCAGTCATAAATTCTGAACGGTCCCTAAAGTATCAGTAACTTTCAATCTAAATGGCTTAAAATCGGCAGTATTTTTTGTTAAAAAAATTTTCTTGTTAAGTCAGTGATCACAAGCAGAACCTAAACAAAAAAAGCAAAAGTGTTAAGTGTAAATTTTGTCATTCATATATTTTTTGGACAATTTTTTACTACCCTAAAGTCATACATGTACCTGTTTTATGCATGTCCCTGCACTCGTTTCTGCGAATTCAAACCTTGGTACACCTGTACAATTATCTGAATATGCTATATTTTTAATATGAATGTAACTAGAGCAATGTCCTTTAACTTTTGGACTTGCTTTGATCTTTATTCTCCCAATTGAATTGGGAGAAAATTAGCTGCAAAGTCTGTCCCTGAATTTTTTGTCATTATCAAAACATAGTACTATTTTTGGCACCAATCATTTTTTACACAAGTAACATCATCAGTCACATGACGTTATACAACTACTCAAGCAGCTTGGCAGCAAGGTTGTCTGCTGAAGAAAATCAGATGTTCAGAACCTATGTCAACCTCCACTCTGATTAAATCATGCATTTTACAAATTAGAAAAACAGTAACATTGCCACCCAAATGGGAACATTTCTGTAGAATGACCCTGTTCAAACATAATTGCTCTACCTTTTTATCTCAGGAGTAAGCCTATAATATATTTTGTCCAGACAATGTATACATCATGTGATTCAATTGCTCATATATTGCTCAAGATTATATATTATTATTAACCTTATATAAATATATTATATATTATATACATATTTTATTAAGCTTTTCTGCCTAGATGTCTAGATGTACTTGGAAGATTGTATGCTTGCCCATGTTTGATTTGTAATAATAGATTATAATATGTCATTTAAATTTCTGTAAGCTTCTGAATCAATAAATAGTATACAAATAAACAAATATAACTGTTGTAGGCGGAGGACTTGCAGCCAGGTCTTTGTCAGAAGATGCTTAAATCCATACAAAATTCAATTGGAGTAAAAATGTACTTCAATGCTGACAACATGTCGTTGTTGTAATTTACACAATGGCTCCCCCTAGTTACACAACTGGGCATATAACAAAACACCAAAATATGTAAACATTGAAGAATAAGTGGCCTATAATATCATAGTGCTACTTGGTATGAGTGTAACAGAATAAATATTGGGCCAATAAAGAATATGAGTTGTATTGCAATGAAATACTGGCTTGTGATTGGCTGACAGAGCCACGGGTGTAATTTTCAAGGAAAATGTGGGGGGTACATGCAATGAAGCGATCAGAATCGGCCGTCGGATCGTCAAATAAACAAAGTCAGTCGGGCTTTATCAAATTCATGAAATCTGAAAGAATGGAACGTAACCTGCCAAAGCAGAAAGCTGGGGACATGTCCTTAGAACTGCTCCATGCCAATTTCAGCCCAAGGGCTATTGCCACAATAAATTTTGTTTTCACACAACACAAAAAAGGTCATATTATGTCACATGGTTTCAAAAATGTGCCACCCGCCGTCTCCCAACAAATACGTCCCTGGACAGAGCTACAGGAGGGACACTTGCCCCCCACCTCCTGGCCCACTCCGGCTATGCCAACGCATTTTATAATATAGTAATACCTGCAATCAGTCAAATTGCAGTTAAAAGTATAATCAATGATCACTAAAGCCCTCATATGTAATAATCATGCACATTGATAAAGGTGAAATTATTATTATTATTATTTGAATGAAGATGGAGCAGAAAATTAATTAGTTCAAAATCAACACATGTTGGGCTTATGCACTGCACAGGTTATCAGAACATACCTGAAGATCTGATGGAGGAAGATTGTACCAGTAACCATGAATATCAGGAGACATGTTCATGGATTATACCTATATTCTTACAAAGGTAAGTTAAAATTCAGATACACATAATAATTTTATAATCATGTTATTTTACTACAAAGAAAAACAGTTGGTCAAACTAGCCATAATTATCTTATTTAAACTGCAATGAAGAATAGTAATATAAATATTAATCCCTTTTTGTCTTTTCTGTCTTAAAGGATTCATTGAGTGTAACTGGTCTTGTACTGCCATGCTGTCTGGCTTGCTACGACGCCAGTCATTGAGAAAGTGGAACATTCATAATTGACCCAGATGGGCCCTGCAACAACAATTCACCTTTTCCAGTCCACTGCAATTTCACATCAATGAGGTTCAAACAATTGTGAACCATGACAAGTAACAATTAGGAGAGATTTGGTTAATTGCATTTAGTGCTAGTGATGGTTGAAATTAGAGAAAAAACATAACAAAACTTATTGTATGTCTAATTATCTATGCTTGAAGTATACAATCCAGCAGCAGAAAAAAGTATATCTCAATTTTTAATCAGTTCATATCGAACTTTACGGCAGGGATTTCATTAATTATAATTATCCAGCAACTTCAGTTTTTCAATGCTATAACATTAGACCAGAAATGAAAAGAAATAGGTTTATCATTGAATATCATAACTTGCGTTGTGTAACTTTTTTAAATCTCAGGCACAGGCCAATAACGTATTTAGTCCAGACTATGTATACATCAGATGATCCAATTACCCATATATTATATGGCTCAATATTACAAAAATTTATTAACCTTATTTAATTATCTTAATATTTATCGGAATTTTAGAAGCGGTTTTTAGAAGATTGTTTCGTACCTGTGTTGAATTTTGTAAAAATAGATTATAGCTAGTCTGACAAATAAGAATTTCTCGATCTAGATTATATTATGTTGTTTTGTTTTCTGTCAGCTTCAATAAATAATGAATATATATATTCTTTTATTGACATTAATAAATATCACAATTGATACATATGTCATTTGTATATACATGTTATAAGAAAGTTACAATAAAGTGAGCATATTGATACAAACATAAACACGAGTAATAGTATGCAAGATTAAAAGAAATACAAACTAGGTTCCAGCCACCCAAATAGTTAAAAAAAATATTGTAGGTATAAAACAACCATTAATATAGATCATAGACAATAAAATACAAACATCAATGATACTAGCTTACATATAGCCATTTTAACTTATTTAAGAAAATTATGATTGATTAAGATCTAAGCGACAGACATGCAAGTCATCAAATTATACATTAATTAACAATGCTTGATATTTCATATTTCAACGTTATATACTAAACATTCATTCAATTACATACATTGTTGCTTTAATATTGATAGTACTAATGAAGGTAATCATTATTTTCATAATTATCATGATTGTGAATTATGACCATGTGGATGTAGGAGATATGTTGCTTTAAATTTAAACATCAGCCTGAAGTAAAAATTTCCATAGAGCATTTAGTAGGTCAGATTCCTTACTTTTCATTATTGATGTAAACTTGTCAGTGTCATTCAAAGGTAGAAAATTGTTGATAAGTTTAGCAGCTGTTGCGAACAGGTTTTCACGGAACAATTCATTAGCAGGGCATACTACAAGGCAATGGATTTCATCCTCCACCACATTTAATGAACACTTTTCACATATTCTGTTTGCTGCGGGAATCACTGGTTTTTGATGTCGGCCTGTTTCAATTCGTAAACTGTGGGAACTTGTCCTGAATCTGGCAATTTTAGTTAACACCTTGCGGTTTTGTTGCAGCCTGAGATATGGCTCTAATCTACAATCAGTCTTAAAAAGCTTATATGTTCTAAGTTTTGGTTGCTGTGTACTATCATTTATGCATATGAATAATTGTTCCTGTTCTATTTCATAAAGTTTCAATTTAACCGTTCTACAAATGCTGTCAATGTTAATGTTAGTATTGTTACTTGATTCATACTCAATGTTGCAGGTTCTTAAAATGTTTGTTACTTTACTGAACCAATTAGTTTCATTAGCTCTGTTCGTATGAGTATCTTTCTGAATTTGTAAACATCTCCTTAGCAGGCTACCATCTGGTGCATTTTCTAATCTCATCCAATAATTGATCATCCTAACTTTTTGTCTAACATGCAGTGGAAATCTACCAGTTTCACCATAAACAGCCAGAGAAGGTGTCTGTTTTCTTACGCCCAACATACGTTTTAGATAGCCAAGTTGCAGAACTTCTAATTCAGATACAGGTTTTTCACTAGTCCATATTTCACTGTTGTACTCAAGGATTGGTAGAACATAAGTATCAAACATTCGCAGAGATATACTTGGGTCAATGTGTCCTAGAACTTGCTTTGAATCACTTTGCAGGGCAAAAAGAGCTTTATGAGCTTGCACTGACAGGTATTCTGTCATCTTGCTGTGCACTTTACGTTTGTTAGTTAGCATATGGCCCAGATATTTGAAACTGTCCACTTTTTCTAGTTCCTCGCCATTGCAAAAGAAGGAGTCAGATGTTTTGGTACCAATTTGCATAACTTTGGTTTTACTGACATTTACTATAAGATGCCATTTTTTACAGAAATTGTGCACTGAATCTATGCTATTCTGTAGACACTTAGGGGAATCAGCAATAAGTACAATATCGTCAGCGTACAATATGTGTGTTAAGGTAAAGTTGTTCAATGTTATCCCATCTGATTTGTCAAGATACTGGGGAAGGTCAGACATAAATTCATTAAATAACTTTGGACTAAGAATTCCCCCTTGCAAGACCCCACATTGACTGTCAATTGCATTGCTAGTATTTCCACTCTGGTGAACCCTAGCTTTTGCCTTGTCAAACATACTTATAATAATTTTTAGCATTTTCTCCCCAATGTTTTGCTGCCTCAGTTTGAAATACAGAGCATTCCTGTTTATGTAGTCAAATGCTTTAGTAAAATCTATAAAACACATATACACAGGCTTTTTCTTAGCTTGTTGATAGCTTAAGACTGTATCCAAAATGAAAACACAGTCTGTGGTGCTGGCTCCTGGTGTGAAACCGAATTGACAAGGGTCATCAAGGTTCAGAGCCTCATTTTTGAAATACACCCGACTATTCAGGATTGAATCGAAGATTTTAGCCATAACAACATTTATAGTTATTTTTCGATAGTTATCTGGGTCTGCGCGGCTTCCCTTTTTGTGGAGGGCATTAATAAGACCTTCAGACCACTGAGAAGGATATTCCCCTTTATTAAAAATGTGATTGAACACAGCACAGAATGGTGCAACAAGTTTCTCACTGGCATATTTATAGAATTCTGCTGGTATCCCATCAATACCAGAAGCTTTATTATTTTTTAGTTTCCGGAAGTGCCTTGCAACTTCGTCCTCCGTTATTACATCATCACAGATCTGACTAGCAACTTCATTAAGGCACTTATATTGGGAGTTTTGAACTTCATTGATTGTATGAGTCATGCTTTCAATATCAAAGTAATCACGTTCAGGCGGAAAAGATTGTTGTTTAAAGTAGTTGTGAAAAGTATCTAAATCAGGGCTATCAATTTGGTTTTTTCCAATAGCTTTTAATTTATTCCAATATTTCCAGCAATCTGATTGATTTTTACCCATGAGTTTTTGCATTTCATCCCGATTTCTTTCCTGAAATTGTCTTTTTTTCTTTTGAGTTATTCGCTTATAATATTTTAGCATGGTACCATAATGAGTTTTATTATAATGTAGAGTTAAGTTATTCTGTTTGGCAAAGTCATTTAATGACTTCCTTATATTTTTGCACTCATTGTCAAACCATTTATTTGTAGGAAATGTGCTTTTTGCAGACTTTAAATTCTTTTTCTTAAAT
This sequence comes from Platynereis dumerilii, assembly GCA_026936325.1. NCBI lineage: Eukaryota > Metazoa > Annelida > Polychaeta > Phyllodocida > Nereididae > Platynereis > Platynereis dumerilii. Next base: position 1,287,906 of record JAPTHN010000046.1, on the reverse strand, counting down.
GTTGGCTGTATGCAATCTGTTATATAGTTGTATACAGTTTCAACTACCATGTCAGTGTTTCCATTGGACTCAATGTCACAGCCAAGCTTATACAGTGCGCTCTGGGCAGTTTCACTGTCAAAGTTGGATAGAAATTCATCAATTTTGCCATGGTCAAACACATATTTGAATATTTTTGAACTACTCCAAGAAGTTGTGGTAACAATGTCAGTTTTCAGTTTGGAGGGAAGATTAAAAGAGAAGATGAGTGGCGTATGGTCCGACTCTGTAAGTTTATCTGTTATGACAAACTCTTGAAGATGGCTATATGCAGATTCACTACAGAGTAAGTAGTCAACAACACTATGTCCATTTGATGTATGACATGTAAATTGGTCTGTTTTACTTTCATCAAACAGACCATTCATAATTCTAATACCACTAGCCTTGCATAAATTTATGAGATCTTTCCCAAAGGAATTTAACTTTTTATCTTTAGAAAATCTAAGTTTAGTCGACCAGATGGAGTGTGTGCCTTTCGTTGAAGCATTACTCGCCTGGTATAAATTCGAGAAATTAGGGTTTTTACCATTGACAGGTTCTTCAAAGTCCTTCAAATCACCAGTCCTGCTGTTGAAATCACCACAGATTGAAACAAATGGTGTTCTCTCAAGGAAACGGGCAAGGTCTTCCCTCAATTCATTCAAAACATCATATCCATATCTGCTATTCAAGTAAATCATGCTACCTTCAGGCGGAACATAAGCGCCACCAATGAATATTTCACAGTTTGATCCCTTGACTTTTAACCATATCACATGTTCATTGGCCTTTTCAATAGTTATGATTTTAGATTTGAACATATCTGACTTGATCATTACAGCTATCCCACCAGCGGGCCTCCTAGCTCTGGGATGTTTATACTTTCTTTGACAATGGAAATAGTGGTATCCCTGAAATTGCGGGTCATAGGTATCTAGTTTCATAGTTTCATACAAGAAAATTACATCATAAGATATTAGCATATTTCTAATCTCTTCTAACTCAATTTTTTGACCTATTCCCTGGATGTTCCATGACAGTACTTTAATATTATGCGATTCATTATTCATACTTGCGCTATAATTATTGGCAGCTTGTTTAAGGATGCATAACGGAACCTGATTAGGATCTACAGCTGCTGCGTTTGCATCTGAGTTAGCATTATCTTCACGACCAGAAATGTTTACAACATCAGAATCACAATCATTTTCATAATATTCATAATCAAAACTATTTTTAACTAAAGAATCACAATAATTTTGAGTTTCAGAATCACAAACATCTCCTATTACCACACAGTCATCAAAAGATAAATCGATTACAGTTTCAACATTGATACATTGAGAAAACACAGGATATTGACAGTTATGCATTGAAGAATGATCAGACAAAGAGTTCATAGTATTTACAGGGGAATGTTGTTGCTGGAACCTATTTACAGAAAAATCTTCTTTACAATACTAGATACACCAAAACAAAGTCTTTCCTTGGCTGTGCGGCTGAGGTGGATGTGGTCTCTCAGCTTGGCTCGCGCGTTGGGGACGAACTCTATCAGCCGCTCGTCGCGAGCAACTGTCTCCAGGAAGCTGTTCACTTTCCGAATGGTGTCTTGACGGTGGTTGCTTCCGGTTTGTGGTAGGCCGGAGAGTACGATTCGAGTCCAAGGAAAGTGATGTATTGCTTCCTTGAGCATGTGCTGGTAGCGAGCGAGAATCGTATCTGCGTGGAGGCCGTCCGCAGCCTCTATGTCCCCAGCCATGAGTAGGAGAACGTCCGTAGGGGACCTCAAGTGCCGAAGACGTGATGTGACGTGTGGGATGGTTCCACCGGGCAGGGTGATACCACAGGCATCGAGTCCTCTGTCAATTAGTCCTTGAGCCACTCCACGGGCGTTGGAGTTTCCCAGCACAAGGACTTTCGGGCGTTTGACAGAGGCGCGTGGATGGTCGCACTGAGGTCGGGCCAAACGATTGGCGGTGACAGAGACTGGGTTGGGGTTACGTTTTGGGGCTGTTGTTGCTTGTCGTCTCTGAATTGGCTCAGGCAGAAGGAGATGCAGTCTCTGACGGAGGTCTTCGAGTAGACTGCCGAGCCTATTCAAGCCACGAAAGTCTTCTCCGCAGCCCCAGAAGCTGTCCGTCTCAGTGTTGTGGATGAGATGCTTGGTGCCCGTGTTTTCCAGTGCTTTACGAAAGACATGGCATTGTCTTGCCTTCTGCTCCAAAATCGCAACCATAATGTCTGTCTTGCATTCATGCCATGTCTTGCACTGGGTGATGTCCTTGGCTGAACAAATAAACAAATATAATGTCTGTCGTTGGTAGCTGAAAAAGCGAAGAATCCAATGGAGCAGCCAGGTCTTTGTAAATGCTTAAATCCATACTAAGTACGATTTGAGTAAAAATGTATTTCAATGCACAGTTGCGCACAACATGTCGTTGTTGTTGTGATACTCAAATCAACAGAAACAATATTATGATTACACTACTTACCATTCAGAATGTTTGTTGAGTTTTATTTAGAGTGGCAAAGACTTTAATATCCACCACTGCTTCTGTGTATAGAATAGTGATACCCCAAACTTCACTTTCCAAACCCATAAACAAATATTGCAATCAAGCTTTTTTTAATAATGATAATATAATTCATTCATTAACAGTGTCACAAGAATGAAATTTCTCTGTAACACTTTACATAAGTGATAAAACTTGAAAAGATGAGATAGAATATATGGGAAATGTAAACAATAAAACAGAAAATTGATAAAAACAGAAATAAAGAATAAGAACCACACATAATAAATACATCAAATATTGCAAAATTCTAAAAAATAAATTAGTTTCAAGTTTTGGTTTTAAAATCATCAAAGTTATCACAAAGTCTTATATTGTCTGGCAAATTGCTCCATATTTGGGGTACAGCAGAGCAAAAATATCGAGTGCCCAGTGTCTTTGTCTTGCATCTTAGGAATTTCAGCAACCGTTTCTGGCCTGACCGCAGGGACCTTGTCGGATTGTGAAGCTCCACAATTTCACACAGATAGTCCGGAGCAAGCCTGTGAACACACTAAAATGCATACAGTCCAATTTTAAACATAATCCTTTGACAGACAAACAGCAAATCTTAATGTTGCAACAGCGGGATGACATGATCATACTTCCTTTCAGTTTCTTAATGACATACTTATGTGGGATCCATATAACAAGGCATTACAATAGTCAATATTAGAAGTGACAAAGGCATGAACCAGTTTTCCACCACATACAACAAAATATCTTCTAACCTTGCACTTTCAGAACATCACTACTTAATTGCACTTATTTATTGCGATGTTATATCTCATGTTGAAGTCATTTTGTTGTCGCATTTGCCTATATCAAATAATTGCTTTTCGCAAGTTTTGCTTTGTGGAATCGCTTGAAGCCGTGTCATTGATTTCATGATTCACTTGCTTCACTATGAGAAATCCAATAACTCTTTATCTTATTTAAGTGAAAATTTTTATGAAAAGAACTACTTAGTTAAATCAATGAAATTAAGCTATATAAATTGTTTGGATGAGATTCAGTTCGTGACAGCGGAATAAACGCTTTATATTCAACTGACATGATGGAACGAAAGCAGACCTTCCTGTTATTTTTGCATTTTTTGGCTTTTAGTCAAGGTAAGATAAATCTCATTTATTTTGTGTTGGATTCTATAAAATATATAAGATACTATGTTGGTTTTGTTGTTTATTTAGCTGTTGTTTCTCTCCTAACTTTAGGTGAGTGAATAAAAATAAATTTCGTTTAAGGTTCATATTAGGACCTATTGTTAGTTTATAATGAAGTCACATCACAATGAAACCATATTTTGCAAAATGTCGTGACTTATGAGAGCAAACGCCGGAATCTCTGAAATGCCAGGGCCAGGTCTGTAGAATTATTAGCCAGGAGGGGGGGGGACATAGCAATTCCTTTTCCAGTTGGGCGACTTACTTATATTCTTGTAAAACTACTTCCAAAAATGAATTATCTCAGTTTTCTGCAATGTGTCAAATGCCAAATATACTATAAAGTGGGTTTGCATATCTTTTAAAGTCCCAATGTATTTCAGCCATATCCAGGAAATTTTATGAAGTGAATAGAATAAGGGCAAGCTTTTCATTTGGCAACTTCGTATTCGTAACATTAATGTCACAATTTTATATGAAACTGTACAGACTGTACTGACCCTACAAGCCAATGCAAGTCCTCATAAATAACTTGATGAAATTCTTGATTCTTTACAAATTTATTAAATTCATATAAATACAGTGTGACCACAAGAATTTGGCCAAACTCTGATGAAGACTTAGACTTGCAAAGTATTTGTGAATAATGATGTGATGTATTTTCAAAATATTTATGGATTTTTTAAAGGACTTTTATAGTGTCTGAATAAAATGACACCAGTGTCAGTCCTGCACTTCAATAATTTGTCGGCGTTTGTCTTTGAAGGTTGAATAATTGATGCTAGTCACCAATCCTATATTGAAAAGACATCAAACTAGATGCTTAATATTGACTTTGTAATGATATGTAATTGTGCATTATGTTCAATTTACTTACTGAGTTGCACATTTGCCTGTACGTAATTATCATTCAATAGATAATGTGTGGCCAGTGTAGCTGATTTATTATATAATTGCTTTGGCAATTTATACCCACCACAAATGCAACGGATTGCTAATATACATATTCGTTGCACTGCCACTGCCACATATTTTTCTTCAAGGTATTTGCATTGATGCAAACATACCGCAGTTTTAATAAGCATCTGTTATAAGGGTCACTTACTATGTAGCATCTCAGCGTTATATAATTGGTTGACGACCATTCATGAAACAATTAGATAAAGATAAATACTTTGTAGTAAGTAAACCAGAAACCTATATTGTTATCAAAACTAATGCATATATGGCATGTATTCCGACTCAAACTAAATAGCACGATGATGCCTGGCTGTAAATCTTTTATGACTGAAATTCACATATTTCAAATACGTAAACAGCCCTCATAATGATAAGATGTGGTCACTGGTCACAAATCCTGGTGATTTTTCCACAGAAGAACAACAATGATCGTTATTCACCATGGTGACAGAGTGGAAGTTTACAATTAGGAGGTTACAACATTTGGTTTGTTCTGCAAAGTATATTCTAATGATCAATCAATAGAACCTTTTAAAATGCTTTTTGTTGTATGCATCTTTTACAGATATCTGGTTGATTGAGGGTTTGACACTCCCTTCCTGTCAGGCTTATTACAATGTTGGTCACCGAGAAAGTGCAACATTCACAATTGACCCAGATGGGCCTGGCAACAATTCACCTTTTCCAGTCTATTGCAATTTCACTTCAAGTGATGTTGAGACTATAATCCACCATGACAAGTATGTGAGACATAAAAACATGTTGAATTGTTATTTGATAAGGATCGATAAAGTAAATACACCACAGTCTTGTTAAGCTATAAGCCTTCATCGTTCCAAGTGCTAATGTTTAACCCTGGACAATGTCAGTATTCTACAGCATCTACTTCTATATTCAAGCAAGTATTTTGAAACTGAGTTGATATAGTAAATACACCATGACAAGTCTGAGAGAAGTTACAAATGTTGAATTGTTTACTTTTAATTACAAAGTCTTGTTAAACATTCATCCTTTGAATTGTTGTAACTAGGTCAAAAGCCCAGTGTCCAAGGTCCTTAACAAGATTGACAGTATTTATTTTGAATTCATTTGAATTCATATTAATATCAATGTTAATTCTAATGCTTTTTTACCTTCAGCGAACGAAGTTCGAGGAAGGTATTGTAATCACTTGGGTAAAAATGCTGTCCGTCCGCCGGGCGGGCGGGCAGGCGGGCGGGCGGTCGGGCGGCGGGCGGATAGATCGTTTCCGGCCTGGCACTCGGCCTCTATTGAATGTATGGGGATGAAATTTGGTACACATCTAGCCTGTATGGTCTAGTTGTGCCTTTTGATGGTCTGATGAATAGATCTTAAATACTTTTTGAAATAATTAACAAAATATAAAAAAAAAAATTTTTTCGTTTCCGGGTCAAGGCTCGGTCACTTTTGCATGTGCATGGATGAAATTTGGTACACACGTGGCCTATATGGTCTAGTTGTGCCTTTTGATGGTCTCATTGACAGATATTCTATACTTTCTGAAAAAATGAGAAAAGATATAAAAACATATTTTTTTTGTTTTTTGGGCTAAGACTCGCTCACTATTGCATGTACATGGATAAACTTTGGTACACATATGGTCAATATGGTCTAGTTGCCTTTTGAAAGGTCTTATGGAAAATATTATATACTTTTTCAAATATTGAAAAAAACATAAAAATTATTATTTTTGATTCTAGCCCAACATCCGGTCACTATTCCATATACATGGATGAAGTTTGGTACACATATGGTCAATATGGTCTAGTTGCCTTTTGAAAGGTCTTATGGAAAATATTATATACTTTTTCAAATATTGAAAAAAACATAAAAATTATTATTTTTGATTCTAGCCCAACATCCGGTCACTATTCCATATACATGGATGAAGTTTGGTACACATATGGCTTGTATGTTCTACTTGTGCCTTTTCATGGTCTGACAGATGGCTATTCTATAGTTTTTGTAATATTGAGAAAAAATATTTAAAAGAATTTTTTTTATATTGGAGCCTGAACTTCCCCACTATTGCATATACAGTAATGCATTTTTCTAAACAAATCACCTATGCAATTAATTTAGCAGTGCTTTTTGATGCGTATAACACTTTATGAATCATTGGAAAAATAGAGATAATGGAAGGCCACTACTCGACCGCTATTGCATACCTATAAGCAATTTCATAGACGCACCAATTTTATGATATTATTGTAATCTTCTAAAGGTGTTATTCGCTGAAGGTTTGCTGCTGCGCAGCCTATGTTTTTATTATATTTTAAGAATGATAAACCTTTCTCAAAACGAGGAAAACCTCAATTACAACATATATATGCATAGATCTTATTATTTTGTTGAACTATTGTGATTGTATGGTGCAAGGGTCTCATTGCGAGATTAATAAAGTTTATCTTATCTTGTCTTATCTTAAGTAAAATATTGTTAAAATCTGAATTTGCAGGGCATTATATTTAATTTCTGGGTTTGCGTAGCAGCTATAAATGCCAGTAATGCTTATCAATCTGTTTCTTTTAAAGTACGTCCATTTGATATATTTCCGAGAAGGAACGACAACTATTATTACATTGTACAATATAACATTATTTTATATCATAATACTGTATTATATTAAAATAATTTTTTTTTTTCAGAGAAGGAACAACTCCTGCCCCAAAAGCTCCTTCCCCTCGAGGTAGAGCCAGTATCACAATTTCTTACAATGAAAGTATATCTCAAGTCAGGAGCGTGGTTGTCTCATCAAAATCGTGTTCTTACTCTTTCCGGTATGACTGTCATCATGTGTATATGACAAACAGTTTGGAATGGCTTGCTTATAATAGCACTCCTTATGGCAATTGGTGGGTCCAAGATGGCGGTATGTGCAATGGTAAGGGAACATCAAAATATCTTATGTGCGTGTTAACTCCAGAAACATATAATTGCAATTTGCAGTTAATTATGAGACAGTTCAAATGTAACCACATGCGTATAACTATCAGACGTTGTTTATAAATGTAAACAATGGGCAGTGAAGTGATGATGTCACAATGTTTTGCACTCTTATTGGCTGGTGATATTCTTAGGTCCTCCAAACAAAATAGTGAATCTCAAAATTATAGATATTTTTGATTGGAGGTCTATTTTTATTGTGGGATACAAATAATAGAAGAGTGGTTCACTGCAATGAAACTCATTCGTGTCAGGTCTGCATCCTTCGGACTAGTGTTGTGTACATCCACGATCTGACATTCATGAGATACAGGATGCGGCAAAAAAATTTGCACCACTTGAACATCTCTAGCAGATCAAAGAAAAAATTGCAAAATTAAGTTTTGAGTGATGGGATATCTAGCCAAACATATTAGCAGTTGCCTAGAAGGTGAATTAGTGTAAAATTAAAGTTAGCACACTGGCTATTCTCAATAATGTGCAGCCTCTGCAAAATCTTGCTTGCCCAAACCAAAAGAGGCTACAATACTTTGGCGACTGCTGGCCTACTGATCATTTCTGAATGCCATGAATTTTAAATCATAAGGTGGTTTAAAGAAAGAGAATAACTCCAGTGAATATTTGGCATGATAAGACCAGTTTCTGTGGTCAGGTGTTAATTTTTTGCATTGTTTGCTACTGATTAAAGAAAGATTCATCATCATTTCCATATAAGGGCAAAAAAATTAACACTGGGGTGTTTTAGTGCATTCTATTCTGGCCACGACAAACCCACTGTATAATCCAACAGTATAAAGCAGTTTGGTGGCTGAACAATATCATTTCAGGCCCGCTTTGCAGAAGGTTTTTGATTGCATGGGTTCAAAACTTGTGGGTGAACAAAAAAAATTTCAAATGGATCTTCATGAGCAGAATGCCTGATGGATGTAAATTAGATGAGATAATGCATTTTTTGGTCTCCAGCATCAGTTTCTGGCCTTGGCAAGTAAAATATCTTGACATGATGGGTGAATATGTATGTATTGGACCCCCACTCTCCCAGCTCATCAATTAAGCCTTGGAGTACCAACAAATTGCCTTGGAGGGCTGCACTCGCCAAATATGTCTGTCTATGTATTGATCAACTGTAATGTGATATTCTAACAAGATTAGGTATAGTATGTTCTGCCAAGAGGAGCCTAGAGAAGTCATTAGTATTCGAGTTTAGCCTCCAGTCCAAAATCAGAGACCCCCCTATTCATCAGACCTCGCAATTTCAAATGTTTTTACATGGGCAAACGTAGAGAGAGGTGTCTGAAGCACCCTCAACTTTTCAATAGCTTGATTGAACGCTGCAATTTGGGTATACTTGACAAAAAGAAGATGCACCTGAAAAAACTGATGTACATTGTTTTTAGAACTAGAACGTGAAAAGTAATTCATAAAATGAAAAATGCTTTGAGCAAGTAAATTTAGATATACATGGCTTGGTTGTGTCTGAATTTCATACTAATCGAAGCATTGGTTAGGAAGTTATAGCAATTATAATTCATAGCTATTGCTGGTGCAAGTTTTTTGCCGCACCCTGTAAATTGCAGTGAACCACACTCCTATCAAATTTTATAATTGGACTTGTCCAAACAACCCCAGCAGTTACTAGGAGACTCTCTTAGCACTGTTATTCCACATGATCTACAAAATTTCTTAACAGGTCGAATAAGAAATTGCACCTGCGACATAAATGACCAAGTCTGGAGATTTGACGAAGGATATATTTCGAGTACTGATGCTTTTCCAATCACTGGATTTCAGTTTGGGGATAATGACGTACATTTTGAAAACTCTAAATATACTCTCGGACCCCTCGTTTGTAAAGGTGGTAAGCACTGAAAAGATTCTTACTTGATTGCAGATACAATTTCTGATATTTTGAACTATGTACACTAAAATGATTGTGACAAACAAAAATATATTATCAAACAAATTTTTGACTGAACATACAATTTGTCAATTGCATATGACCTGATGACCAAAAGATTTTTTAATTATGATCCAATGAAAAGTTATTTGAAGTCATTGAAGACTTTTAATTATGATTTTGATACCGAAGTTGAAAGTATGCCCAATGAATTGACTAAGCACTTAATTATTGCTATCTCCAATTTTCAGATGGATCTCCATGCAAAAATAGTCCCTGTGGCACAGGAATCTGCCTACCTGGAGGGAACTACTTCCTTTGTCTGTGTGGCAAGAATGACTGCAGTGATCACAACACAAAAAGTTTGTATTTTTGGGGCGGGGGGAAACAGATTAGAGATTATGAACAAAGTTTTCATTATTAACAGAAATGGTGTCAGTGATCTTACTACCATTTTTATTTTGTTCACAGACAGTACTAGACTCGAGCCCTGAAATAATAGAAGTCACATTTCGTTTTGCAATATGTACTTTATAGATTTTCTATTTGTAATAAATGTTTTCTAGTTTCAAAACTAAATATGATTCTCCTTTCAAGGACATGGCCTGACATTCGATGGTACAGCTTCACTTGAGTACACTGGACCTGGGAAATTGACTGAAATATCAGCATATTCTACTGAAGACTGCATTGTACTTTGTCTTGATAATTTGAAACAGTGTCGCGGAATCAATTTCTTTGGAACTGAAAGCAAATGTATTTTACTTGATGGACAAATCAATGACAATATGGGGTCAACAGTTAAAAATTCTGCTTGTTCCTTCTACAAAATTAAGTTTTGATAACATATCACTACAGACAAGAGTTGGTTTTCATATGGGATCAGCATTGTTTAAAATGAGTACATCATAATTGGCGGCTCCGATGATTCTGAATGAATATATGAATGCCAAAAATTCAGTTGAAGTTAATAAAAATGTTTCTCAGAAGTATTCTTAGATTGGTTTCTCTCAAACATTTTTATCCTTAGTAGTATATTTTCAAGGAATACAACAACAACAACAGCACTAGTCAACTGTAACATTAGGATCCAGTCAAGCACACACCTAAAAAGTGGAGATCTGGTTCAGCAGTAAATTCCCATTTTCACGTAGTCCTGTGGGTTTTCTGCTACTTATGTGTGAACATTGATCCCATCAAGTTGAATCCCCAAAGATCTAAGATACACAGTCTCCCCCAAAGATACCCCATAGCATGACAAGCAAATGTTAAGACACACAGTTCCCCTACATCCCTTTAGAACAAACGGTCCGTTCCATGTCTCCGCTTGCCTCGTTGCACTTCCTTTTGGCTCAAGTTTCTGGATGGTTAGTCTTCATCCCCCAGTGTTACATAGTTCAACTGTGAACATAGATATGCTGGTTTTTGGTAGGATAGAAAATGAATGGCCGACAGACTGAATGGTTAGCTAAATCCATTTTCTGATAGTTTTTATACTAACACTTCAATTGCGTTTGGTAATATATAGAATTGAGCTAAACCAAACTTTTCTGCATTACTTCCCTCCCTTATATTTCTTCAATGTCATATGATACGTTGTAAGTTTATAGGCTATACTTCTCACAAAACTAAAACAAAAAGTCAGCTTCTACTTTGAATATCTGTATAGACGAACAAGTCAAATGATAAAAAATACACAAATTCCTTGATGATATATTGATTTACAATAGACAACTCCCGCAAATGACAAAAATTCAATGACATTATCAGTTAACTAGTGTTACCCTATGGGGGGCACAGGGGGCACAGCCCCCCCCCATATTGGACCTGAGCCCCCCAGGTGCCCCCCATATGAACTTTACAACTCTGACTAATATATACATTATACAATCAGTATAGAGTGTGCTCCACCAGAGAATTGCGTGCTCCCAAAGGTGCCTCCCCCCCCTCGCTCGAGACTCCCCAGTTACGCAATGCAGTTAACATACCTGAAACCCCAACATTCAAATCTTTTTGTATGTCATGAAAATCTCAAACTCAGGAGGAAATGAAAGTCTGATAAATTTCATTTATTCTTTATTGTTGGTCATGTTCATTTCCTTTTAATTTGCCTGCAAGAACATTCCATCATTAAATCCCTCGTTAAAGGCAGTTTTTCTCCTTGATGCATCAGAAAGTCTGATTGATTGTGTAAATTTGAATCACAATCACCAGTTTTGATTACCATCGGGTAATTCCAGACACATCTTGCTTCACTGAGCCATTCAATTAGAATTAAATATCCTGTCAATGTTTTCTGTTCTTGCAAAACAGATTGCATTTATAAATAGTTAGCAAAGACTTATTTTAAGAACTGTTCTCCGATTTCAGTAGAAGGCTGTAAAAGCCAATTTGTAAATTTGACTAGTGCCATTTCAGAAGATTTCAAAAGTTTCAGAGGAATGTGCATATGGTTTTAATATTGGTCTGTTAAACTCAGTGTCACGGATCAATAAAGTAGTTTGATTAACGTAACAGCATACAATATTATACATGTGCAGAAAATCACAGGCAAGTTTGCAATAAACCAACCAAAAAAATGTCTAGTTCATTTCAGGAGTCAAACTCACACACCAAAAGAATCAATTGGTTTGTCCCTGACATCTGGGGGATGTTCTTTTGTCTTTAACCCCATTACAACTAAAAACTGCTTGGAACACGAAAGTCTAAGTTGAGTTTCGTGTAATATTTACTGTCAGGCATGTTAGGTTCAATGAGCAATTTGGCCACAAGAAAATCATCATTAAAACCTCTTTAAAGAATTTCTTAACCTGGCTGCAAAAGGGAAGTATAATTAAATGAGTAAGGAATATTTGAGCATTCAGCAGCCTTATCACCACCAGGTATTGCTCTAATTCTTCAAAATAGAATAATGTTTTAAATTGTTTGATGAGACAGGATGAGCCTTTCCAGTTGCCTTCGAAACATGACTCCTTAGGGAAAATGTGCTTCCTGATCGTCAACACACCTTAGGCAGCCAACATCAAGACTTAGTCAAGGCTCTGTTTACTAGATGCTAAAACACTTTGCTTTTCCCCTGAGGCTTTCTGTTACAAAGAGCAGTTTCCTGTGTGACACAAAGCTAAATCAGACCCCAACACCAACCACTGGCTCTGAGGGTGTGGGTTCGAATCCCATCCCGGAACTCAATTTAGTCCGAGCCCATGGGACATTAAATGGAGGCGGGTTGTATCCAGTGTTCTATGCTGGGGCAACTGAAAGACCCTGGGCATCCCTGAATTAATAGGGTATGTACCAGACTCACAGTCTTCTCATCTCATCATCATACGGCGATCGCCTGCCTCGATATAGCCCACTAAGGTGCTGCAGAGGCGTAAAACACAAACAAACAAACAAACAAAACAGACCCCAACACACTTTGTACCATTGTATCTTCAAGAAAATCAAGTGGAAGTGAAGCAACAATAATAAGGTCACAGGCTATGCTTCAGAAAAAAAGAATTACATAATTTATAATCAGAAATATATTTTCTCCCCAAGCGAATAATTAGAGAACATCCATACATTCAATAAATTATAATTGTATTAGTAAGTCATTTTCACAAAAATCTCCAAGTTCTATTATCCAAGCATTCATATGACAAAAACAAAGCAACATACTTGCTAGATGTTACTGTCAACTTAATAAAGATAAGAAGACAGAGCATACACACTTAATCAAAGAAAATTATGCCCATAACAATAACAGATTCTGCGATGTATCACTCAACGGTTTAGACCTAAAACCACAGGGAATACATGTAGTACGCATCACTTCTGCAAGAATATTCCTCGTAAGTGAAAATCCTATTCAGCCTCTTGTGGGAATACAAGCAACGATTTTTCAATTACCTGGTATTGGCCAAGAGGCTGCTGAGTTAGAGAAGATCAGCTGAGCTCAATTCTCATGCAAAGATGTCACATCCAAATCCTGATTTCGCCTCATCCTTGGTTATTTCATATGTTCTCAAGTATTTCAACTGCTAAGTGTATCAAAAGATACAAATTGAAACAAAACAATGTCAGTTTAACAGATTTCATCAAATATGTTAAAAGTTCAATTTCATTTGTTGAAATTTAAAGGAAAACATATCACACAGCAGAGCTCCTCCAACAAAAATGTCACAGAAAAAGTAATAAATTCGACAACCTCATATTTCAAGTCAAGTTATAAATGTCACCCGTGAAACATATTACAGTGAGGCCACTCTTAACCGGACCTCAGATAACCGGATGCCACATTTATCCGTACAAATAGGCCTGAAACCAATCTGTACAATGCTTAATTTCCACTTATAACCGAATGCTGCTGTTTCCGGATCCGAACAGGCCAATCAATCACAAAACGATGGTTTTCAATGACTAATTGCTTCGGTAATCCGCACAGCAGCTCTGAGCCAGAGAATCACTCAAGCGTGTCTTAGAGTAAACAAACACTGGCCCGCATGGTATTACGCAACAGCTTAGCAAAGGCCTACCAGCATCTTGCTTTGTATTCTGCCTTTAGGTATTTTGGCTGGTGCCATCGAAATGAAACATGTTTATGAATTAAAGTTTATATAAATGAATGTAATTAAATCCTATAGAAAACACTGTTCAGCACTTTACAAAGTTTACCTGCATGCTTGGAAGATAATAATCTCGACTCATTATTGAAACAGACATGTTTTATCTGTTTATTGGACTGGATAACTGACTTTATTATACTGCTTGGACTGAACCAACTAACCTTAGAAATTATTTCTTATTTGATTAAATAAAACTTGTAATATGATTTGTCTGTGCCAGCAATAGCTTGGTACCCATGGGACTTTGTGTGGATTGGTTATAAGCATGCTGCATGATAATAACATTTATCAATTAAGTTCTGCAAGGATTTTTAAAACTCATCTCAATGTGTTATTTTGAAATTCTTCTTTTAGTTTAACATCAATAAATTCACAAGTGAAATTAGTGGCTCTATTGGCTCTGTGCCAATTCAACCGTGAAGAAGATGGGAAGCACGGGGGAGGGGGAGGCAACCTTGGTGTGGTCATGCGTGGCCACTGACAGGTGGCACTGGGGGTACTGCTTCAGATACATGGATGCCTCATTTATCCGGACATATTCCTCCATGACGAAAGTGTTCGGATAAGTGTGGCCTCACTGTACAATCTTACAACTCTCTGATTTCACAATAAATTTCAATTATGTTTAATTAAATTTTCACAGGGTCCTTTGAATCAAGGAATTCAAAGTGAGCTGTCTCATTGTGAGGACATCAAAGGCTTGTATGGTGTTGCTTATAAGCAGATAATTCATGATAATGTAAGGAAGTTGTTAAGTAAAATTTTACTGAAGCTCTATATTTGGAAAAGCTAAGTAGTTAAAAGAGAATCTCACTTCATATAAAGCTTCCTTCAAATCAATCTCTTCCACCTGCAAAGGCATAATTCTGTCAAGCATTATCAGTGCTTACCAAAAATTATTCACAAACAATCATATAACACATGGTCCTGGAGTGTTTGAAGATGTGTGGAGCTTTTGCTTTTACCATTAATGCAATAAAACCATGCTGGGATCCAGCAGCTTATATATAACATGCCAAACTGATAATATTCCAGGTAATCTCCGGAATATCTGTTCGAGAGACCTTGTCATCTTTTGCTTCTACTTCATCATTCATCCTGTTATTTCTCATAATTATGTAAGTCAAACATGTCTATCACCCTTCATGCTTATTGGGTTATCTTTTTAGCATGTCAAGACACAGTAACAAGGCATAAATTAGCCATGGAGTGTTTCTCACAATGCATCAACCAGTTGATAAAAAACTAGAGACATCCTTTTTAACAGTTGTGGTTAGACTTTCTGAAGAAATTATTTGTTGTCCAATTAGGCAAGAAATACATCGATTAAGTATTCACCATGGAACAAAACCAGGTGTATCCGGACACAGCTACTGCGAAGCACAAAACACTTGACTCTGCCTTGCTAATAATTTTGGCTAGACTGACAAAGTAGACCTCTTTGCTCTCACATTAGTGCAACACCTGAGGCGACAAATATCAATACCTGGTCGATGTTTACAAGGTGCTAAAACACTTAGCATTTTTCCTTAAGGCTAAATTGGAGTCAAGTCGGGGCTGTGTTGACAACTGTTCTCATCATGAAAGACCAGGCCTAGTCTTCTATAAAAAAAACTTTTGCACACATACATGGATTATTAACTAAAATTAAACTTCCAAGTTTATCATCCTATCAGTGAATCGATGCAATTGCAAAATACATATAAACCACTGATTAGTTATGTTATTATTCATCATGTTAAGCTTATGGCAACAAGATCTGAGACATGTGAAGTTCTTACTTTACATATTAAAGTATAAATATTGCCTTTGGAAACCGTAAAATTAGATTTGCTTTACTTCACATATACAAAGCAGATATCAATAAATAATTATGTCAGCATCCATTACAGAGATAGATTTGTTCCATACAAAATCAAGATGTCGATAAACTGATGTCCCTCTTTATACAGCTTTTTTTTAAAACACTTCCATGATATATAGCAACACTGCAACAGAGCTACTCACATGTAACACTAGGACTCAGTCAGGCAAAAACCCAGAAAGTGAAGATCTTGTCAAGCGATGAATTCCAATTTTCGCAGAATCCTGTGGGTTTTCTGCTGCTTTTGTGTGAACATTGATCCCATCAAGTTGAATCCCAAAAGATGTAAGATACACAGTCTACCACTAAGATACCCAGTAGCATGACAAGCAAATGTTAAGAGCCTAAGACACATGTCTCTCTTACATTCTCCTACGATAAACGGTCCCCTTCATGTCTCCACTTGCCTCGTTGCACTTTCTTTTGGCTCAAGTTTCTGGATGGCAACTCCTGTTGGTTCGCAGACAGACTCAAATATATTTTCTTGCAGTTTTATTACTGATATTTCAATGGTCTCTGGCAGTATATAGATCCATAGGATAATGACAGACTAAAATTTGCCACATAGTTTCCGTTTCGTTTTACTGTATGATATGTAGGCCTTTTAAAAAACTGGCAGGCGGCAGCTGTAAAAAAAAATTACCAACTCGTAGAACTTAATTTTGAAAAAATAACCATTTTCCAAATAATAGGAGGATTCAAATGCAATTTCATTTACAGTTATAACAACTGAATATTCTGAAATTTAAATTATTTCATAGATGTGTGCGAGAATTACACGTACCTGGATGTAATTTTAAAAAAGCTCATTATTACTCAGATATGGCCCTTTTCCTGAGAATTTCATCATTTGAATAGACATCGCTGTTGTAGACAAGTAAAAACTACTTTATAAAGCATTAACTGTTAGGATTTGCTGGCTCACTAAAACAAACATGGCTCGCAATAAAGACTACATGAAACTCAAATTAGACATTTGTGTTGCAAGAGGTTTTTAGTTGTAATGAGATTACAGGTGACCATGCGATTCTGGTCATCCACAGCTGCCCCTGAGAAATCAATACAATTCATGCACTTGCTACATTTGATATATTAGCTGAGTGACGTTCTGTTGTTCCTGAACCAATCAGATTAATTAAAAATGTTATGTATCTAGTGGCCATAGAACTTCAGAATCTCGTACTAATTTAATCGCCTGTAAAGACAAAAGAAGATCCCAAATTTGATCTGCACTGCAGAATTACGAATAAGTATTTTAAAAGCAGATGATCGCAAGTCCTCAGCACACAGCCTTTCTGCTCGATCCAGCCCTGACTTGCATGCCGCAACCCCACACACAATAATAAAAAGAAAGACTAAGATAGATCCAATTTGTTTGTGTTTGTATTTCCAAAAACAGTATCCATAAATACTTTACAACTTTCAGAACTACATGTTTAGAAATGTTCACAGATGGCTAGTGCTTGTTAATGCAAAAATTGAAGCTTGGGTGAAAATTACAAAATCCCCTTGTTGAGTTTAAATCAAGGAACAAAGAAAACTAAACAAATGATTTCTTTTTCACTTATCTGCCTAGCGACGAAAAAGGCAGAACATTTAACTCTTCCCTCAAAGATGTAGGATGTGTTGGAGAATTACCTGGTTGTAATTAAAACTGGTGATTAAGATTAAAATATTAACTTTTTATTCAATGAATTAGACAATTCTGATGCATCAAGAGAAAAGCTATCTTTAAGAGGCATTTGATGATGAAATGTTTTGACTATGAATTTCTTAACGAAGTGAACATGACCAAAATTATTTCTTGTCAGACGTTATCTGCTCTGTTAGAATAAAGACAGAATATTTAGCATTTCCCTCAAAGGCTCAGTGAAGCAACTTCAAGCTAGATGTGTTGGAGAATTACCTGGTTGAAATAAATCTGATGATTGCGATTCAAATATTCACAAAATATCGAGAAAAAACTGCCTTTTTAGAGTCGTCTAATGACGGAATGTTATTGCTGATGAATTGCTTTAGGAAATGAACATGACTAGCAATAAAGATTGCAGGAAACTCATCTCAGACTTTCATTTCCTTTGCAGTTCAAGGCTCTAATAATGATGGAGATATTTTCTTTGGGTATCAAATTAAGTTATTTTTAAGTGTTTAAGATGCTTTATTTGAATCTCTAATCAAGAAGCATTTATGTTTTGATTTATCTTTTAAAATTGTGCAGATGGCTTAGTAACTTCGGCTTTATATCATACTTTGTTTCTGTCAGCAGTTTCTCTCTTACTACTCTGTTTCTTTAAAGATATAGGCTATTAAAAGAAACACTCCAGTGTAACATTAGACCCAGTCAAAGCAAACATTCGAAAAGCAGAGATCTTGCTGAGCATTGAATTCCCATTTTCAGAGTCCTGCAGGTTTTCAGCTACTTTTGTGTGAACATTGATCCCATCAAGCTGAATCCCCAAAGACCTACGATACACAGTCTGCCCCAAAGATATCCTGTAGCATGACAAGCCAATGTTAAGACACAAAGTTCTCTTACATTCTCTTTCAACAAACAGTCTGCTCCATGTCGCCACTCGCCTCACTGCACTTTCTTTTGGCTCAAGTTTCTGGACGGTTAGTCTTCATCCCCCAGTGTTGCATATTATCATTGTGAACATAGATATGCCAGTTTTTGGTAGGATAGAAAATGAATGGAAGACAAAACTGCTGTTGGCTATATCCATATTTTGATAGTTTGTATACTGACTCTTCATGTTTGGTAATATATAGAACTGCACTGTACAAAACTTTGCTGCATTGCGTCCTTTCCATTATATTTTTTCAGTGTCATGTGATATGTTGTACGAATGTATGTTTATATACTTCTTGGTCTTTTACAAAACTAAAACAAAAAGCCAGCTTCTACTTTGAATATAGACAAACATGTCAAATGATGAAAATATACAAGTTCCTTGATGACATATTGAATTACAATAGCCAAAAATTTAATGACATCATCAGTTAACATATCTGAAACCCCAACCTTCAAATCTTTGTGTGTATGTCATGACAATCTCAAACTCAGGAAATGAAATTCTAAGATCAACTTCGTTCATTTCCTTTTAATTAGCCTGCAAGAACATTCTATCATTAAATCCCTCTTTCAGACAGTTTTTCTCCTTGATGCATTAGAAAGTCTGATTAATAGAGAAAATTTGAATCACAATCATCAGTTTTAATTACCATCGGGTAATTCCTGACACATCTCGCTTCACCGAGCCATTCAATTAGAGTTGAATATTCTGTCATTGTTTTCTGTTCTTAGCAGATTGCATTTATAAATAGTTAGTAAAGATTTATTTTAAGAACTGTTCTCCGATTTTAGTAGAAGACTTTAAAAGCCAATTTGCAAATTTGAATAATTCCTCTAAATTATATTTCAGAAGATTTCAAAAGTTTCAGAGGAATGTGCAATGAATGTGGTATTAATGTTGGTCTGTTAAACTTGGTGTCATGGATCATTAAAGCTAGATTAAATGTAACAGGCATACAACAATATGTGCATTACAACAACCAAAAAAAATCTAGTTCATTTCAGGAGTAAAACTCACACACCAAAAGAATCAACTGGTTTGTCCATGACATCTGTGGGATCTTCTCTTGTCTTTAGCCTCATTACAATTAAAAACTGCCAAGGACACAAAGGTCTGAGTTGCATTGCATGTAATCTTTATTGCTAGGCAAGTAAGGTTCAATGAGAAATTTGGCGACAAGACAATCCCATCATTAAATCGTCTTTAAACAGTTCCTCAACCTACCTGCAACAGAGAAGTATAATCAAGTTAGTAAGGAATATTAGAGCAATCACTAGCTAGCCTTATCACATCCAGGTAATGCTCTAATACTTCTATTTTTACTATATAATGATGTTTTAAATTTGTCGAACATTCACATGCTGTGAAAATTGGTCTGATTACTTGTTTGATGAGGCAGGATAGAAAGTCAGTCCCGCCTTTCCAGTTGCCTGCACAACAAGACTTCTTAAGGAAAGTCTCTTCCTGAGCAGCAGTACACCTGAGGCAGCCAACACCAAGACTTAGTCAAGGCTCAGTTTACGAGATGCTGAAACACTTTGCTTTTCCCCTGAGGCTTTGTGTTAACTGCTGCTCTCTGTTACAAAGAGTAGTTTTCTGTGTGACAGAACACTAAACCAACACACTTTGTGCTATTGTATCTTTAAATTAATCAAGTGGAAGCGAATTAATAATATTTAGGCTACAGGCTATGCTGCATAAAAACAAAGAATCATATAATTCATAACCAGTAATATATTTTGCCCCAAGCAAATAATCAGTGAAAATCCATACATTCAATAGTTTATAATTTTATTGATAATTAATTTTCACCAAAATCTCCAATTTCTATTATCCAAATATTCAAATGCCAAAAACAAAAGCAATATACTTGATGTTGCTGTCAGCTAAATAAAGATGAACAGATACATCATACACATTTATTCAAAGAAAGGTATATCCTTAACAATAACAGATTCTGCGATGTGATACACAACTGTTTAGACTTAAAACCACAAACATAATACATAAATTATTCACAACAGTGCACATCGTTTCTGCAAGAATATTCCTCGCAAGTGAAAATCCTATACAGCCTCTTGTGGGAAGACAGCCAATGATTTTTCAGTTACTTGTATTAGCCAAAAGGCAGCTGAGTTAGAGGAGATCAGCTGAGCTCAATTCTCATGCAGAGATGTTACTTCCAGATTCTGATTTCACCTGATCCTTGGTTATTTCTTATTTTCTCAAGTATTTCGACTGTTAAGTGTATCAAAAGTTACAACATTTCAGGAAAAATTAATAAGGTTTACAACCTCATATTTCTAGTCAAGTTGAAGTTATGAATGTCACCGGTGAACCATATTACAAGCTTACAACTTCCAGATTTTGTAATCAATTTCAATTATTAATATTAAATTTTCATGGAGTCCTTTGAGTCAAGGAATTCAAAGTAAGCTGTCTCATTGTGATGACATCAAAGCCTTGTATGGTGTTGTTAATAAGCAGATAATTCATAATAATGTTAGGAAGTTGTGAAGTAAAATTTGATTGCAGCTACATATTTGGGAAAAGCTAAGTAGTTCAAATAAGGAGA
The DNA here is from genome assembly GCA_026936325.1 of Platynereis dumerilii. Lineage (NCBI taxonomy): Eukaryota > Metazoa > Annelida > Polychaeta > Phyllodocida > Nereididae > Platynereis > Platynereis dumerilii. Next base: position 1,266,727 of record JAPTHN010000046.1, on the reverse strand, counting down.
ATCTCACTTCATATAAAGCTTCCTTCAAATCGATCTCTTCCACTTGCAAAGGTGTAATTCTGTCAAGCATTACCAGCGCTTACCAAAAACTGTTCACAAACAATCACATACAGTGACAGATGGTCCTGAATTGTTGATATATGTGCTGTGTGGAGCTTTTCCTTTAACAATTGATTCAACAATAGCGTGCTAGCATTCAGCAGCTTATGACTAACATGCCAAACTGATAATGTTCCAGGTAATCTCCAGAATACCTGCATGAGGAGACTTTGTCACCCTTTGCCTTTTATATTGAGCTTCATTGCCAAAGCCTTTACCTATCCTCCACTATCGTTCTGGTACAAGTGAGTGAGTGAGTTTGTGTTTTACGCCCCATCAGCACCTGTGTGGGCTATTTAGAGGGCGTTCTGGTACAAAGAACCTTATATAATGCCATTAACCGCATTATGCCCAACTACTACTACTTCATCATTTATCTTACTTCTAATGATTATGTTAGTTAAAAATGTATGTATGTATGTTTAACAATTGTTTATTGAGGTAGCCAGGGAAGCTGCTCAGTATACAGAGCTGGCACCTGTCAAGAAAATTTGAATAACATTATCTTACATCTTAAATCTGATTGAGAGGTTACACAAAGTATTGATTTCTAATAAATAAATATATTTAGATTAATGGTTTATATAATAACTGTTACTGTTTTCTTCAGGATGTTCTATTCTCCCTTCCTGCTCACTGGATTTTGTTTGTCGAGCAAGTCAAAAAGTGTGCGCAGTTCGTAAATGTGCAACTGTATTGCTGTCCAGAGAGTTGAAAATGTTTCTTTGCAAGTTCTGTGCAAACAACATTTTGTAAAGCCAACCTGGCAACTTATCTCTGGCTTTGATGTCCAGCTTTACTTAGTGGTCTTCCGGTGGAAGAAGCCAGAATGCATTCCGACATAAGAGTCTGCTATGATTAAGCAAGTTGTCATGATACCCACATCAAGATTGTTATCGCTGAGCCACACAGACCATTAGTACTAATTTGGAGGGTGTCCTGAACTTTTATCCTGATTCTCTGTCACCACATTGATCAACCAATCTAGTTGAGAAAGTGCAACCCTCTGGTATGTCCAGTTCTGGGTGACCATGAGGATTAGTTACTGAGATGGGGGCAGTTTTACAGTACCTGCACTCAAAGTGTCTCATGGGGGGTCAAAATAAAGGTTTGTAAATGAGAATTTCCTTCATGCTATCATGAAATGAACATATTAAAGATTCATAAATCAACAAGAACACATGTGATTTGCTGGTTTATCACCAAATTGCCACTCCATAAAGTTGGCAAGGTTTGAATTTTTGAAAAAAATGTTTATCAGAAAAAATGTCCATTTGAATACTAATTTAACCATTTTTGCAATGGAAATCCAGCCATCTTGTTGCATAGAACCCCAAAAAGCAATACAAAACTAAAATTTCGATGAAATATGGCAGAACTTTATTTCCAACGATTTGTATGACGAAATTAAAGAAATTAAATATTCCTTACTCTCAAAATTTATGTTTTAGAGTGTTTAGTAAGGTTTTAGTCTCAATAGACACATGATTGCCAAGATAAATAATGCTTAGGCATCATATTAACTCAAAGTCAAGTTTTGTTGCTGTATGATTTGAATTCATAGTGTTTCCTTTGAGTGAAAGACCATGTTCTAGAGAGAAAAATCACCGAAAATGACCCAAAATTAAGGCTCAGAAAAAAAATCAGCTTGAATTGCTCCATAAACAAGATATTTACACATTATCTTGTTTAGTCACTCTGTTATTTGCGAAAAATTGCAGTTACTATGATATATTACATAAAATAAGTGCCTTTTACTCTCAAGGTTTATTTTCTCATTATAGTGCAATTTAATAATCTAAAAACATATATCTTTATTTTCTATATTCATAAATACCCTTTTTGGGCATCCTGGTTAAATTGTCTATTTTAGCCATGTTCTTTTCTTCAATGAATCCAGTGTTAAAAGACTTGAATCAGAGCGAAACTTATGATGTACTGGAGAGGACATTTTGTGACATAATGAATTTTAATTTCTGAGAAAATGTATGTGCTTTGCCTGGATATCTTTTCAACTTGCATTTCTCACATTGACGTAGAGGCACACAATCAAGAAAAGAAAACACAAATAGCTTGTTTTTTCCTTCCGAATCCTGAGTGTTTTTTCCTCGTACTGGATAGGACACATTTTTTTGACATCATATTCAAGCCTCAAATTCCGAAAACAAGGTATAGATTCTGGAATGAAACTTTTTGATTTACCTTGAGACATGTCTCCAGCTACAAAATTGACACAAACGGTAGATACAGTCTTTGATACTGATTCATAACAGCATATGTAGTAATAAATGGTCCATCGAAGACAAACTTTTTGACACATGCCATTTTCTACATTGTGGGAGACAGCTCCTTTCGTATATAACTTATTCACATGAAACCTATTGTATTTTATGCCCAAGACATAGGTCCAGACAGGCATCATTAACATGAATCACAACTGCCTCCATTTGCTTTTCTGTGTTGCCATAAAAATATGCGAAACTGCCCGTGAGACACAAAAAAGTGCAAAAATTGGTCATAAATCGCCTGCTGTATCAAAACTAAGTATCGTAGCAAGGTAAAATTTGGTACACATATACTCCAATGTAGTACAAGACTGATACCAGGACAAATTTCTGTGTACCTGTCATACTTTTCTCAGAGTAATTGCTTAAAGACGAAAAATCGGTTGAGTGCAAATACCATAAAACTGCCCTCGGGAGAGTGAGGGTCTTCGACAAATTACACAATTTCCCCTTGTTAGAGATCTTTTACTTGCACTGCTCAGACACTAACACATGTGGCTGCGAATTTAACATCTCTTCTAATTAATATCCAGATGGGAATTAGCTCTTGAAGGTCCACTGAAAATCTGAAAAAGTGAGGTCCTAAAGTAACTTTTTGCACCTTGTCAGTAATTTTGTTTCTCCGGAGTATGATAAATACAGTAACAACAACTCCGTAAAGAGGTAAATCTGTTTATCACCATCCTGAATGTGCATATTTATCTCTTCAGGGGATGCTGACATATTGATGAATCTCAATTGAGTTGCATTTGGGATGCAAAAAGATGGGACAACCTGATTTAGTGTTTTGCTTTAGGCACAATTGTTCAATTTGCCTAAGAAGATGTACCAATTGGCATATCTTGACAGGAATCATGGCTGCTTATCTGAAGTTAACATCCTGAATAAAGATACAAAATTGGCACACTACATTGATGGTGACAATCAGATGTACCAACTGTGGCTAATAACATATTATATTATTTTACCTATTCTTTGCTGCAAAGAACGTACAGCTCCTAACACAGCTCCAACTCACCCCCAGGTCGGTTTTAAGGAAAATACAAATTACCATGTTGCATCTACAAATTAATGATTATCCAGTTGAAGGCCTAATCACTTCTTTGGTCTTTTTGATCAATCCTAGGATACCTACTCTTAGTTGCTGAGAAACGCACTTAACACAACGTATGACTTGGCTCCAAGTCAGCCTTAAGGGAAATGCAAAGTGTTTCAGCAGCTTGTAAACAAAGGCTTGATCAAGTCTTGATGTTCCTCGCCTCAGGTGTTGCACCAATCAAACAGCAAAGGCATTTTTCTGGCAAGTCTGGCTGCAACAGCTAACAAGATTGACTCAAGTACTTGGTGCTTCTTCCTAACTATGATGTTCAGTTTTGTGAGTTGTGCTGGACAGTCAAGAATCTCTATAAGATATAACTTTGACTAATTTATCCCACAGCCATGTATGGGAAGATGACTGGACTTACTTATTTGACAAGAAGTGATATAGACCAGTTCGAGGGAGGATGGTCTCTGTTTTTCCCTGAAATTTAAACATGCCAAGGGTATGACCACCCTGATGTTGGTTTGGAATTGCCCTGATTTCTGGAGGGTTTTTTAACAGCCTGTGGGTTTGTTTTTCCTGATGTATATGAGATCATTAAGTTTGATGGTACCATTTTAATCAGTAGAGATGCATTTCAGAGGAAGCCACAGGAAGTGAGAAATTTCTTTTACAAATGATTATTTACTTCAATCAACTTCAATCAAATCTACTTCACAATTCATTGACATTAACATGAATTATCTGCTCATAAACAACTTTTCTGGTCTTTGATGCCGTGACAGAAAGACAGCTCACTTAGAATTCCTTGGCACAAAGTGGTCTATGGAAATTTAATAAGCTTAATTAATTTAATATTATAAAATCTCATATTTCAAAATTTGTAATGAACGCCGATGAATTTCATAACAGTTCTTTTCAAAATTTTGCATTTATAATTAATCTATTATGCCATTACATTCCATCATCATTACTTGACAGACTCAAGTACAGAAGTATAATACTTGTAGATTGAAAACAACGGAAAATAAACTATTACATACAAGTGACAAGACAACAAGGTCAAATGTCAACTTCTTATCCCATCTTAGAAACAGCGTTTCTCGGGAACAGTGTTCCTTGATAAAGTGGACTAAGTCAGACTAACAAGATATAAGAAATTATGTTTATTTTTTTACGAATTCACATTATTTCCAATTTCTGGTTGGAGCCAATATGATGATTGCATGGGGTTTTGCAAATGTAACTTGAAAATATTATACACAGGAATATTGTCTCGCCTCTAAATAGCCCACACCAGGGCTGATCAGGCATAAAACACAAACTCACTCACTCACACAGGAATATACTTATTCACTAGACAAAAATCCCCCAATTACACTAACGCTAGGAAGTGTGATGGGGATTCTGATAGCCCGATACACGGACCAATCAATTCTCAAGCGTTGGCAACAACAGTTTTATCCCATATCAATACAGGGAAGGGCAGGGTGGGCGCATCAAATTCTCGTTCCTTGCGTCAACTATCAGAATCCCCATCACACTTCCTAGCGTTAGTGTAATTGGAGGATTCTATTATCGTTGATGCAAGGACGGAATTTTCTGCGGGATTTCCCGCCGCGCATGCGCCGCGCAACCCACAACGCTTCCTCCCCACAGTTTAGGCAATGATTGGTCTGTGTACAATTTTTACCTACCTATGCCCTGTGGAGCAAGGTTGTAGCCATATCCTGTGGAGTAATGGTCTTGTGATAAAACTTGGCAAAGGTAGTAAGGTACACCCTGATGACCACCCAGCCTTATTGAGAATTTCTTCAATGGGTACTGCGCTGGCAAGTGCGGAGTGTGCTGTGAAGTTGTCAGAGATGCCTGCCCGGTAGAGCATGGTTTTAATCCAGCGTGCAATAGTAGCCTTAGACACTGGCTTATGATTTTTCGAGTAACTGTCGGAAATGTTTTGTACGCTTTAAGTATTCATGGATATAATTAACGACACACAGTCTGCGGTTTGGCACAAAAGCTTTAAATGAGATTGTGGGGACAGAGCGACCTGGTCTGGACTGCTTCAACGGGTCAGTCAAAGCAGAAGTAATAACATTTTTCTTCTTAAGCATTGTGCTAATGTCTAAACGGTGCAACGTCTGCACCCTCTGTGCTGAGACCAGTGCCATGAGAGTAACCAATTTTAATGACAAGTCTTTAAGGCTCAAAAATTTGGCTGGACCCAACGTCTTTAAGTAGTTCAACACAATGATTGGGTCCCAAATGTCAGCATAACGAGCCCGAGGCGGGCGAATGTTATAAACACCTTTCGTAAATCGAACAATTAACGGGTGCGCCCCAGCAGTAACTGAACCAAAATTAATAATGAGTGAAAGTGCACATCGTGTCGTGTTTAACGCGCTGTAACCTTTACCAGTCTCAAATCTGTCAACAAGAAAATCCAGGACCTCTGCTACAGAGGGGTTATAGTAACTAATTTTCCGTTCAACACAAAACTTCTGCCATCGTCGTAAGGCAGAATTATATTGTTTTTGAGTACCCTTTCGCCACGACTGGTAAATGATGTTAAGAGCTTTCTCTGAAATGTGGTAGTTTTCTTTCGATTGCCGGAAACTTTGCAAGCAATCAGCCGTAGATGAGGCAGAGGGTGGACTCTCGAGGGCTCGCTCGGCAGGTACAGGGACTGGTTTTTGGGTAAGATCACTGGCACATCGACTAACATCTGGGTTAACTGTGCGAACCAGGGCTGAGCTGGCCAAAGAGGTGTGATGATCAGTGCGTCTGTGCATTGTAACGTCAGTTGCTGTAAACATCTGGTGATAAGGCTGAAAGGCGGAAAAATATAAGTGTAAATATCAGCCCAAGACAGTAAAGGCATTGACATGATACGCCCCAGAGCCAGGCCTCCAAGTCACAAATGTAGGCAGTTTAGCATTAAGCCGAGAGGCAAACAAATCTATCTCTGGTGTTCCAAACCGATGGCATAGTCTGTTGAAAATATCTGGATAGATTGCCCATTCAAGTCTATTGTCAACATGGCGACTTTCATAGTCCGCATGGATATTTAAAACTCCAGCTATATGTTCTGCTGAGAGCCAGATGTTATGAGTTATAGCCCAATTCCAAATGTCCTTGGCAACCTGATTACACAGCTGTGACTTGGTGCCGCCCATGTGGGTGATGTAGGCAACAGTGACCATGTTATCTGATCTAACTAGAACCGTTTTCCCCCTAAGGGTTTTGACGAATGCTTGTAAAGCCAATTTAACTGACAACAACTCACAAACATTGATATAGCCTCGAGAGAGGAGAATCTCCTCATGCGAAAACGGACCACCAGTTGTTTGGGATCCACATTTTGCCCCCCAGTTCTGCAATGTGGCATCTGTGAACAACTCTATATCAACCGACCCTTTCACAATTTTGGCAGTAGAGGTTGGTAAGTTATTTATCCACCAAGTTAATTCAGCCTTCATGGCATGTGTGATTACCACTGGAGCATCAAGTTTTGATCATGTCTTACCAAAGCAGTGATCTTAGCAACTTCAAGGTCTCGATAGTGCAACAGGCCTTGGGGTACTCCAGGAAAAGTGGAGACAAGTTGACCTATCACCTTGGCTAAGGTTCTAATTGTGACCGTGTCTCGCAGTAATAAGGTCTTACAAGACTCCACATAGCGCAGTTTCTTTTCTGCTGTTAAAGTGACAGACATAGCGTCAGAATTAATTTCAAACCCCAAGTACGTGGTGGAATTGGAGGGAGTTAAACAAGATTTTGTGGGGTGAATAAGAAACCCACAGTGTTCTAAAAGAGAAACAGTGGTCTCAACCGCCTGCGTACATGCTTCAGCTGACTGAGCCTGAACATAAATGTCATCGATATAGGCCACTGCTGTGCAGGGTTGCATGATTTAAATCATTTGATTTAAATCACTTGATTTAAATCGTGATTTAAATCAGTGATTAAAATCAATGATTTTTATTGAAAACGACTATATGTTAGAAAACTGCAAATAGTTTGCATATAAATGCTATAATGGATCAGTTGACACCTTCACACTTGAATTGGCAAGGAATCACTGCTGAGAAGGAGATACCAGGGTGGTTTTTGGCTTACTTTAATCCAGTTTAAACAGCAATCCTCTGTCATGCGACAAATTCCTAATCTCCTGCCAAAAATAGCACTCATTAAACAAGAAAACAAAAATAAGAAACAATATACAAATATTGACTGGTGATAAGGGCAACAGTTCAATCTGTTTGACCCGAGGGAGTGATAGTCACCTACTGTTGCCCATGGTCGAAGGCCGAGGGCAACAGTAAGTGACTATCAGTCACGAGGGTCAAACAGGTTGAACTGTTGCCCGAATACACCAGTCAATACCTGTTTTATAACACCTCGTCAAAAGTGCGAGAACAAATTTAAAAAAAATTCCGAAATTTTTCTTTTGGAAATTTTCTGTTCTTTGGAAAAGTTATTTTGAAAAATTTTTCTTTTGGAAATTAAAAAAAAAAATTTTTTTTTTTTGAAAAATATTTTTTGCAAGTACTGTTGACTGGGCAACAGTAGGGCATGAACTGTTGACCAGTCAACAGTACCCTACTGTTGACCAGTCAACTTTTTCAAAGGTACTGTTAACAGCTGTTGGCTGGTCAACAGTTCCTTTGCTGGGTCATCAGTCATTTCTGACTCATGTCATGTGACCTCACTTCAGCCAATCAGAGAAGAGCTAACATCTGTGAGGTGTTATAATAGTAATTATAACATATTGATTCTGTGGTCATCGATAGTAATTTCAATCATTCCTTTGCTCCAAAATATGATATTCTATGGACAGTGGCTTCCAAGTATTCAAAAATAGTGTCTTCGGAATTGGATTAAACCCTGTTAAGTCTCTTTTGGAAGCCAAGTAAAACTTTTCCTATTTCATCAATCATTCCTAGCAATAGTAGGTCCAAAAAGTTGACAAAATACCACCCTTGAATTGACGTTAAATTCATATTCTGAGGGAATTTAATGCAGTTGGGAAAAGTAAAAAATATTAACAATCTTCAACTTCAAATTTCAACTTGATTACATGACTTTTGGGGAGTGAAAGAATTTTTTCCCATTACAGAAGACCCAATTAAGAACAGTCTATCATTTATTATGACTTCAATTTCTTCGAAAAATATTATATTTGACAAAGTAAAACTGCTTGATTTAAATCTGATTTAAATCAAAAAAATCCGATTTAAATCAAAAAAATCCGATTTAAATCAAATAAATCCGAATTTTTTGATTTTTTTTATTTAAATCGGATTTTTTGCAACCCTGCTGCTGTGTGGCCTAAACGGTGAAGTTGAGCAAAAATAGGTTTAAGCAATTTAGTGAATACCCTAGGGGCATCAGAATAACCATTTGGCAAGGCGGTATACTGAAACAATTGACCCCTCCATTGGAACTTCAGATACCTCTGGTGGTCAACATGAATTGTATAATAGGCATAAGATATATCAATGGAAGCGACATAGCAATCCTTGCGCACAAGCTGCAACACAGTCTTCAAAGTGTCCATTTTAAACTTTTTGTATTCTATAAATTTGTTAAGAGGTTTCAGGTTCAAAATCATTCTGTGATTCCCATCTTTTTTGGGCCTGGTAAATATATTATTTATAAATTGACCCGGCTCATGTGTTGAGCGGGCCAGGACACCTTTGTCAAGAAGTCTGGCAATTTCTGTGTCTATGGCCAAGGATTCTTGAACATTACAGACATGCTGATAAGGTTGTCTGCATTGGATTGGAATGTCGCCATCAATAAACTCCAATTTGAGTCCTGAAACCACTTGCAACACAAAGCTGTCATTAGTCAAATTGTGCCAAAAGGGGATAAAGTGTTTCAGTCTACCAGCCACTTGGCTACTTACCTGGTTAGTAGCAACATTATTAGTAACTGAAGTGACAGGCTGAACTACTGTTGAGGAGCTGGAGCTCCCAGTGGCGGGTAGTCCCCCCCGAGATTCTGACCACGGCCTCTACCTCGGCCTGACCTCTTGTAGGGGCCTCCTCTCGAGTCACCTCGTCCTCGGCCTCTTCCACGTCCTCGGCCTCGTCCACGCCCAGTAGGCGCTTGTCGATTGTGGGATCTAAATGCTGAATGGGTCAGCTTGTTAACCTCTGACAGTTCCTTGATCATTTTGATGACATCATCACCAAACAACTTTGTCGTATAAGGTCCAGAGGATGAACATATCTGAGCATAGTCTGGGGACACTGCATTTCTAATAAACTCTCGTCTACGCATGGCAAGTTCAAAGTTACAATTGCCTAAAATCATGAGAGCATCTGAGCTCTGGGCCATCATAGCCTGAAAGGTTTCTTGAGACAAGGTGTTGGTGTCTGCATCCCACTCATTAAAAAAGGTGTTCACCAATTGAACAAAAGCCGTGGTGCCTCTCAAAAGAGAGGTGTGGACTCGTTGGAGCCTTAAATCGTGGGCCCTGGCATGATGATCAATCATTCTCCAAACAGTTTCATTAACCTTGATATTTTCTAAGCCTGGGCAATTGGCTGGAGGCAAATATTTGTCTAAATTTGCACTAAGTTTGGATTCCTCAGGCTTATTGCGCATAAACTCAGTAATATTGTCTGCTAGAGTTTTATGAATATTTGGGCCCTTGGGCTCCTCAGTGCTGGCTGCTGAGCACATTCTAGCCAATGACTGCTTTTTGGCCTCAGGCAAACTTTCCTCAAGCACAGCTAAAGGCCTCTCACGACTCACTGGAGTGCCATCATTAGTGAAACCCAATAATTCATTCTCATTATAAGAATCATCATAGTAACTGTCAGCATATTCATACTCATCTTCCTCATAGAGTAGAGCATCATCCTCAGCACTAGACTGCCTGGACATATTGTTGGACAGTAAAGCATTAAGAGTATTAGTCATGCTTGTAAAAGCATTGGTCATGTCCGCCATCGACGAATTGGCGCCTGAATTGTCATCGACCGGGTCGGCCATTTTATCATTTTTGTTTGTAGCCGAGTCGGCCATTTTCGCAACCGGTGCTTTCAAAGCGTCCGGTTTGGATGCACTGGCATCCATCAAACTCGCCTTCAAGACTTCTTCCTTTGTTCTGGACGAAGCTAGGTTCTTCTCCTTGTCCTTGTCCTGCTTAGTCTGCTCTTATGGCCTCCCATATTAGACGACAAGTTAAGGGAAGAGAGACGAGCCGCACGTCTAACAATCGCGCTGTCAGCTAGAAAAGTGCGGAGGAAGCGTTGTGGGTTGTGCGGCGCATGCGCGGCGGGAAATCCCGCAGCAAATTCCGTTCTTGCGTCAACGATAATAGAATCCTACTTGCCTCCAAGTCAGCCTTGAGACAAATTCAAAAAGGGTTTCAGGCTTTTGCATCTTCAAAACAGAGCCATGACCAGGCAGTATGGCTGCTGCCTCAGATGTTCTGATATTTTACTAAATGATGTCCGCTTTTTACTCAATTATCGCCGTCAGTTACTGAGTCTTTATCATTTGAGTCTGTTTACCCAACAACTGATTTGGAAGTGTTGCATGCTGGCAAACTGAGTATGTAAGTCGAAGATTGTTGAGGCAATTGTTTTGGTCGGCTTATTTTAAAAACATGAATCTGAATATGCACAATATTAAAATGTACACGTTCTGACAACACAATTTATCTTATTCCAGACCTCATTATGTTGTATCGTTAAATGGATGGTAGATGCCAGAAATGCCAAACGTATACCTTTGAAGTTGGAAGAGACAGAATTGATGAGAGGCTATATAAAGTGAGAGATGGTTCTTTTATATCAATTAACTAATTACCGTTTCCAAATATGAAGCTCAAATCAAATTTTATTTTACAACTTCCTGATATTACCATGAATTATCTGCTTATTAACAACGCCATTCAAGCCTTTGATGTCCTCACAATAAGACAGCTCACTTTGAATCCCTTGGCTCAAAGGGCTCCATGAAAATTTAATTAAACATAATTAAATGTGATTACAAATTCAGACAGTTGTAAACTTGTAATGAGCTTCACTGATGACATTTATAACATATTCCTTTTCCGTAGTAATGTTTAGAAGAATGCTTTTTCCCCAGAAATAGTTTAGTAATTCAGAAAAAAATTTATAGTTAAGTAAATAATTTTTTGGTTTGAAATATCATTTGCTGCAATAACGCCCAACAAATTGACCATTGGGTGTCATAGGTCCCATACACTGAACTGTCAAGGAGGCTTCATAACACACCAAAATTTAAAAACTAAATACGGAAAATAATGCTGGTGGCTTATACCATGAAGTCTGTTTAAATATATTCTGTCGAATCGATAATATCAGCTCAAATAAATCCAGGATTCTGTTGATTTTTGTTTTGCGTCTTGCAAAAAAGTTGTCTCTGTGTGTTCAAAATGCACTTCATTCCTATCTTTAACCAACTCTGTGATGAGAATAACAAACACATAAATGGGACATATATTTTACGCAGCATGCAATGTCACAATTTCAATCATGGATAGGAAGTGTTTTTGTGTCTGGAACAAATTTGATACACCATCTGAAGAAGATTGACCAGAAAAGTAAAAATGCATTGCAGTACACTCCTGCCCAAAAGTGAGTCCTTTGTGAGAAAGATTTGGACACTAATGTGGCTATTCCAACTAAGTTAGCACCGCGACCAGAGTGCTGAGTATGGTCCAAGTCAACTGAGAAGTGAAAAAGAATCCTAGATCGTGAACTGATTATTTCATTTGTACAATCACTCTAGGCATTTGAAAAAGGGAGAAACTTCAGGAATCAGTCATTTCAGGTTAAATACGAATATGACAGTCATGGATTGAAAATCATGGAACACTGCGAGACAACTTGGCAGGCCGAAAAAGTAAAAAATGGATGATTATAGAATGCTGCCTCTGAATTGCCAAGGATGATTTCTCTGGCCGTCTATATCTGGGAACAAGGAGAATATTTCAAACCAATTAGCAACATTCTTTCCTGAAATGTGTGAGTATTATTATTCAGGTGAAATTATGGCTGATGATTATTATTCAGATATTCCCTTTTTGCCCATTTAATGAGGCATTTCTGTTGCCGTAAAGCAAGAAATGAAGAGATTTTCTAGCAGACAAATTGCTCTTTGAAATAAATATGACTATCAATAAATTTTACAGGAAATCCTACTAAGACATCGATTTCCCACAGCAGATTATATGAGAAAATGAATGGTTGGTCACTCAGATCTGACACTTCATTAATTAACAAAATGGACCTGCCCTGATGTTGGTTAGAATTGCCCTGATTTCAGACAGGTTCTGTAAAAGCCTGTGGGTTTGTTTTTCCTGATGTATATGAGATAATTAATTTTGATGGTACCATTTTAATTGGAAGAGATGCATTTCAGAGGAAGCCACAGGAAGTGAGAAATTTCCTTTGCAAATTATTATTTTCGATTGCTGAAACTTCAATCAAATCTACTTCACAATTCTATGACATTAACATGAATTATCTGCTCATAAACAACTTTTCTGGTCTTTGATGCCGTGACAGAAAGACAGCTCACTTAGAATTCCTTGGCACAAAGTGGTCTATGGAAATTTATTTAGCTATGATTAATTTAATATTATAAAATCTCAAATGTAAATATTTGCGATGAACGCTGATGAATTTCATAACAGTTTTTTTTTCAAAGTTTTGCGTTTATTAATCTATTATGCCATTACATTCCATCATCATTACTTGACAGACTCAAGCACAGAAGTATAATACTTTTAGATTGAAAACGATGGAAAATAAACTATTACATACAAGTGACAAGACAACAGGGTCAAATGTCAACTTCTTATCCCATCTTAGAAACAGTGCTTCTCGGGAACAGTGTTCCTTGATAAACTGGACAAAGTCAGACTAACAAAGATGTCAGATACACCGTACACGACAATGTTTATTTTTTTACAAACTCACATGATTTCCAATTTCTGGTTGCAGCCAATATGATGATTGCATTGGGATTTGAAAATGTAACTTAAAAATAGTATGCACAGGAATATCGTCTCGCCTCTAAATACCTCATATCAATGCTGATCGGGCATAAAACACAAACTCACTAACTCACACAGGAATATTCTTATTCACTGAGAAAATCACTAGACAAAAATCCTAATTGCCTTTAAGTCAGCCTTGAGGCAAATGCAAAGTGTTTTGCATCCTCAAAACAGAACCATGACCAGGTATTATGGCTGCTGCTTCAGGTGTTCTAATATTTTACAAAATGATGTCCGCTTTTACTAAGTTATCGACCACATCTACTGAGTCATTGACAGTTAAGTCTGTTTATCCCAACAACTGTTTGGGAGCGTTGCATGCTGGCCAACTGAGTATGATAGTCAACAATCGAGGCAATTGGTTAGGTGGGCTTATTTCAAAGATATAAATCTGAATATACATGTACACAATATTAAAATCAGCATACATTCTGATAACACAAATTATCTTATTCCAGACCTCATTATATTGTATCGTTAAATGGATGGTAAATGCCAGAAATGCCTAACGTATACCTTTGAAGTTGGAACAGACAGACTTGATGAGAGGCTATATGAAGTGACAGATAGTCTTTTAAATCAATTAACTAATTGCCTTTCCAAATATGAAGTTGAAATCAAATTCTATCTTACAACTTCCTGACATTACCGTGAATTATCTGCTTATTAACAACTCCATTCAGGCCTTTGATGTCGTCACAATAAGACAGCTCACTTTGAATCCCTTGGCTCAAAGGGCTCCATAAAAATTTAATTAAACATAATTAGAATTGATTACAAATTCTTACAGTTGTAAACTTGTAATAAGCTTCGCTGATGACATTTACGACTTATTCCCTTTCCGTAGTAATGTTGAGAAGAATACTTTTTCCCCAGAAATTGTTTAGGAATTCAGATATAAATTTATGGTTAAGTAAATAACTTTTTGTTTGAAATATTATCTACTGCTATAATCCCCAACGAATTGTCCAGAGGTGCAATAGGTCCCATACACTGAACTGTCAAGGAGGCTTCATAACACACCAAAATTCAAAAAATGAATATGGACAATAATGCTTATAGCTTGTGCCATGTCCCTTTAAACATATTTGGTCAAATCGATACCATCAGCTTAAATAACTCAAGCATTCTCACTGTGCACTAACGAGCGGGGTACCCTCGCCATCAGGGTGGCCATGACAACTCTCACTTCGTGATTTCAAAGAGAAATTGCAAAAAATGCAGGGGGGATGAGGTCTTCAAATTGTTTAAACAGGTTAAATGGCATGTGGAATGAATCAGAGCCAAGTGCCAGACTCAAGCATGCTAGATGAAGTAAGATATTTATGAAATTCAAATTCACTCGAGGTGAGGGTACCACAAAAAACAAAAAATGGCAGGGCGAGGGTACCAGCATTTTGGCGAGGGTACCAACCTAAAATGGCGAGGGTACCGTATTTTCCCTCATGTGTTTGTATTCACCAGGGGAAAATGTCTGTATAATGGAAGAAATGCACCAAGACATGGAAAAACATGCGTATTGGAATGTTTTAAAATTTTTTATTCCTTTATTTAAACTCCCATACGATAAATATTATAACATACATGTAAGAACGAATTTAACAATTTAAAGGCAAAAACAATGTAAAAGTAGGTAAAATATATACATGTATAACAAAGGGTAAAATCATAGGGTGATCAATACAGATTTGGTGACTTAAAAGCATACCTCGCATGTACCTGCATATGTAGTGATTTAGAGAGCTATGTAGCCTAATACAATACTCAAAAACTCAACTAATTTGTTTTGAAAGTCCAGTTTAAATTCATACATATTGGTGCATACGCAGGGTGTCTACCATGAGACTGCATTCCTTGACATTGGCCTACAAGTGGACTTGCATTGCTCAGCAAACCAGTACAAAATGCAGGGTGTCTACCAGTTGGTTGTCTACAAGTTGGTTGTCTACCAGTCTACGACTTGACTTGATACCCTCCTGAGTCTATAGATCCCTGTAACCAGTTGCGCTTCTTCCATGTTTTCGGACAATGTGTTCAAACACAGTCCTTGCATTTGGTGTGAAAGGGATTGTAGCCTGTAATAAGTAAGAATGTTCCACAAATTGCTTTCTGCCAAAACAATACCATCCACAGTGAAACTTTCTAAAAATAATTGTTATGCCTTTTATCAAGCTTTTAATCTGAGATTCACCATTACATGTTTTGATGCTATGATGCTTTACGTAGTTGACTAGTTCTACTGTTAAGAAGCCATGTAATTGTCATAATGATAATTAGAAGTTATAACGACATACTCATTCAGACTAAGTGTTTAACTACGGGTATTTGAGCCACTGAACATGGCATGCATTGTCTGTATCAAACTGTATATCGTGATGACATGTACTCAACCACTTTTGAATAATTATATGTAATTTTGACTTATAAAGCTGTAATGGTTATGCAATGCTACAGCATGCAATGCTACGTAGCCATATGCAAGGGACTGCAGTCAAATGCATGGAAATGTGTATAGCTATGCACTGAGAGCAGAAAAATCAAACATGTTTAACTTCAACGCAACAGGGAGGGACTACCAACGTGTAGACAACAAATTTACTGGGATGGCCAAGTCGTTGAAACATACTTTTTGGTTTAGTGTATAATATTATCAAGTTGTAGACACAGTGTTTTTGCTGCTAATAAACTCGTAGACACTTATTTCGTTTGTTGATAAAAAAAAAAAGAATAAATATTCAACAAGTAAGAATAGCATGCGATGCATGCACTTGTCATGTCCTCGAGAAATTGAACTTTTCTAAATGTTACTTACCATTCTATCCATCTATCCATCTATCTATCTATCCATCTATCTATCTATCCATCTATCCATCTATCCATCTATCTATCTATCTATCTATCTATCTATCTATCTATCTATCTACACTGCAGGCCTAAAGTTTGGAAACAGTGCGTTGCTCGCCATTTTTATTACAGTCTTCCACTTTGATAATAAAAAAATGAGGGCCAGTTCACTGTGAAAATGGCATTTCTTGTGTCATCATACTGATGATTTGTCATGATCACACCTAATACTGTCGATGTTAATTTGATTTAAAGAGACGTATCCCTCTTGTTGGTGACAGCCAAACGAAAGGATTATGCAGCTGATTTTAAATTTTAAAAAACAGTTGGGACAAGTCAAATGGCCTTTTCTTAATCATGACTAATCAAACTGCCTCTGTGTTTCCCATGTTGAAAGCAGAGAAGATGACACTTCATCAGCTATCATGAGTCACGAAGTGCATTTTTCACAATGACCTGGTCCTCATATTTTCTTTATCAAAGTGGAAGGCTCTAATATAACACGAGACATCTTCTGGGTGCTTGGATTCTTACTTGACTATATTGAGATAGACCTATGTGAAAGGGAAAATTAGAGGTAAATTACAGAAAATGGTATTACTTTCTTAAGGTTGCTAAAAAAAATTCATGGATCAAATTGAGTAAATCTTGGTCAATGCCATTTAACTCAGATGGGCGCCCACTTGTTTTGACTCATACGTATTTTTAAAAGCAAAAAGACTAATTTCAGTGCCTTTTTATTTTTTACAGAAACTGCATATGACTTATAACATCTCTCTTCCTATCATGATTTATTATTTTTCTGACGAGATAATAATTAATGTTTCCACAAAAAGATTTGCATTACACTAATTCAATGACGAGCACCGTTTCCTGACGTTCGGTCTGCAGTGTATCTATCTATCTATCTATCTATCTATCTATCTATCTATCTATCTATCTAATCTTATCTAATTGTTCTAGTTAATCTCATCACATCACCATTGCTGTTTATATCACACTGTAGCAATGGTTTAAAAACAGGAAAAAGACACAATTCTCATAACAGTCATTTTGGGTGGTACCCTCGCCATGACAATATTTGAAAATGGTGTTACCCTCGAGAAGCTTTTTTTGTTACCCTCGCCATGACGACATATTTCAACTGCAAAATCGGATAATTATGTGACTAATCACACATGGAAGGTGAGTCCTGGGATTAGTTTAACATCTGAACTACCTGCTTGACAAATATGGGCTTTGGATTTGATGAAATAAGATCAGGATGACAGAAAATTACTTTGAATCGAGAGTTGTAATGGCTGCTCTGATGGCGAGGGTACCCCTCTTGTTAGTGCACAGTGATTCTGTAGATTTGTGTTTTGCGTCTTGCAAAAAAGTTTATCTCTGTATGCTCAAAATACACGTCATTCCTATCTTTAACCAACTCTGTGATGAGAATAACAAACACATAAATGGGACATATATTTTACGCAGCATGCAATGTCACAATTTCAATCATGGACAGGAAGTGTTTTGGTCTGGAACAAATTTGATACACCATCTAAAGAAGATAGACCAAAAAAGGAAAAAGGAAAGTTCCTTCTCTGAAATGTTAAAATCATCATAAAAGTGAAATGTTTAGATCAAAATAAATGGAGCAAAACATGGATTAGATGAAATAACAGATCTCCCAGGGCTGGGAGATCAAAATAGTTCTCAGCTCATTATTGTCTTAGGACGAAGTCCAAGAGGAAAATTGGCACCTTGGCACAATGAAGTATGAAGGTTAGGGTGATGCAAAAAAGTGAAGTTTTGAAAATTTTAATGGGGCACCCCCTGAAGTTGTTCCAATATATGAAAAAAAAATTCAGTAAAAATTTGAGCTCAATCGGACAAAAATTAGAGGGTGCTACCGCATCACCAAAATTAACATTAGTATTCAATACAAAAATATCCAATTATTTGGCATGTAACGAGTTCAACTGTACCTGATGCACCAAACCAATGTGGCATGGTCGTAATTTTTTTGTCTGGTTGTCAGAACACCGAATCAAAGAAAATCTGGATTATTTTTGACTTCTCCATGCTGCTACCACCAGACGAACATAGATAAAATAGTCAAAATTTACCAAATTCGCGGTAAAATCTGGCAAAATTTGTGGCTTTAGGAGGGCCCTGAGGCCTGAAATGACTGCATATTGGCAAAATATTAGTGAATTTGTGATGAGAATCGTGGAAGGCTTAAATAACAAAAAGATTACCATTACGCTTGAGGTAGGAAAACTTCCTTCACCCACCACCCATAAAATTATGATTTCACCCATTGCAATACAATGTTATATTTGATTTGCGGTAGCACCCTCTAAAATTTGTCCGATTTGGCTCAAATTTTTACTGAATTTTTGTTTTACATATTGGAACACATTAGGAGGGTGCCCCATTGAAAATTCAAAAGCTTGTTTTTTTATGCGCAATCTGCATCACCCTAATGAAGGTATGCTAATTTATCAACTATTTATTCTATATTAACAAGTCAACATTTTGTAAGTTCATACATACTTATCATGGTGTATTATTGTTTCTCCATCACCAGAAGTAAAATTACACTGGACGGGAAAAGGCGAATTGTTGCCAGGCCCATCTGGGTCAATCATGAATGTTCCACTTTCTCGGTGACCAACAATGTAATAAGCCTGGCAAGATGGGAGAGTCAGACCCTCGACCAGCCAGATTCCTAGACGAAGAAGAAGAAATGAAGAAGAATATGCAATCGGTGATGATAAGTCTAACAGTTACAACATAAAGCTAATAAGCTTTTAACAGACATATAGTCCTATAACAGATGATTTCAAAACTGTCTCAGCGGATTTCTGAAATGCATACATGTTCCTTCAGGGGTCTCTTTGATGATTTCTTCTTGTTAAATGTTTAAAATTGAATTTGAGTCCATAAAAAATCATACATGAGGATAATATTTACTTTGTGTGGGAAGTAATTATATTTTTTTATTATGACATGGTCTATTAACTGTAATGGTCATTGGTTCAAAATTTTAAGATGAGTCAAGCAGAAGTGAAAGAAAGTAAAAAATGAATGACAGAAAAACTAGAATTCCCCAAGAGGTAGGGATATGGCCATTCTTGCAAGTTTTTGGCGAAGGCATGGAATGTTAATGAAGGTGACCTTGTCACAAAATTGAAACAAGAAAAACAACAACACCTGCAACAAACAAAAACCCACAATAGTTCACCATATCAGTTAAAAGATGAGGACTTAAGATACATGGTATGCATACCTTGATGGAGGGCCAAAAATTGCAAGAACAACAGACTGGTCAGCTTTCAATGCATCATGCTGACTTAATTTGAAGTTTTTATTCCTCAGTCAGTGATTGAAACTTTTCCAGCAATATGATATGGATCAATTCTATTGATTAGCAAACAGTTATTTTTGTTAAAAAAATTATTTAAGTAAGATAAATAAGATAAGCACCCAATCAATGTAACATAATGAAGTATGTGACGTATGAAATCAATGCTATGATTGCTAGGATTTCTACGACACAATGAAAATAATTCGAAATAGAGATTATGGATTGCACTTTTTGAAAGCAAAATTACTTCAGCATAAGTTATAGTGCTATCAAGTTGACTGGTGATCATATACCAAAATGCAGTATATTGCCTTTTTTGATCTCATATCACAATATGCTTCTTATGTTTCTCTTAATGACTCATATCCATCAATGGGGCTATAAGCCAAATAGTCATTCCTGGATATTTTTAGAAATGTCCCGTTGTGACAAATAAGAACATCTTTGCAGACCGTGCTTTCAGTGTTTTTGGACCTAAATTGTGGAACACGCTGTCGACAGTTATCGGAGAGTCCACACACACAGACACTTTTAAAACTAAATTAAAGACATTCTTATTTGATAAATTTTAAATGTTTTTAGAATTTATTATTGTGTCCTAGTTTACATGATATATGTTTTTGTACACCTTTATATTTTAATTTATTTTTATTTTACATTTCACTTTCTTATTATGTAAAGTGCTACTGAAGATTTTTTGATCATAGTAATGCGCTATATAAGTAATAAACTTTGAACTTTGAACTTCAGAAGGTATTAGTTGATTTTTGGCCAATTTGCCCAGTTATTACAACGTTACGGCATTTTATTTTGTTAGACAATGGCAGAAAAAAAACAACACTAATTATGATATGATAGACTGTAGCTACTTTTTAATAACTTCCAGGAATGCATTATCCTGAGAAACTACGAGTAGACATTGTCTGAATGAAACTCACACAAATTTGTGGCATTTCCTGAACTATGGTCTTGTCCATTAAACCTTAAATCACAAAAACCATGCAATTTAAAATAACTTGGTTGGGGCCCAATGATATTTAAAGGCTAATTTAACAGCAATTAAGACATTTTTTGACTGGATTATGTGGCTTTGTACTGAGGTTGGCATACTTAACTAACAAAAAGATCATAAAATACAATATTAGAAAAAGTGAATTGGGGGCATATTTTGATCTCATATCCCAATATGCTTGTTATATTTCTCTTAATGACTCATATCCATTAAGTCACATACTAAACCTGCCATAGTCTCTTGCATTGGGACTTCTAAGCTCATAGATGCATAAAATTGCACGTATGAGGGAGATCGCCATTTCAATAGTTATGGCTGTTGTGACCAATTGTCTTTCGTTGTAGTAACTAAATTCTAACTTACCATAGTAAAGTATCAATGAATACAAGCATAATCCATAAACATGTTTCCGGATATCCATGGTTCCTGGTACACTCTTTCTCCGTCAGATCTTCTGGTATGTTCTGTAAACCTGAGCAAGATATAGGCCTTGCACGTGTTGATTTTGAACTAATTGCTTCTATACACCATCTTCATTAAAACATGACGTCACCTTAATCAATGTGCATGATTAGTACATACAAGGCCTTAACTAGCTTTTAAGTGATCATTGATTATACTTTTAACTGCAATTTGACTGATTGCAGGTATTAAAGGAAAAGGGGTTTGGCATGATTTGGACTGATTACAGCTATTCATGAAAATAGTATGGGTATGATTATGTGCTCCATTACTTAAGTGATCAGGTGACTAGTCATTTTTCTTTGCACAAATGAGCAATTAGTAGGCCTATATACATATCTCAATAGATGCAACTGTAGATGATGACAACCCTAAAATCCACTAGGCTCAGCTAAATTTTGATTGATTTCTTTTTGATAATGCACAGGCAAATACTGATAGATTGCCCATTGCTTATCTCTTACACAAGATAGTGTTCCAGAGGGGGGCAGGCCAATCACAAGCCAGTATTTTATTGTGTTCATCCGTGGCCTAATGGTTAAGGGTGCGAGTTTGTGCAACCACTGGTTCAGAGGGAATCCCGCCCTAGAACTGAATTTATTCCGAACCCATGGCAGGTTGTATCCAGTGTTATGTGCTGGGGCGACTGAAAGACCCTGGGCATCCCTGAATTAATAGGACATGTGCCAGACTCCCAGTCTTCTCATCAATCATCATCATAACGGCGATCACCAACACTGAAGGGTGCTACTGCATGGGAACCTTTGGCAATGTTCCTGTATCCTCTGCCAATGGGCGTCGCACTGTGGTTGCCCTGAGCTGCATTCAGTGGAAGGCTCACCACTAATTTCCCCTTACCAGTGCCAGATTGTATCAACACTTAACATGGGTTATCCTAAAGGGGTTAACTCCTATAACTTTAATTTTAACAGGGTTATTGGGAAAATAACTTGAAAATAACCATGAAAGTACTGTATTTAATCAACACTTCTGGCAAAATTGAATCAAAACATCTTCGAAATTCAAGTCATTTGGAAAATGGCTGCTGTGGGTCAAGTAGGTCAAATCTGAAGTGGCTCCGTTTCTAAATATATTCTTAAATATGTATTTTAACTGTGTGCCAATTTTCATGTTTTTATGTATAAATGCATAATTACTTCCACAGTCCCTAAAAAAAAAATTTCAATTCATGACAAATCTGCCTCGCAATAAGTAATATCACAACAATAACATGTTGTCCATATTGAAGTACATTTTCACTCAAATTGAATTGTGTATGGATTAAAGTATCTCCAAACAAAGACTTGGCTACTGCATTGTATTCTTCGTTTTTCAGCTGCCAACGACAACAGTTTTATCTGTTTTTAACTGTTTATTTGCCCATTATTTAGTGCAGTCCATTAATTTCTATTTCAAATTATTTGCATCATATCATAGAAATGCTTGAGGTCACACCATTGATTTCATGCTTCACATACTTCATTATGTTGCATTGATTGGGTGTTTATCTTATTTATCTTACTTAAATAAATTTTCCAACAAAAATAACTCTTACTTAATCAATAAAATTAATCTATATCATATTGTTAGACAAGGCTCTATCACTGACAGTGGAATAAACTTCATATTAAGTCGGCATGATGCATCGAAGGCAGACCAGTCTGTTGTTTTTACAGTTTTTGGCTCTCCATGAAGGTATGCATATAATTTATCTTAAGTCCTAATCCTTAAACTGATATGTATGGTGAAGTACTGTGGGTTTTTATTTGTTTCAGGTATTGTTGTTTTTCTTGATTCAATTGTGTGACTAGGTCGCCTTCACTATAAATAACTTCTCCACATCTTATCTTATATACATTATTGTAGTCTATCCATGTCATTTTTGTTTATCTGCAATTTGTTTTGAAATAATCTGTTACAGGAATCTGGCTGATTGAGGGTCTGATGCTCCCATCTTGCCAGGCTTATTACAACGTTGGTCACCGAGAAAGTGGAACATTCATGATTGACCCAGATGGGCCTGACAACAATTCACCTTTTCCCGTCCAGTGTAATTTTACTTCAACTGATGTGGAAACAATAATCCACCACAATAAGTATGTCAGATTGTTGACTTGTTAATATAACATAAGGCCACACATAATTGATCTTTAGCTTCTCGGATCCTCTCAAAGCACTTTTTCTAGGGTCGGTCGGTAGGACAAAAAAAAAAAGGTTAAAAAAAAATTTTTTATAATGTCAATGTCCATCGCCAGTAAATCTATTGTGTCGGCGGGTCCGCGAAGCTAAGAATCAATTATGTGTGGCCTTAATATAACATAAATACTTGATTTCCTAGCGTACCTTCATTTTCATT
Organism: Platynereis dumerilii; assembly: GCA_026936325.1. NCBI lineage: Eukaryota > Metazoa > Annelida > Polychaeta > Phyllodocida > Nereididae > Platynereis > Platynereis dumerilii. The sequence continues at coordinate 1,243,224 of JAPTHN010000046.1, read as the reverse complement.
TTGCCAAGGTGCCAATTCTCCTCTTGGACCCCTTTCCTACAACAATAATGAGCTAAGTTGACTTTAACATTTCAGAGAAGGAACGCATGTTTCCCCAAAAGCCCCTTCACATACGGGTAGAACCAAATTCACAATTTCTTACAATGAAAGTTTATCTCAAGTCAGGAGTGTAGTCACCTCATCAAAATCCTGTTCTTACTCCTTCCGATATGACTGTCACCATGCTTACATGACTAACGGTATAGAATGGCTTGGGCATGATGATGCAGTTTATGGGAACTGGTGGGTCAATGATGGAGGTCTATGTAATGGTAAGAGCAAGTGAATAAATTATCTTCATCTTAACAAAGTCTAAGAATTTTCTTGGCTGTACCATCACTCTTTTTCTGTTTGTGGATAATTACGATGCAGGATTTGTATTCAAAGTATGTTTAAAACATCTTAAAAGATTACAAAATGTGCAAAGAGTCATATATTTGCCTTTTATCTATAACATCTATGCAGCAGTCAAGTAACATTATCAAATGTGAATATATTGCTAAAAAAGTTTGGTCGGTGGCATTCTTAAGTTCTTTACACTGATAACCCCATTATCAAAATGTGGACACATGCGAAATGCAGCATAATACCAAGAACAAGCTTGAAGCATCGGAATGCAACCTAGTTATAAAAGTAGCGCTTTTCTTTAATTTGGTGATCTCATTTTCGATCAGGTCAGAAAGGAAACTGCACCTGCGACAAAAATGACAAGGTCTGGAGGGTTGATGAGGGATACATTTCCATCACTTCTGGTTTTCCCATCACTGGTTTTCTAATTGGAGATACTGATGTGTACTTTGAAAACTCAAAATATACTCTTGGACCCCTAGTCTGCAAAGGTGGTAAGAACTGAAAAAAATCAATATTTCTTATGTTTTTACTCCATGCCATGAACACCAGAATTATTGTGAATAAAAAACCAATGTTAACAGACAGATATTCAATATAAAATATAATTTGGCAATAGTAAAAATTGCTTGATTTTGACACTAAAAAAAGATGGTTCAAATAATTGACTGCTTTCTATTTGAATTTGAATTTGTCACTGTGCAGTTGTAGATATAAACACCAGAATTATTGTGAATAACAAACCTGAATTAACAGACAAATATTCAATGTGCTGTATAATTTAGCAATAGCAAAAATTGCTTAATTTTGACACAAAAAAAAGAAGTTTCAAATATTTGAGTACTGTAATATGAGGTGAATAGGGACATAGGGGTAAATAGGGATAAAACAGGAATACCTTTTATTTCTTCAAAAGTGGCAACTTCTATTGCACACAAGAAGTTAATTTTTGGCACATATTTAGAATACATATTAGTCAATCTTTTGATAGGTTGATTTTACTTCTGCCTGCAGGCAGGTAGGAGCTGCATCAACTTGAATCTACCCCTGCAGAATTTGAATTTTCACCAAGAGGTCAAAACTTTCTGGAGTGAAATCAAAAACATGTTGGAGATATAATAGTACTGAAATGGTAGACAATTAACTTAAACTGATATAAATTCTAAATATAGGTTAAAAACTACTAGAAGTTTTAAATGGTTTTAATTAATTATCATCAGTAAAATTAGCAGAAAACATCAGTTTTTGATACTTTTTGGCAATTTATCAATTTTTTAAAAAACTGCTTATTTTACAGGAAGTTGATTTTATAAATATTCAATAATAATTTTTTTTCGTGTTAAACATGTTTACTAAAGTTAATTCACAATTATGAACCACCCAGAAAAGACAGGAAGTACGATTTAAGGAAATTAGTGAATGTCCCTATTCACCCCAGAGTAGGGACAATGGTTTTCTGGGCCTAAATCATTGAGAATTTGAGATATCTTTATAAGTTTCTAGGGGAAGTTAGGCCTGTAGTCTAGACACAGTTTAACACTAAATTTAGATTTCTGAGACGATTACTGTCCATCCTGGGACAGAAAATGTCCCAATCTTGTCCCTATTCATTCCGGTATTCTCAATTTGAATTGAAATTGTTACAGTGCAGTTATGGGTATGGCCAAAATGTTAAACATCTAATTGCTTCTTTGTCTATCTCCAATTTTCAGATGGATCCCTATGTCAAAGTAGTCCCTGTGGCATAGGAGTGTGCTTGCCTGGAGAGAACTATTTCTTATGTCTATGTGGCAAGAATGATTGCAGCAATCACGATGCAAAAAGTTCGTAATAGTGTTTTGGAAAAATATATTAGAAATTTTAAAGGTCAGAGTTATAAAGTTTTACCAGAAATGGTAAGAATGATCTGGCTACCTTTTTCATTTTGTTTGTAGGTAGCACTAGACAACACATAAGCCCTGCAGTAATATTGATAAAAAATTAATCTTGTTCTACAACATGAACTTCATATACTGAATTTCCTCTTTATACTTGATGTGTTATTACTTTCATAACTAAATGTTTTTCTCCTTTTAAGAAGATGGCCTGACATTTACTGGCACGGTTTCACTCGAGTACACCGGACCTGGAAAATTTACTGAACTATTGTCATATTCAGCTGAAGACTGTATTACATCTTGTCTTGATAATTTGAAACAGTGCCGTGGAATTAATTTCCTTGGATCTGATCGCAAGTGTATTTTACTTGATGGACAAATCAATGATAATTTGGGGTCAACAGTTACAAATACTGCTAGTACCTTCTACAAAATTAAGTTTTGATGATATGTCATTTCAGACAAAAGTTGCTTCGCCAGATCAATGATCTTTGTAAAATTATCACAATCAGTTGATCAATATTGGTGTTTCAGATGATGCTCACTGAATATATGTTTACATTGCATGACAACAATTCAATCGATACAATTAAAAAGGATATCCAAGGACGTTTTATTATTGTGGCATGGATACAATACATTCAAAAAGAAAAAAAAATACATATTTTACTGCAGTTCTTTAGAAAAGCATTCCTGTTTTTGCATACTTTTTCTGTTTTAGAAATTTGTATTCATTTTCATTCATAACTATGACAAGCTCCTCAAATCCTATCTGTCCAAAGTCCTTTGCATGTTGAATTAATAGAGAAGCTAAGTTCTTCTCGCAAGGCTGCAGATAGTCCGAAACAACTGTTTCGCACCAGATGATCAAGTATAATTTCTGTAAATAAATGCTGTACTGCTCTCCTGTTAGCTCTAATTTTTGATAATTTTTTTATCCTTTATACTTATAAGATGTATATATATATATAGCAACAAAGCTACTTAAGATCGACTAACACAAGGACTCAGTCAAGCAAATACTCAGAAAGGAGAGATCTTCACTCTAAAAAATGTCGGGACAAAATTGGTTTTTTAGATTCAAAATGGTTTTTTGAAAAACCAAATTTCAATGCAAAACCAACATGGATTTTTTTTAAACCAAATTTCAATGCAAAACCAACATGGATTCAATGCAAAACCAAATTTCAATGCAAAACCAACATGGATTTTTTTAAAAATCCATGTTGGTTTTGCATTGAAATTTGGTTTTTCAAAAAACCATTTTGAAACTAAAAAACCGATTTTGTCTGAGTTTTTTAGAGTGTTGTCTGGCAGTGAATCCCAATTCTTACCGAGTCCTGTGGGTTTTTGTTCTAGTTTAGTGTGAACATTGATCCCATCAAGTTGAATCCCGGTAGATCTAAGATACATGGTCCCTCCAAAAGAAACCCAGTAGCATGACAAGCAAATGCTAAGCAGCACATTTCTCTTACATTCTCCTACAACAAACGGTCCGCTCCATGTCTCCACTTGCCTCATTGCACTTTCTTTTGGCTCAAGTATCTGGCTGGATACTCTTAATCTATTGGTGTTGCATGAATACACCAGAAGCGTTGAAGTGCTGGTGTTTGGTGAAGACAGAATACTGACATGCCAGACTTTATCTTTCTGATAATTCATATACTCTAAATTCATTGCATATTTGTTTGTCTGTCATTTTTGGCTGGTTACTCCTCACCCCTTGATGTTTCCTGTCTCTATAGGGTGCATTCTTTTGCTGAATTTTGGTATCCATGGAACAAGATAGCTTGAAAGAATCCATTAAATGTATAATACAGATATAGAATATAATGGCTTGAAAGAATCCATTCAAATATATCTCTGACCTCTCTAGTTGCTCACATTTCTGTAAGATCTAACTGACCAATCATTTTTTTTCTCAAATAATCTGCAGCAGGAAATACATGTCAGACATAGTGTTTCCTACAATCTTTATTGCCAGTCATGTTTATTTCAATGAGCAATGAAAAACTCACCATTAAATGCTCCTTTAATTAGTTTTTCCTTTTCTGCAGCAGAAATGTCTAATTAAATGAGAAAAAATGGAATATCTGCATCTTAATCATCAGCATTAATTACAACCAGGTAATAATCCTCACACATTCAGGAAAGAATGTTGCTTATGAGTTTGAAATATTCTCTTTGTTCACAGATATAGATTGCTCAAGAAATCCTCCTTGGTAATTTAGAGGCAGCATGCTGGTATAATCACCAACTTTTTACACCAGCAGGTAGGCAGCTTATTAAGTTGCCTTCCAATGTTCTGTGAATTTCAATCCAAGAAATTGGTAATTCAACCTGAGAACTGTTAGTGTCTGAAAAGTCTCACTTCTTCATATATATATATACCTAATTAATGTCTGGAACAGTCCAAGAGACCTTCTGCTACTTCAGTTATATTAATCATACTCTAACATGAAATGACCTTCAGATCAAGATCTGGGACTTTTTGTTTTCACTTGTCAGCTGACCTGGCCCATTCTCTGTTCTATGTGAAGTTCCAATCACTTAAATTTGGAACCTTCTACAATGTATAATTACTATCTTTTCTTAGATAGGGATATCTTTAAATGAGATTCATCCCTCATGAATCTTGTGAATAGCTGCATTCTTGCCCAAATCTTTCTCACTGACTACTTACATTCAGACAGGAGTGTTGTGAAACTTTTTTTTTTTTTTTTCTGGTCCATCTTCTTCAGATGGTGTATCAAATTTGTTCCAGACCAAAGCACTTCCTGTCCATGATTGCTGGGAAATTGTGACATTGCATGCTCAGTGAAATATATGTCCCATTTATGTGTTTGCAATTCTCATCATAGACTTGGTTCCAGATACGAATGGTGTGCACTGTGAGTATACAGACACAAACTTTTTCTGCAAGACCCAAAATAAAAATCAACCAAATGCTTGAGTTATTTGAGCTCATGTTAGCTTTTTGACAAAATATATTTTGGCCTAAACAAACATCATGTCACTACATGAGGACTTTATTACCATCCTTAATGGCTTTTTTGATCAATGCTATTTTGCAGTCTAGAGAGCCCTGGCCATCTGATCTGTGCTTCCATTTTAATTTATGCACAAATCTGACCATCTCTTCCCTAGACTATTTTAATTTATGCAAGAACATGGCCATCCTAGCTCTGCTCCCATTTTAATGTATTCAAAGATCATTAATCAATGACAAGATCCTTAATTAAAATGTATAAATTAACTGTGAATCATTGAAGTGTAGAAATGGCGGGAATAACCGTTAATCTATGAATATTCTAGTAACGCCATACTCATGTCACGTGATCTATGAATATTCTAGTAACGCTATGACGTGGTAGTAAAGAGAACAATAAGTTGAAGTCACATGACCTTTGCCGTCCAATAGTGAGAGTGTGAAGACTTAAAAAAGCAGTCGTCTGTAACAAGTGCAGGTGCTGCCACCCCTCTGTTTTATAGTATATAAAACCAAGAACTGTTCATGTTAACCACATTCACTCTGACTCGGTCTCGACTCTTCAAAGCTCGCTTCTCTTCACAGAAAAAAGAAAATGGCTCTCGCAAGCGAAGCAACTACTTTTGCTGTTCCATCGCTTCCTGCCGTAGCAGCCACTCATACGTTGAGTGAGAAAACCAAGACAGTGGCTCATCCTGGGGACAGATGGAAAGCCGGCTACGTCACCCTCTCCAGGGTAGCCAAGAACAAAACTGGGTGGAGGAACGTGCATGTGTCTAAGAGGTCGTTTGAAAAACTTTGTGAAAACTTTGAAGTTATAAAGGAGGCTTTGGCAAACAAGACTCACTATCACCTCATGTTGACTAAGAAACAGCATATCCTAACGACGCGGTTTCAACCCGAAGGTAAACCCGCTCTACTTTACGTCAGTATTTTGCACCCTGTGCAGGATACCGAAGAGCTACGTCCACATGATGAAGTTAACCACGCCAAGACCATAAACTTGTCTGTCGAGGAATTCACCAAGTTTACCGAGCTACAACAACAACTCCTCGATGTTGTGAAGAGTAAGGTTGCCCCGACTGATAATGACGAGAGCCTGAACATAGACTGTTTCAGATGGACCTCTAAGGAGAATGGACAACGTTCTAGCAAGATATTCCTCACGCGTCAGGAATGCAGCATAGATGCTACTCATCACTATTTTGAAATGAACAGGGATCATTTCCAAGGGCAACCTATGGAATATGATCACGAAAGTGCCTACAATTTTGACTCTGTTGAAATCCCTAGACCGGGAAAGCTTGAGGTGATTGAACACCTCGCGTACGCTATGGTCACCCAAAGTTTGAAGGCGAAGGGTATTGAAGTCGAGAAAATCCCTCCTTCTGAAAAAGATGTGCTACAAGCTATTGAACATTTTGACCTTGTATTCTTCAAGGTTCTCGCCAGAAAAGTGTTAACAAAACTTTCTTACAAAAATCTATACCTCACTGGTGATTTTGTTGGCATATTTATGTATACTGTAGGATTGAGCAAGGCCCACCAATGTCTTGTTAAACACTCTCAGTCCTGCTCTGGTAAATTGTACACACGTTTGCTTGATCATTGTTTCGAAGTTGTTCACAAGGAAATGTCTAAAGAATGAATTGTATTTGTCAGATTCCAACATAATATGTGTCACAAATATACTTCAATAAAAAAATATATGTATATTACCTCATATACCTTGTTTTGTATTCTATTGTTTAATCAGAAGAGTAACAACAAAAGCAGTGTTTCTTTTTTCAAAACTCATTTTAATTCAACAAATAGTGGTGGCATGCATAGCCGTGAAACAAATACAATACGATATATTTTTCTTATTCTTAAAGTCAAAGGTCGAACGCCCTAAAAAAGGCCCAAGCGTGCTGTTTGAAATAGAAAAAAAACACATATTAAGCATCAGCATCCGTAGACATATATATATCAACTTCAGGCTGACGGAATGATGAACAGTAGAAAGGGGGTATGAGATTCTTTTGCGATACAAGAATAAGAAGAAGAAGAAGAAGAAGAGCTCTTATTTGACAATGTGGTTTTAGGCTACACTAAGCTAACACATGTTGAATGAAGAAAAGGGGCATAGCATCATAGAAACACATAATGTTGCAGAGCCCCTTTTAGTCACGCCACATGTTATATTAAAAGTTGAGAAGAGCTAATACCCATAAGGAAGTGTGTCATATGTCCCAGTCACTAGTACTCTCTTGCTGTAAGTGACCCTCACCTTCTTCAACTCTTCACGACTGAACAGCCTGAACTGCTTTTTACATCGCCGTATTTTATCAAACCGCGTGACAATGTAATTGTCACAACCGTCCGGAGTAGGGTAAGAATCGGGGTCAGCAAAATATAGCACAAGTTCTTTCAACTTGGCAAAATTTACTCTCTGAGCATTGTCGTAATTCTGCGTGACACCCTTCAACTTTACCACTCTGTTACCACGGTTTGTGGTGTATGCATAGGACTTGGGGCCGCTGCTCACAAACTTCTCAATGAATTCCCCCTCCTTTAACTCATTCGTCCAGTCACCCAGGTGTGCACCTATATGAGGTTTGTACTGTTCGTGACTGTTTTCATCATACTCATAGACAACCGAATCTGTGTCAAAGTATAGTACTCGTTCATTCAACCCTAGGAGCGTTTGATACAGTCGTCGTCTAGCGTTGGAAGTAGTAAACGCCGCAATGAAAACATTTACGTGGGACATCTCTGGTAAAAACCCTCTGATATACTCATACTGCAGGAAGCACCGGTCTTCCGCCAGTACGTTTACGTCCTTCAAAAGCTTTGAAGGATCCGTTGTGATTTTAAAGAGTTCTGGAGCGTCAGTCACAAGTTTGTGTATGCTGTGAGTGTTACTCTCACCAAATTTTCCCCAGAAGCTATTTAACAGGAGCTTGTTTGTAGCCCTCTTCCCCGAATTGTACTCTATGTTTTCGGGGTCCAGTACAACACCCTCTACCCTCTTGTATTCTCTGACATATTCGGCTTTTTCACTCATGGTCATGTTGGACTTCGGCCAACCAGAGGCCTCCTGTTTACCCTTCAGGAAAGCATTCACATACTCTGTGAACAGTCCCAAATCCCCCGCTGCTCTGTCATATTTGGAGGTCAGCTTGAAGTGGTAGACCTCATGGACCTTTACTATGCGATACCCCACCTCCAAGGCATCTTCCAAGTCAATAGTGGTCCATGTGCCTACCAAATCTCGCTTCTCATCAGAACAGTCACATTTACTCTTGTTCATGTAGAGGGCACATGTACGACAGAGAGGGAAGAGCAATTTCCCATTACAGCGGACGGGTAGGCAAGGGTGGTAGAGGCCTCTAGGAGGCCTAACTCGACACTGTACAATACCAAAATATGAGGAAATGTCACAAGATTCTGGTGCAATGATCACCTCTGGGATGCCTACAGGGAAGACATCATTCTTCAAAACCATGGGGTACAGGGAGCAGATGTCTACGTAGCCGATCTTCCGACCTTCTGTCGATTCCCTGTACAGTTTGACCGCATTCGTGCGACCCCCGTAGAAGGCGTCGCGAGGATCGAGCCTCTGCTGTAAGTCGAGCTCTTGGGCTAGCTGGAGGATGCAGGGGTCCTGGAGGAGCATGACTTTGAATTCACACTCCCAAATCACATGCACTTCCAGCTTGAGCTCTTGTCTCAGGTATCGCAGACGACTAGTAGTTCTTGTGTACAAAACCTCTAAGTCCTCCCCTGTGTGCGGGTGACGGAGGACTTCTCCTGTACTTTCTCTAGGATAGCATTTCTGACATCCATGGAAAATACACCCCATGTATTCCCAGGCTGTCTCTCGACCAGTAGCCTCATCATAATGGTACCCGTCCAGCTTGAGCCATGTACCTCCAGCTGAGGTCGAGTTCCTCACTCGGTGTTCTCCACCATTACGGGCATGTCTTATGGTTATGCCATGTTTACGGGCCTCGTACTCCAGCCATATTATAGAAGTACGACTGTGATTGTCCTCCGCCGAGAACCCTGTGGCCGGCATGCGAGCAAAGGGTGTCCTTACAAAAGTACGCTCCTTTACTCGCACGGTCGCCTCATCCACTAGTCTTCCCTCAGAGTCATAAAGCCTGCGCTCACCATTCTTGCAGAACTCTACTAAAGTCCTTCCATCATCTAACTTCACCTCAAATTCCTCTGTTAGGAAAAGGAACCTAAAAGTCGCCATGCAAACGCTGGCCAGGGTGTTGTACTGGAGAGGATCTATCCCTATCCTCTTGAGCACTTTCCGTCCCCCTTTAACAGTGACCTCAGTCATCCTACTTGTCATCCCCAAGAGCCAGCTGCGGAAGGCATTACAGCTCTCTTGGAGGATGTTGACATCATCCTCGCAGTAACGGATGAGTTCCTCCTTGAAATTGAAAATTGTGTCCTTCTGATGGTCACAAGAACTCCTCGCGTGCCTTTGGCTTCATACGATCTGCTCTATAGTAATCAGGGTGAGGCATGGGGCCCACATAGTCCCAGTTCTTCTTCTGGTTAAAGAACACTGGGAATGTGCCTTTACGAATGCCCTGAAGCCCGAACACCGCCGGCATTTGAGCCAGTGGCATTGTGAGGAAATTTAAGGAGTCTATCACTCTGAATTTCCCAGTGTCCACAGCCATGACTTTGCTACCCCTGAATATGACGCTGGGGTCGCGCGTCAGATTGTTGAGGATATATAACATCAAGAAATAGCAGTCATAGGCTTGTCCATTGTGAAATACCAGAGTATACCCCTCAAACATCTTGTCGAAGAAGAACGTGCAGAATTTGTAAGCCACATCTTCACCGAACAAAGTCACTCCCCTTTCACCGCAGTCTGCTGAACTCATGCAAACTTTACGACCCTTTGAACCCCTCCCTTGCCTCCCAAGGGTTCCTCGGCACTTTTCACAATCGCTTCCACAATGTGAGCACCTGGGGTTCTCTCGATAACTCGAACCCTCACAGTGCTCACACTGCCAATGCGCAACAATCAAATTTGGTTCGTGAAATTCAGCTGTAGGGTCAGTTTCGAAGTCTGCAAACATGTACTTTGATGAAATACTTTTAGGTTGTTTTTGCCGAATGTAACAATAATGTACACCAGAAACCTCTTGCTCACATACTCTACAAGTCCTGAACCCACAATTGTGTTCCTTGGATGTGCTGTAGAAAGAACCGCATTCTTTACAACGATGGGAGCTTGCACACACCCCATTGGTCACATGGCCTGTAAAGCAGACCTGTGAATTTATGAACCTGTTACACACCTGACAAGTCACCTTCTCCCCCTCTACTGGTAGACATTCATCCCTACCAAAAGAACGACATACATTTATGCAAGAGTGTTTCATCTTCTTATTGTAGCATTCCTTGCACTTATGGCAGAATGTCGCACCCCTGAATAGAGCAGACATATTCACTATTGCGTGAAAGTGACCAGGTCCCTTGCCACCTTCAGCAGGTTTGGCATAGAACAAGAAGATCGTTCTCTGTCTCTCGTCACTGCCAACATATACTGGTCTAAAATCTGTTCCCGACTGGAAAACTATGACCTGAGCATTTGCTGCCCTTTCATAAGCCACAATATCGGTAAAGGACGGTGTGTAAGCTAGGGCAAAACCCGCTGCTTCTTGGAGAACACAGGCTTCGCGGACTAGCACATCCCTATTCCTATTGTAAAGCTGGTCCAGGTGATTCTGACAAGCTCGTATAAGCTGGGGGTCGCCCGACTCCTCACTCTCCACTCTACGTAGCTTAGCTAGTGCTACAACCATCGACCTAGCCAGGCAAAGGTTATCCAGCGACTTAGTCTTTGATATGCCTTTGCAGTACAGCAGCGAGTCTCCCTCCCCAAAAATGTACTGTAGCCTGACACCAAACTTCCCCGCTCCGCGAGGATTTCTGATGACAGCCACCTGAATTTCCAGAGGCTCATCCAGGAAGAGGTCCTCATCTGACTGAAGGACAGCCCTCAGGAAGTCTTCGACCAATCCCACATGTACGTCTCTGAGGGGCAGCAACCCAATACTGCGAGGACAGTGAAAAGACTTGCTCGACAAATATAATCTGACCAGATCGCTTTCGCTGTAGCACTCCCTAAGCTTCTCAATTATGCTATCTACCACATCTAGCAATTGTCCCACTACCTCTGCTAACACCACATTGTTCCACTGGTTATTGAAGTTTACTCTATACACAATCTCTCTAACTAACCCCCCAGCAAAATTCTTCTCTCGTATATTGACATCAAGATTCTTGTAGAAGTCTACTTTATAGTTTCTCCCCTTAAAAAGCATACGCTCATCAAATTCCCCCTCTTCATTTTCAGCATTAGGAGACAGTGGAGCTGGCCAAAACACTTCTTCTTCTTCTTCCACTAGGGAATCTTCCATACCACCCTCATCACCAATTGCACCATCACCTTCACAATTTGAGTTATAAATTAATCTCATGATATCATCTAGTATTTCATCTTCTACTTCCGCATGCACCACTTCTCTCACCTCGCCGGTCTTCACTGCCGAAAGCACTCTTTTCTGCTCTCTGTTAAAAAGAGAAAAAAGCATAGTAAAGTTGAAGGTGTTGTTCTCTATTACTTTTGCTACTTTTTCTTATTTTGTTTTTTTTTTCTATTCCTTTTTATTTCGTTTGTTCTGTTCCAACTACTCTATAACCCTCAACCCTTACCTAAGACTTAATTTTGTAATGACCGAACCTAGTTCATTGGGAAGCTTTGGTGTAGATGATGCCGCCGATTTTGGACGTCGTGTGTCTGAAGGGCCGGGTCTGGGGTTACCTAATAACTTAGGTCGACGGGGGTCAGAAGGCAATGATGAAGGTGCAGTTTTCTTTTCCGCTGTCACGCCTGAAGTGCTGCTCCTCTTTTTCTTCAGTGTCAACCCTGTGCCTGATTTACCTTGTGGGTCCTTCTTCGCCTTCACCTCGTTTTCTACAAACCTGTTTTTGAATGAAAATAATCAGGAGGATGAGACTGAGTACAACTAGCCATGAGAACAAGATATAAAAATTTAAATGATAACAAATACACAGAAGAAAGGTTCCTCTGGTATTGCTATGCTTACCTTTTTACCACACTGGCCTGCACTCTGTCGCTCTTCAACATGTCTTCGTCGGCCGCCTTTGCTGCTTTCCTTTCTTCTTCCATTTTGGCTGCATTTTCAGCTCTGAGAAGGAGGGGAAAGAACAGCATCATTATCTCTCAGATCCTAGGCTATTAAACACAGAAAACTAATAAAGGTCTGGTTATTACAATTCTCTTTACCTCTGTGCTGCTTCCAGCATTGCCTCATTGGGGGAATTGCTCCACTGCGAAGTCTCAACATCACCCTGCTTGACCTCTGGAATTGAGACAATGACACCGTCTGTGGGATCCTCCATTTCTACCATATGGCACCTGAAAAGACAATGGTTAAACAAAATCGTTATTTCCTAGAATACAAAAACAACCCCTGATTGCACAGTAGAACAATGATATATAAGGAAGTGTAACCCACCTTTCAATCTCATCCAACTCATCTACGAAGGGGCCCATAGACCCTGAGAAGTTGAGCATTTCATCAACTAGAGAATCAGCCTCACTCCTCACCACCACCTCTCGGCTTGCAGGTGTGCTCTCCGGCTGCTGGCTCTGTGTAACAGTTGTCTCCCACGGCTGCCCCTGCGGACTTGGAACTTGAAAGTTGTCTTGCTGAGTACCCGATGGTTGACTAGCCTGTGTGTCATAGTGTTCAACCACAACCAGGGAGGCATCAGGCTTCTCCCGTCTGGTGGAAGTATTCTCTGTAGATGTTGGGACAGGCGTGCTTGTATATGAAGGAGGAAGCAACTGCAGCATGGAGTTTTGATGATGCTGCTTGCGAATGGCAGACTTCTGTGGAGCTTTCTTATCACATGCTGGGTGTTGGCGAGGGAGCCTGTGTTCAACTTTGGCTGTGTGCATAGCCTTTGAGGGATGTCTACTGCATTCCATTGCTCGAGCACGGGGGACTCTGTAACGATTATTATTATTATCATTATTTATTTATTTTTTTTTGTTGAATAGAAAACTGAGGAGAAAAATATTAAAAAGAGAGAGGTTAGTACTGTTCACTTACCGCACATAGCGTTTTGCAGCCACCTCAAGTTCGTCGCTCGCATCATCACTACCATTCTTTCTCTTCTTGTAGTTCTTTTTGGTTTCAATGATTTTGTAACTGAGTTGACGTAGACGCTTCTCAGCTAACTGTTATACAGAAAAGAGAGGGAAATATTTCATTAGTTTCCTGTTTGGAACAAGATACTTTTTCTTCAAGAAACCAAGATAATAAAATAAAGAAATAATATAAATAACATAAAAGTTGGCTTTAACTTGAACGCACCTCATCAAATTCATAGTCTGTCAAGTCGCCACACTCTTCTTCTTCTTCTTCTTCTTCTTCTTCTTCGTCGCTTGACACATCTAAGACTACCCTCCTGCGCAGTCTGTCCGCACGTCTGAGCTTTGGTGAAGAGTTCTCTTCTACTTCCCTCATGGTTCTCTTGTGAGTACGGACAGGGCGCTGAAGAAGCACAGTGTGGGGGTAAGGTACAATACCCGGAGTCTGAGGCTCCAATTCCTTCGCGGACTCTGCTGAAGACGGATGCTGTACTCCCCCTACAGGAGCTTGACTGAGATTTGTCTGGCGTAGAAGGTCATTCCTGCAAAAGAAAAAAAACAAAGCGTACCGGTTTATTATCATTATTTTAGAAATGGATGTTGCACAAGACACGGAACCTTCTTCTTCTTCTTCTTCTTCTTCTTCCTCAAACCTAACCCCTGATGACAGAAACCCCTTCTGTTTTGAATGTCCTACTGCCACAATGCTAGTAGGTCCTTCTATGTCAGGGAAGACAGTGCTAACTATGAACATACTCCGCAACTCTTCCACAATGTATGCCATTCCTCCTCAAAAGATTGTTTACTCTTATGGGGTTTACCAAAAAGTTTTTGGTCAGCTGGAAAACGAAATCCCCAATTTGACATTGCACGAAGGTCTGCCGGACAAAGAGCTAGTGGAAAGCATAGGGTCAGAGGCCCCGGATCATCACACTCTCCTAGTGCTTGATGACCTCATGGACGAGATTAGCAAATCTGCTGAGATGTGCGCACTCTTCACACGCGAAGTACACCACCGGAGGATATCTGTTATCATGATCTCACAGAATATTTATCACCAGTCACGGTATTCGCGCACTATCAGCCTCAACAGTAGTTATCTTATTTTGATGAAGACCTGTCGTGACTTGCAACAGATACATCACCTCTCCAGACAAATGTTCCCCTCCACCCCCAAAAGACTCTTGGAGGCCTATGAGGATGCCACACGCACACCCCGAGGCTACCTTGTGGTGAACAACCTAACGAGCTCAGGAGATGATGACATAAGACTCAGCTCCGGAATACTCCCGGGGGACACCCTAGTATTATACACAAGGAAGTGAAGACACTTGGCTGATTAGTCACGTTGCCGATGTCGTAGAGTGTAGACGTGTATTACTCCTCAAGACAGAGCATGTCAGCTCGTGTGAAGAAAAGTTACCCTCTTGCAAAACTTGTTGTTGAGACTTTTCAAGTATCTCAATCCCTTGCACGTAAATTGTTAGGCGAGGTGAATGGAGACCAGGCATTGGCTATAATTGAATTGATTCTCAATGTGTTAAGGGGACACCTTGTAATACCGGAGTGTGTCAGACGCGAACTGAGGACAAGCAGGGTCATTCTTCGCCGACTGTCTCGCATTAGAACAGGTCTTCAAGCAAGAGAGGGTATCTACAGACACTACAAAGTGGTAATAAGCTTCCTGAGTTTGTGTCTTGGAGAGTTAAAGCGTCTAGCAGGGGGAATCGAACACAGGATCAGCGACACGTCAGACCTAACAGAAGAAACTGGAGGATACGACAGTGGGAGTTCTTACAGCGAAAGCGACAGCAGTGACAGCAGTAGCGACAGCAGTAGCAGCAGCAGTAGCAGCAGTAGTAGTGAGTCAGACGGCGAAAGTCAGAGTTCAACTTTGAGCTGGAAGAGTGAGAGCTCAAGTGAGAGTGAAAGTGAGGACACTCATTTCTCAAAATCATCATCATTTTGTGACAGCGAGAATAGCCTGGAAGGAGGAGAAGGTGAAGATATTGAACCTGCCAGAGAGGAAAAGTTGAAAGTGACGTGATTAAAAAAAAAAAAAAAAATGACATCCTCTATGAAGTTCAACCGGAAAGTCTATGTTGTGCCAGAGGAGAAATATCTCAACATGCTGCAAGATCTAAAGTTGCGGGCGGAAGTTGCGGGCGGAGTCCCGCAACTTCCACCCACTCAGCCTTCCAAGTCGACAGAGGAACCTACTCCAATCCTTCGCGAAGGCGTGAGTGAAGTGACCGGGGCGCCAGACACCCATCCCCCTGAAAGTGGAGGAACTGATGTCGAGCAAAAATCTAAGGGGACAGCGGGTGACAACACTGATGAAGTCGAGCCTATCTCTGGTGCTTTGGGGAATGATGATGTGAGTAAGAAGAATCTGACAAAAGTTCAGTCCCTACTGGCACCCTATAAGGGAGGTAAAGGAGGGAGTAAAAACTTTACTGCTGCGCTTCTGCACACGCAATCTACACGTTACCCTCTCCCCCAAGACTATAAGACTTTCTACTCCATCTTACTGGAAAAAAACATCCCTCTGGAGTTGATAGGTAACAAGAGATTGAGAAGGGTTCTTCACTATCTGAAGAACTTGAGGGGGGACGAGAAGGAGATTGGGAAGAAGAAGAAGAAGAAGAGGCAGGAGAGGGGGAACAGTGACTCAGAGTCCTCAAAAGGGCGCACTTCTAGCATAGGTAAAGCAAGAGGGAAAATTGCCTCCAGATCCCCTAATATTAAAGGCAGCGTCAAGTCGGTGAAGAGGAGTCAAAAGATATTACCATTGCAGAGTAAACGTAGAGGGAAGCAGACTTCAAAAGGAGGCAGACTTTGGGTGAAATTGTAGAAAGAAATAGCTCAGCAGAAAGAGACACGACCTCCCTCTCATGAACTCATGCATCGCTGACACACCACCGCTGTGCTTTGACGCACCAACACCGCGTCTCGGCGAACCAGCACCGTGCGTCGGAGCGCCGACACCGTGCATCGGAGCGCCGACACCGTGCGTCGGACAAACTTCCTGACACGGCTTGAAGATAGGGAAAAGTGTCGTTGAACTTCGAACAAGCGCTGTCGGAGCGTCGAAGCAGCTCGTTGCATTTTAGCAGAGGTGTGCTGAGTCACCAACATTCCCACGGCGGCGTATTGAAGGCACGTCTACGGACCACCGTGCTATGGCTTTGCCTCGCAATGTAGACAAATACCTCACTAAAAGGTTCTATGATGAAAAGCTGCCTGGGAGCTTCACAAGTGTTTCAAAACTCCATAGTGTAATTAGAAAAGAAGGGAGGTACCGAATCCCCTTGGAACGAGTGAAAGAATGGGCAAAAGGTCAGGACATCTTGACACTCCACAAAACCGTGAGAGAAAGACAACCAGCCTACAGACGAATCATAACACATGGCCCCGGGCACCTGTGGGACTGTGATCTCTTGGTGTTGAATGGGAGGAGATTCACTGCCAGCAATTCTGGTAAAGCCTACATACTCATAACAGTGGACGTCTTCTCCAGATTCTGTAGAGCCGAGGCTGTGAAAAACAAAGGGGCCCGTGAAATGGTCACAGCCTTCACAAGGATCCTCTCACGCACAAGGGACCAGCCCCGGTTCTTGAGGAGCGATCACGGAACCGAGTTCTCTAATGAAGCAGTGCAACGGCTGCTCAAAGAGAAAGGTATCAAGCATTATTTTGCCAACACGGAAACCAAGGCCAACTATGCAGAAATTCTAATTAGGACCATAAAAAAGAAACTGTTTCAATTCTTCCAAAGGACCAATTCCTACGCCTATGAAAACGATTTGCAGGATATAATCAAATCATATAACAACACAATTCACTCTTCAATAGGCGTGGCTCCGAGTGAGGTGAGTGAGGAGAACCGTCAGTCCGTATGGGATTACCAGTATGTCACCAACTCTTCTAGCTACAAGAAGGTTTTGAAAAGGGCTCTGAAGGCGGCCTCGAAACGACGCCCGAAAAGACCTCGGTTCAGATATGATGTTGGGCAAACTGTGAGAGTGGCTTATTTCAAACGCAGGCCTTTTGACAGAGCTTATGACGAGCAGTTCAGCGGAGAGGTCTTCACAGTGAGGACGAGAAGAGAAGAGGAGGGTATACCATTGTACTACCTCACAGACTACGGGGGACAGAAAGTGCAAGGACAGTTTTATGAAGGAGAAATCACTGCGGTCAGATACGATCCCGATGCATTGTTTAAGATTGAAAAAGTCCTAAAGACTCGCATGCGTAATGGAGTTGAAGAAAAACTTGTAAAATACCAAAGCTGGCCCTCTCGTTACAACGAGTGGCTGGAGTCGAAGTCCATTGTGAACATCACTGGGAGGAAGAAAAAGAAAACGAAACCGAGAAAGAGACGATAAAAAAAAAAAAAAAAAAAAAAAAAATATGCTACTCTGTGTGTCAAGCAGTCCTGCAGCCGGTGGCAGACAAAATAACTGCCCAGGGAGTTTCACATGCTCCCTCCCTGAGCACTACAGCCTGGACACCGGGAGGAGGGGTTTCTGGAGTCTGGGGTTGAAGGAGATTTACGTACCAGCACTGAGGACAGGACGTAAGTGGGACCCTATATATGTGTGTTGCTCAGTCTGCGAGACCTCCTGTCTTGGGGAGATGTACAAACCCATTGTGGCCACGCTTAGTGCTGGTGAGCTTAAGAGGAACAGTTTTGTACGTTTCGAGTCAGTCTACTACGTTCCTCTGAGGGTGAACAGTCTGAGCGAGCTGAGCGTGGAACTTTGCTCCAAAGGAGGAGAAACCCTGGAAGAGTTGAACACCCTGGACAACGTCACACACATAACCAGCTGCACGTTTGCATTGAAATGGAAGGCCAATTCAAGTCCGTGGAAGCCGTAAACCCCAGAGCGTGGGTTGAGCATTTTAAAAGCACCGTGGGGAAACCGTCGGCATGGGGGAAGGCCCCTAAATTGGTGTTGTTGAAAAAGAACAGTTCTGGTCAAAACAGTTCAGCCACATCTAAGGACCTCCCGCTCAATGTGGTTTCACCCGTGGAGCAGTATGCCAACATGGCTCAGGCCGAGGTGGACAAAACCACGCCTAAGTACACGGTCCCTTCAGTCGGCTCAAAATCTTCACGGAGTGAGGGCGGATCCAAGAGGAGGAAGAGGAAGAAGAAGGGTAGTTCTTCAAATAAATCCAGCTCTAAAGGCAGTGGTGGGAAAAGCAAAAGGCGCAAGACTCAGGGGGATATTTTCAACTAACCATGGCAACCGGAGAGAAAGTATTGAAGGCCACAGACTTGGCTTATGACAATTCTCTAGACATCTTTGAAGTACCTGCATGCAACCTGGGGGTTTCTGGCGTGAAGTATATTTCTCACAGACCGATAAACCAGTTCTCTACTGAAGGCAATGTGAAATTCCGTGTTCCGGGCACCGGATCTGCTTACTTGGACCTTCAGGAAATATATGTCAAGACTACTGTGAGAATCATGAAGGGGAATGGTGAACCTATACCCAAGAGACCCCTACAACACTCCCCCAGATTATCACCCGATGCCGATGAAGACACTGACGTGGACGGCAACGAGGACCCTGGGGAATGGGGAGTAGGACCTGTGAACAACTTGGCGAGCTCATTGTGGTACCAGGCCGAGGTCCGCCTTAACGACTGTGTCGTTTTGGGCGGAAGAACAGGGTACGCTTACTCGGCAATGCTAAACACCTTGCTGGACGAAAACTCACTCACAGATGGGGAGTTGGAGTGCGCCATGTTCGACAAGGACACTGCACCGTACGCCTACGACGTGCAGCTGAATGGAGGTGGCAATGATGGTTATGCACGGAGGGCTGAGAGGATGAAAGAAAGCAGACCTGTGGAGCTGCTGGCCAGGTTGGACGCCGATGTTTTCAAGGTGCAAAAATATTTAATCAATGGTGTGACCTTGGACATTAACCTGACCCCCACCTCCTCCGAGTTCAGACTGATGTCTGGGAACACGACGTTCACAGACTATGTTTTGGAAATTCTAGACATCTCTTTGGAAGTGAAGCAGATAATTCCAAGTCCGCAAGTTCTCGTGGCTCACCAGGAGATAATGCGTGAAGGCCTGTCTAGGGCAAGATATTTCTATCTCAAGGAGGACATGAGGAAGTTCGTTTTACCAAAGGGGACCGCCTCGTACTATTCGGAAGATTCTTATAACGGAAAAGTACCGAGCACCATGGCAATAACCTTTGTCTCTGGCGAGAGTATGAATGGAAAATTATCAAAAAACCCCTTCTACCTACATCACTTTGATATCACCCACATAAATGTGAGCGTATCTGGGAACCCTACACCTAGGGGGCCCCTATCGCTTAACTTTAAGGAGGGGAAATACCTGCAGTGCTACAGTGATCTTTATGGAGGCAAGAGCAGAGGACCTAGCAACAACCAGAGGATCACTCTGAAAGAATTTGGGCAAGGATATGCAATTTTTGTCATAAACCTGAACCCCCAGAACCGTGACACCTACTTCCCTGCAAGCAGGGACGGTTCAGTTCGCATCGAATTGAAATTCGCCCGTGAACTGCCTGAGAGCATTGTCATGCTCACGAGAGTCAGCTACCCGGCAATGTACGAGTTGGACTACGAAAGGAATGTGTATCTATCATGAATACTGAGCAGATTTACGAACTTCTCTGGCAGGACAAACATTCTTCAAACTATGTGCTGGCTGTTGCACCCAGCAAAGTGCTACGTTACATCCAACATGATGACAGAGAGGCCTGCTACATTATAAACGTGCCTATACATAGAAAGTATACAGGGACTGCTACTACTAATTCTACTACTACTACTACTGCTGGTCACTTACCCAAACGTGGAGGCGGCAGGAGGAAACGAAGTAGCCTGAGGGAAAGCGCCGCGAAGAGTCTGGAGAGCCTGGAGTGCCTGGATAGCCTGCCATGCATGGAGACTCTGTTCGGAGAGGGAAACAGCATCCACAAGCCCGTTGAGGGCAAGGGCGGGGTTCATCGTCGGAGGCAAAGTCAGCTGGGGGACGTATGGCCATGCAGACAATCCTGGAGGTGGAGCAGGGAAGCCCCTAGCAAAACCTTGGGCGAGAGTGGAGTTGACAAAGTTGGCCATTGGGTTGTTCTGGTTATGGTTCATGGTAGAGCTGAGATTTTCGACAGTCTGGGGACTTTGAAGGATGTGACCTATGGAGAAGACATGGAGAACTTTACTAATAAATACCAATGCGTAAATGTGAATGATGATTTGCTGGACACTAAAAACTGTGCTTATTTTTCATTGCTATTTGTGTACTACAAAAGTCGGGGGCACCCCACTGCTGATGTGGTAAAGATTCTCAAGGAATGGGGGGAGCATGTTGAAGACGAATGTAAGAGGATTTTTTCTTTGGAGAAATCAAAAAAAGTTAAATTAAAAAGCTGGTGAATTGGGACTTGTAGTGTAGAGGCGTTTCAGTTTAGTTAGTTATGGGCAAACATCCTCACTTGGAATGTGTGTAAATTGTATTGCTACATTCAGGGTGATGTTGAAGTCAACACTGCGTAGTGATGTTTTTCCAAAAGAAAATTTCATTATCATGCAGTATGCTTTCAACTATCCTCTTAAAAGGTTGTAAAATATTTTTATACTTATATCACTGGTGACAGTGTTTTTCACTATATGTAGTGAGGTAGAGAAAGTTCAGTTTAGTTAGTTACTTAGTTATGGGTAAACATCCTCACTTCGATTGTGTGTAAAAGACAAAATTGTATTGTAACATTCAGTGGGCTGCTGAAGCCAACACTATGTAATCATGTTTTTTCAAGAGACATTTCATTATCATGCTGTATTCTTTCACCTAACCTCTTAAAGGATGTAAAAATGTAATAATGGCGCGGCATTGTGCTATAATAACGTTTTGATGTGAATAAAACTTTCATTTGTTGGTCTAAACGTGAATTTCTGTGTTGAGTTGTATCTTACCAGCAAAATAGCTGCGTCCTTAGCCATAGCCTGATAATAACCCAGACTTCCTCCCATCAAGATGGGGAAAAATCTTGTAAAACGAGGGCTTTTGGGGCTGAACCGCTAAGCAACATTGCAGGTTTTGGTCCTTTTCAAAAATTGGTTTTACAATCGATGAAAAAAGCCTTGAATTTTGAACTCAATACAAAGAGAGGGAACCCCAGTAATAAACTGGGCCAGTTATTTTCTGTTCTTGGAATAGCGAGGTTGCATGCTTGTAATTCCTTCTTTACCACAATGGCCTCTGCGCGTGGAGGAGCGTCGTTAAAATGTCAAGCCAGAATAGACCTGTGATTTCTAATATTATATAAACCAGACAAAAAAAAAAGGCTTTGTAGTTATGTGACATTCACCAATGAGTCTTGTGGCTAAGGTGAGGAGTGAATTCACAGCGTATTTCAACCATATGCGCCCTCTGGCGTACTTCTCAGCTCTAATCATGAGGTGAAATAACATGAATTGGGATTTATGGTGCAGTGATCAGAGAAATCACCAAAACAACGTTGCCAATGCCTAAAGTATATGGGAGGAGGTCGAAGTAACCAACAAAGTCTAAAATATTTACATAATTACGTTTCCTGCCAAAAATTCGATTCCTATATTGACCTCCTCTATTTAGAAGGGGACCGCAGATTTTGCGAGGGCCTAATCTTTCAATTCTATCACCAAAACCATGTCGTCATGGTGCATGGCCGCCTTTCTGGACTCTATCTAACGAAAAATGCAATAAAGCATGGCCTAATTTGATTAATAGCTCGAAATTCGATGCATCATCAAGCAGAAGCTTTTCCATGTGACTAATAAACAAAATGGCCGTCCACGTGCTTGCATGAACATCACCAAAATGGTGTCGCAGGGGTACAGGGGTGGTCCTGGTACACTCTAGGGCACGTTGGACTTGAAAATGTTCACAACTTTTGCTTCATGTGGAAAAATTCGTTGCCTCAATAATTGTTAGTCTGCGCTTTGGTGGCCATTTTTGGTTATCTCTCCCCCTTGTTAGGAATGGCGAAATTTAGCAGGTTAATCAACCTTAGGGACTGAAGGACGTGTGGTCTAACGAAATTCATACCAGATTAAACAAAAATTCCAACCCTACTCTCAATCTTGGCCGACTCATCTTGCCCCTGCAACCTAAAATCAATTCAACCTAATGGTGGCATAGGGCATCACCAGAATGGTGTCGCTACCACCTGTTCTTGTACTCTTGTTGCCAGGCTAACGAAATTCAATGTAAAAGTGTAGACTATTTCACACAATTTCCATAATTTACCTTCTATTGCTAGGGAGGTTGAGCAGAGCACTGCATGCAGGAGTCTTACACATTGCGGGGCTCATTTTGAGAAATGCAGTAGCATAAACAGTCAACTAATCTGGCTACTCGATGGACAAAGCAGTAGTCTAACGAAATATGATGCAAAAGTCGAAAATATGTCACAGACAAGAGAGGAATTGCCTTTCTTTATGGACCTGAATATGAAAACACGCATCTGCTGTGCAGTTGGGCCTTCGAGGCTAATTCAGAGAAAGGAAATTAACTGCCCCACAAACGTCTATGAGAAGGCACACAGAGTACAGCCAGCATAATATTCAAATAGATCTCCTTTTACCACAAACGACTTGTAGAATAACAATCTTAAACAAGAGATTTTGAAAAGAAAGTAACTTACCTGACTTTCTCTTTCTCAGAGGGAAGACCGGTTGTCTTGAAGAGTAGTTTCTTGAAGAGGCTTCTTGAAGCAGGAGTAACTGGCAGGTTACTTTCTGGTGATATAGATGCAGTGTGGGTGCTAATTTCTACATCTGAGTTTTTATACTCAATGCCCTGTCACGTGGGGTATAATGAGCATCAGTGCGTGTTTTTTGGTAGCATCTTTGATCTCCTGCTGTGATCACGGAGCATAGATCTCCACACTTGAATGCACCCAAAATTGATTCTAAATGATCTAGAGAAGGGCTCTAATCGATACCAGTACAAAAAGGTCTACTGTGAAAAAGCTAGAAGAGTAAACAGAATAAAGTGACACAGCGTTGTTTGACTACATTATATGATCTAACTCTGCCAAAAGGTCAGCCCAAGCTTTGTCATTAGCAGGCGTCACCAAAC
Source organism: Platynereis dumerilii (assembly GCA_026936325.1). Lineage (NCBI taxonomy): Eukaryota > Metazoa > Annelida > Polychaeta > Phyllodocida > Nereididae > Platynereis > Platynereis dumerilii. Next base: position 1,219,654 of record JAPTHN010000046.1, on the reverse strand, counting down.
ATGTGGGCTAAACGTGCGTTTCTGTGGTGGCCATGGGAAAAAAAAACCTAATAATAATAATAATATTGGATTCCCAAGACAAATTCTTCTCACTTGGTAACTATTCAACATTATTTCCTCTTGGTCTTTTCTCTTCCAAGCAAACCAGCATTCTACAAGGAAATGCTCGCATTTGCATTCATTTCAGCGCAATCTAACATAATGCTTGCTGATAAATACAGGAGGTAAAGTCGAACCATTTTGAGTCTCAGTTAGATCAATTCTGGCAAAATACCGGGACGTAAAGCCAGTCCCTTTGAGACTGGTCGACCAAAGATAAATTGTTGACTTGAAAATGATCATCCTCAATGCAAGTCTAACTAACATTATAGTTGAAATACAGGCCGTGAAAACCAAACCCCTTTGAGTCTCAGTGCGATAAATTCTGGACTTGAAAGAGTCTTTTAAAAGTTCACAAACTGAGGCTAATACAGGCTGTGAAAAGAGCAATCAAACTCCATTGGTAATAAAATAAAACTCTCTCTCTCTCTGTTTCAATTCTCAGTCAGAACTAGGTACTCTTTTCAAAACAGTTTTTTCCTCCAATTCACACATATATAGATATAAAGGATAAATACAGGACGTAAAGCAGGCTTTCAAGTCCACTCCACCACTATAACCTAATCTCTGCTCTTAATTGATTTAATATAGTTTTTCTTTCTCACTGTAAGTCATATTTACTTCTGAGAAAACTAAAGTGTTTTGTTTTGCAAGTCTGTTTCCTTGAATTTCTCTCTTATGGTTAGTTTTGGAGAAAATAAACAATTTGCTGAATGCTGAATGCTGATAAAATATTCGCAAAACAGGCAAATATAACTTTCACTTTAACTTGATCCAAGCAAGCGCGTGTCTGCTATTGAGCGTCTTGTTACGTAACATTAGCTTCTAGGGAGCGCTCTAGCTTTGGGAGACAAAAGGAGGGTGGAGCAAAGACAAAAGGGGTGCACTGCCAGTGCATTTTCGATTACGTAACCCCACATGTTCCTGAAGTGGGATCGAACTTGTAGAGTGACATTTCACTGCCAACTGTCATTCTGAAAGCACATACATACATACAGCAGCAGGATTATTTACAGAGTTTTATTAAGTTGACTGTGACTTGCTGAGTGAAATGATCACAATGGATCTCAGGGTGATTATTGTGCTAGCCCTGGTGGCCCCCTGTTATTCTTGGATTTGTGGAAACCGGAATCAGTGTGTTTGCTCGAGCAATGGAATGGTCAGTTGTGAACAGATTTCCGTCAGCCCCCTGTTTCCAGAACGCAGTCGCAATTCCAGAGGACTTGTTCTACGTGTTGCTGATCCCAAGACCTTTGACCTCAACAGTTTGGACCTCACTCATGGCTTCGAATTCGTCTCTTTGACCGGTGCCGATCATGACCTGTGTGCTAGAGTAGCTGCTGGATTCCCCTGGGTCACGTGCAAGTATGATGAGGTCACTTCGACCAGCTGTGTTGGACCTAACTGTGACTTTTTTGGCCGCATTTACACTTCCTTGAGAGCCCAGGAAATGAGCGAAGACTACGAACAACAAACGTCAGATGACCCAGGGACCACAAGGCGACAATCAGAGAGGCAGCTCTTCTCCTCAAGGGTGACCACGGCCGGTCGAATGGACTCTTACACCATGGGGACCCCCGTCAGACAGATGACCTATTGGACTGTCAAGAACTTTGGATTCTGGGGCACCGTCTTTGCTGGGATATCTGCTGGCCTGCTCTTTGCGGTAACTATCCTCCTTATTCTGAACAGAAAATGTCGTGGGGCAGAAGAGGACCCAGCCTGCGTTGTGTCAGCCTGCAAAGCCTGCTGCAAATGCTTTTGTGTTGACCCAGCGCGCAAACTTGGTCGATGTCTAGGCCTGTCACCCAAGAAGGGCCGAGCTCAGTACAGAGGCGGGTCAATCTGTAGCCTGGAGTCCCAGGAAGAATATTCAAGAATATAATTCAAGAGGTAAATTGTACTTTTTACCTGCTCTTAACAGTAACCTTACATAGTTTTTTAATTGATCTAAGCATAGGGTGCTTTTGCTGATGATTTTCTGTTAACACTTGAATGTTTGTTTTTGTTTTAAAAAGTTACTGACAAATGTCTTTCATTCTTATCATTTCAGATCTTCTGGAGAATTGCTGGATTGAATGGTGCCGACTTCAGGGCCTTGCTGGAAGCAATGCCTCATCCTTGGCTTATGATGCCCCCGGCCTTTGGACTTATACCCCCGGTCAACGCTATGCACAACTTCATGCCCCTACATGCCAACATGTTCCCCGAGGACATTGGAGCCTTCTTCCCGCCACGCGCACCTGCCAGAGAGGCTGCCCCCGCCGGTGCCCCTGTCGCTGAACGCCCCCGTGCTCCCATGTTCCCCGAGGACATTGGTCCCGTCTTCCGTCCACGCGCGCCGGCCAGAGAGGCTACCCCCGAACGCCCCCCTGCAGCTGAACGCCCCCGTGCTCGTCAAGTTAGGCCCCGAGGTAATGGCCTTTTGCGTGACATGGACGTCGACAACATCATCCAGGGTCAAGGACGTTTAAGACCAAGACGCTGAAGAGCTTTTCTATAATGACTGTTTAACCTGGAGCTTTTTTAAAAGCTGAACATCCTTTTCAAAGACTCTAGATTAGTAACTAGTGGGCTGTGAACTCTGAATGCTGAACTTTTTATTTGAAATGACTTGAAATGACTTTTGCATGAACTTTTTGAATGGTTGATCTAAATTTGTTGAACTTCTTGAATGTGTGACTTTGTGCCATCATTTTTGAATGCCTGATTGAATGTGAATTAGCTTTTGTTTGAACTTCTTGCATGTATGACTGTTTAGCCTGGTGCTTTTTTTAAAAGCTGAACATCCAACTTCTTGCGTGTATGGTTGTTTAGGCTGGTGCTTCTTTCAAAAAGCTGAGCAACCTGATCAAAGACTCTAGATTAGTAGTAGTAGTGACTGTGAACTCTGAATGGATAACTTCCTAAAACTTTGGTGAACTTTTTTATTTGAAATGACTGAAATGACTTAGCAGGAACTTTTTGAATGTCTGATCGAACTTTGTTGAACTATTTGCTATGTGACTGTTTAACCTGGAGCTTTTTTAAAAGCTGAACATCCTTATCAAAGACTCTAGATTAGTAGTGGGTGAAAGGGTAACTTCCTAAAACTTTTTGCTAAACTTGAAATGCCTGAAATGACTTTGCAGGTACTTTTTGAATGTCTGACATGACTTTGTTGAACTACGTGTAAATCTTTTGAACATTAAACATTCAATCTGTTGGAAACTCTTGTGTTTGTTTCATTTCATATTAAGCGGTATTTGTGCCAATGAATACCAGCTTCCACAGAGCACCAATCTGGCAATGACAATGAGTGTTTTATCTTTTGCCAAATTTAAAGGGCAGCGGGCATTGAGTAGCAATGACCTTAGAGAATAGAACTGGCAACTTCACAATATAGCAGCAGTCAGTTTTTAAGTTTGTAGGAGTAAATGAGCGGAAACAAGGCAACTTTTTTAAGTTTTAAAAATAGACTTTAATTTTTGACAATTAGCAAGTTTTCAAACAGCATCATACAATAATGTCAAATATAACAGCACATCAATAAATTCATTTCAATTGAAGTCATCGAAATAGCACCCCACAAATTTCACAAAAAGGGCATCCAGAAAGCAAGTTTGCAGATGCTCCTTCTCATTTTCACAAGTGTCAAAAAAGAAACTGTACATGGCAGCACAGAAGGGGGAAGTGCCCGATGTTGATGTCAGGAAAAAAGTCAGCATATCATCTGAGGGTGTATTTAGAGAATAGTCTAAGTTTTCTAGCATCTCTCGCAGGAGATGCTCAAGGAGGCGCCAATTGTGGATAGCGAATTGACGGACCCTCAGTCCAGTGTCGAAGTTGTATTCTTGGGGGCTGTTTTCAGCATATTTCCTGGTCATTTTGATATAGAATCTTTTGGAGACAGCAAAACAGAGATCATATGGTGTGGGACGCTCCAGCCTCAGCTCCATCAGGGTGTGAGTCGGGGGGAGAGGGGGTGCAGGTGGGAGGGAATAATCGATGTTGATGTCATCCAGCAGATTGTTCGATAGGGAGGGGAGCGAGGGTGCTTCAGAATGGGGGGTCGAACTGCGCACGGCCATGGGATCAAAGGTGGAGTTCATATCTGTGGGGTCGAGGGTAGTACTCATGCTGTCCACCAGGACTGAGGAGCATTCTTGGGTTTCGTCTGCCTGCAGAATGACATCAATGGGGTCTTCTTCTTCTTCTTCGGTAGCATCTCGAAAAGCTGCAGAGGACTGGCTGGACATCTGGGGGAAGTGATCCAGCTGAACAACGTCGTAGTTATCTTCGTCGATCACAATGGCCAATACCAGATTATTCAAGATAATGTCAGGGTCTCTGCTGGCTTCTTCCATCGTGGAGAAGTATTGACACATGCCAGTGTTCATACATTGTCTCCTGTAGAGAGGGAGAGTGTAAGACTCCTGCTGGGGGAGAACACGTCGGCTGCACATTTCTATCAGTCTGGGCAGGTTATGTAGCAGCAAATCGTACTGCATTGCAGAAAGTGGAGTGGAGAATTTCACTGGGGTAGAGTAGTTATGAGGAACGTCATACATCTGCCTGGTTTCAGTGATAACAGTCTCCCACACACCCTGATAAGTACAACGTCTGGACAACTCTATGAGAGGAGAGACTGTGCTTCTGAAGGTGGAGAATAGATCTATCTTCTCTCTATTTCGTCTCATCTGGTGCAGAAGTGATGGGAGGTCCTCACCTAGGACTATTGATGAGTCGGTGTAGCCTGCCACTTGGTGCTCAATCCTCAAATAGTGTTTGTCTATTGAAGAGCCCAGGAGTAGATCGAACTGTAGCTGACTGGGTCCATTTCTGGCCGAAAATGATGTCTGGATGTACATGTTGCGGTCAGTGAAGCTTGCCATGGTGAATTGTTGGAGATTCCTGGATACTCTGAGAGTGAGTGAGCATACATCTCAAGTTCCATTTTATTAACCTCCAGTGTCTAAAACAGTAGGTGGGAGGGGGACAGGGGCCAGTGAGTCACGTGGGTGCGGTCATGCGTGCCATACCGCTGCCAGTTCTCAAGCTACATGCGACTGCTTCAGTTGATTGTTGAATTCTCTTTACCCTTATTGTTGCTGATCCGATCAGAATGATCCAGGGCGGGGCTGGGCAACAAGATACCCAGACTACTGGATAGGAGGGCTGTCCACAGGTTAGAGTTTGGATGTCCCATTGCAAGGCAAGTAACGCAGGAAATTATTACAAAATATAACATAATTATTTGCCCAAAATATTTGATTTCTGTCCTTGGGGCCTCATATCCAAACAGGTACCACACACTAGCGTTGTCGACAGTGTCGCTGGCATCATTTGCTTCTTCTAAATCCTGTTCCTGGAATGTAGCCTCACTATTTTGCTCCCTTTCAAGATTGACAGCTGTGTCCTGCAGGGGGACGCTGCTGTCCTGCATAAAAGTGACGTCTGAGGTGGTCATGCTGATCTGTACTGATGAGCGGTAGAGTAGGAACTGATCTGCTCGCTATGAGTGCAGCAGTATTAAAAGTCAACTTTTGAGACTTCTTATTCTTTACAAGGAAAGAGACAAAATGTTCTTAATAGTGTCAATAAGTGGACAGAAGGAGAAACAAAATGTTCTAAATAGACATTCGCTCTAATTTGCTGGTTATTTTGGCTTTCTCCTGTTTCAATTTCTTTTCTCATCTAACAACAGAGTCCTGAGGTGCTAATGTTGCTGAACAGTGCTAATAACTAGCAAATGGTGGCAGTGGTGAGAGCACCTGCTGAGCACAACAACCTTGGTAATGTTGAGAGGGGGTGTGAATCAATTAAGCAGAATGGAGGTACACAGAGGAGGGACTTTTTTTGCTCCCCTCCTATGGATGGAGTGATTCTTAATAGGGAATGTCAGCAGGGGAGTTACACTAAAAATTGGCTTGCCCACATGCTTGTATGGCATTGAATTGTGAGGGACTTTAAAGAGCTTTGGATTTTTTTCTTGACATGCCCTGAGTACATATATTGTGTCAACTTCAGCTTCGTAGATTTTGAAATTATTCAGATAAAGAAGGGGACATAGCTACATTTGCTTAAGGAAGACTTAGAGAAGAACAAAATAGAAAAAATACACCAGATTAGAATATAATTGACTTACCCACATGCTTGTATGGAATTGAATTGTGAGGGACTTTAAAAAGCTTTGGAAAAAAAGCCAAATAGCTACCTTTGCTTAAGGAAGGATAAGAGAACAACAAAATAGAAAAAAATACACTAGATTAGAATATAATACCTCTATCTGAAACATTGGGAAGGAACTTTTGGGAGTGCTTCATATACAAATTAACCTACACTGTCAGCTCCATTTTATGAGGTATGTTAAAGAATAGAAGGCTGTCACAGTTACCAATTGATCTTCTTGACTGGCTTTTCATGGTGCAGGAGATAGAGTTAATCAAAGTGGCTTATGTTAATTTAAACAGTTTAATCAAGGATCATGTCATTGATTAATGATCTTTGAATACATTAAAATGGGAGCAGAGCTAGGATGGCCATGTTCTTGCATAAATTAAAATGGTCTAGGGATCAGATGGTCAGACTTGGGCACAGATCAGATGGCCAGGGCTCTCTAGACTGCAAAATAGCATTGATCAAAAAAGCCATTAAGGATGGTAATAAAGTCCTCATGTAGTCATGTCACAAGATACATGCATTATTTTCCATAATTAGTATTGAATTTTGTTGTGTTATGAAGCCTCCTTGATATTTTAGTGTACGGGATGTATGACACCCCATGGACAATTTGTTTGCATTATTGCAGCAAATAAGATTTCGAAGCCGAATATTATTTGCTTAACCATAAATTTTATCTGAATTCCGAACCAATTTCTGGGGAAAAAGCATTCTTCTAAGCATTACTACGGAAAAGGAATAAGTTATAAATTTCAGTGAAGCTTAATAGGCCTACAAACTTACAACTGTCAGAATTTGTAATCAATTTTAATCCTGTTTAATTAAATTGTCATGGAGCCCTTTGAGCCAAGGAATTCAAAGTGAGCTGTCTTATTGTGGTGACATCAAAGGCTTGGATGGAGTTGTTAAAAAGCAGATAATTCATGATAATGTCAGGAAGTTGTAAAATAAAATTTGATTTTAGCTCCATAATTTGAAAGGGTAATTAGTTAATTGATTTAAAAGAACTATCATTCATATAGCCTCTCATCAATTCTGTCTCTTCCAACTTCAAAGGCATACGTTAGGAATTTCTAGCATTTACCATCCATTTAACGACACGACATAATGAGGTCTGGAATAAGACAATTTGTGTTGTAAGAATGTACATTTGTATACTGTTTTTAGTGTTGTGTAAATTCAGATTTATATCTTTAAAATAAGCTGGCCAAAAGAATTGCCTCAATTGTTATCTGTGACCAACATACTCAGTTGGCCAGCATGCTTTTAATACCCCAACCTTAGGTTTAATGCGTATTTTCAGTACCCCCCTGGGCATACAAAGTAATTCACACATATATACTGTTTTTAAATGTGCCATTTGATGGTAAGGCGTACAGATTTGCAGACTTTTGGGCGTAAAAGCAAGTTTTTTTGCCTTTTAAGACATTTTTTTTTTCTATTTCTTACCCCCCCCAGGACATGTTGTCAAAAATTAGTACCCCCCCCCCTTGAGACACGTGTGAAAAGTTAATAACCCCTTGAGCATATTTCCCTTACCACCAATCATAAATTCTGAACGGTCCCTAATAAATGTGCAACTTTATAAAGAATTGTTATGAATTTCATTAGTCTACATTATAAGTTTTGAATTTTGAGATTTTATAATATTAAATTAATTACAGCTAATTATATTTCGATAGGCTCCTTTGTGCCAAGGAATTCAAAGTTAGCTTTCTTTCTGTAATGACATCAAAGACCAGAAAAGCTGTTAATAAGCAGATATTTCATGTACATGTCATTGAATTGAGAAGTAGATTTTGATTGAAGTTTCAACAGTCGAAAATATTAATTTGTAAAGGAACTCTCTCACTTCCGATGGCTCTGAAATTCATATACATATTATAATACGACCAAATGGGTATGGTGGTATTTTGAGATGTACTCCACGAGTTGAAGATATCCTGAGTGGTCTGTACCCACGAGTGCGTCAGCATTTGGTGTTATTTATACCCCATTATGTTACTCCAAAGAAAGGTGAACTTCACCAAAGATTATGTACTTCACTCAGGTGATCTATACTTAACAGCTGCATCAGCCAATCAGAACACAGATAGCAGCTCAACTGATGATGTCAAAATGCTGTGATGTCACCATGAACATGATGTCACAATGGCAAACAATATAGTGACATCATTAACAATGAGCAAACCGTTGAGTATACAACGCAACACCACATAGGATATATCCACTGCTTTTTCATGTGGTATTTTCAACATTATGGGGTATGATGCATATCCTTGGTACACAAGCCAGATTGTTGATAAAATAGTGCACATTTTTGTTAATCCTGTAAAAACTTTTTAGCATAAAACTTCTATTTCACAGGGATCAGGGGAGCTGCCTTTCAACCCCCACGCCCCTGGCATCAGGGGAAATCAGGGCATTTCTTTTAAAACCAACATCAGGGCAAGTCAACTACCCTGGTCATACCCATAGCATGTTAAAATTACAGGGCAAAATAGCGACCATCCTCCCTCGAACTGGTCTATATCAGGGTCATTTCATGCTAACTGGGAAATTTCATGTGACCAACACCAAGTTCAATTTATTGAGGGTTACATTTGTGCAAAAATGCAATAAACCAATGTACGAGGGGTTTTCCAAAAGTTCTGTCCAACTTGCCATAACTTTTGCAATATTTAATACAGAATCATGATATTTGGGTCAGATAATATTGAAGTAATTTGCAAATGATCCTGAAAAAATCAGGTCATAGAAACAAAAATAAATGGTTATTTTGTTGCCATGGAAACCAAAAGTCATGAAGTGCGGCCCAGGGCACTATTAGGAACACATATTCATTGTATCTTGTCAAAAAATGTGTTTTTTACCAGGGTTAGAGGACAAGAAACATATTAAAAATAATCCCAAACATTTCTCAAATTCGTGTGACAAAGAACATGACAATGAGTGCATTTCCAATAACCTTATATCCCTTAAAAAATCAATACCTCATAGTCCTTGTATTAAGATCACAGTTGATGTTTCGCAGACTTTTTGTTCTTTTTGATGGGTTTTCCATAAGTTCTGTCCAGCCTGTCACAACTTTTGCTAGATTTTTGATATAAAAATTATATTTGGGTCAGTTGATATTTAGATAATTTGCAAATGATCCCCAAAAAATCTGATCTTAGAGGTAAAAATAAAATTTTTATTTGTTGCTATGGAAACCAAAAGTCATGAAATGCGACTGAGAGCTTGTTAACAGACATATCGTGTAAAATATGTAATTATTGCATGAGAAATAGAACAGAATTTTTCCAAAACATTCATAGTCATTTCACAACTTCCAAAAATAATGACTGGGACCTTGTAAATACATTTTCTCATACTTTCTATCCATTTCTGAGTATGATACCTCAGTCTTCATGTTAAGGTCACTTTTGGCATTTTCCAGTCTTCTTTTTATAGGTTTTCCATTGTGTCTTCTTTTCATTCAGAAAAAGTTTGTACAATCTTTATTTGGTCCTGTCACTCATACTGTCTTCCATGCATGTATGATAAAAGGTTCTTACACTCTCTGCTAGTTTTATCCAATTAAAATGAAAAAATGTAACAGGTTCATATGATGTCACATATATAAAAAAAATTGCTCATTTCGTAAAATACTGAGAAACTGCATGAGTGATGGTAAAGTAACTTAGATGTAAAAAAAAACAACAGTTTCAAATGTTTTTAATGATTTTACAATTAACTAATTATATTTCATGAAAAAAAAAAGAATATACTTCAATTTAATATGTCAAGACACAGATAATGCAATCAGGTGTTCAGTTAATTTTTAGTGAGCATTACAAAGTCTGGGCCGCATTTCATGACTTCTGGTTTCCATGGCAACAGATTAAGCATTTATTTTTAATTTTATGATCTGATTTTTTAGGAGTTATTTGCAAATTACGTCAATATTATCTGACCCAAATATCATGTTTCTACATCAAATCAAGCAAAAGTTATGACTAGTTGGACAGAACTTATGGAAAACCCCTCGTACAGCAATCTATAAGTGTGTTGGATTATGACAGTGTATACAGAAGTGCTGAAAAAGATCATTTACTACTTATTATATATCTGCCAACAATGACACTTCCAGTTTTTTCCGTTGTGACAACTTGAGGTTGATTAATTCAATGGCTGTATGTAGTAAGTAATTATAACGAAATGAACAAACTTCAAGATAAAATGTTCTCTTAAATACTCATAAAACCAGAAATGGCTAATCACTTTGTACCTGCAACAGCACAATTTGCAGGAATTATCATTTTAGTTGTGTTACACGTTTGAAATGTCCGTTGTGTAACAACCACTAAAAATGGCTTGAGAACAATGATGGCTAACTTGCCTTCAAGTCACATTACCTTGCATCACAATAAAATGGTCTGCTTTGCTATCTGAACGAAAAGCAAGTCAGAATTTTGTAAATTTCTGAAGTGAGGTACCCTAAAACTCAGCAAAACGTGTGTTACAAACTCTTTACAGTCCATGGTGTTCGCGATATAAAAACCAAAAATTTAGCTTTTTATTAAAAATTTGCATGTTTGGGTGAATTCTACTGAAGTGCAGTTTTGAGGCAAACTAGTTCTGTTGCACTGGAATTTTTTTTCAGGGAGCAGTTATAATTTCAAGGAAAAATTGTCCGTGGTGTTATTGTCCATGGTGTAACATACACCACAGACCATGTGTTACACCACAGACAGTTTGCCATGTACATGTTTCAAAGACTTTAATTCACTGAACAATCAATACATCTGGACAATTGTAATACCATGCACTCTTGTCATTGTTATTTATCCTTCAACTTAACTGGTGCTTTCTTATACAGGCCATAATGCCTAGAATGACTGCCAAAGAAAGGCGTGATATCAATCAGAAACTCATTTGGATTTGTCTGTGGTGTTATTTTATGTCTGTGGTGTAACAACACATTTTTTATTATTGAGTTTTATGATGCAATAATGTACACTCAGGAAGTACAATATATACAAACACAATTTTATATCTAAAATAAGGTTTACCAAGTGTAAGGAAGCTGTATTTTAATTAACGTTGTAACTCTGAGATGGCAATTTCTTGAATTCGTCTGTGGTGTTACATGTTGTCTGTGGTGTAACCATTTAGCCATATTCCGTGGTGTAACATGGTAGTTTTCTCTTTGTCATTCCAAATTGGTACATTCCTGGGCCATAAGACATGAGAGGACTTTCAGACACAGACAGCATATGGGAATGGTGAAGGAAAATTTTAGAAAATAATGTCAGTATTCACTTCAGAAAAACTGAAAGACAATCTCATGATTAAAAAAACTGAATATTCACACATTTGTGGAATAATTTAAAAACTAAAAAGAGGAATACATCATTATAACAGTACTGGGGTTGACAAGAACACAGAATCTCCATGTTGCAACACTTGGATACTTCATTTTCATTCCCCAGTCTGTGTCATCCTAGCAAATATGTGACGTAACACCAAGGACATATTAAGAGTGACTTGTCAATTTCAGCTGCGGATAGAAAAATAACTATCAATGTTTAAGTGCAGCACTAATTACTGTGTATACTCCACATCCCACACTACAGGACAAAACAAAAATTTGTCAAATTAAAAGTAGTTTATATTTTAAAATTCTGCATCATGAAAATTCCCAGTTAGCGTGAAATGACCCATCACTTCTTTTTAAAAAGTAAGTCCTGTCATCTCTCCATGCACGGCTGTGGGATAAATTAGCCAGAGTTGTATCTTCCACAGAGTTCATGACTGTCCAGCACAACTAACAAAATTAAAGATCACAAGAGGAAGAAGCACCAAGTACTTGTCAAGTCAATCTTGTTAGCTGTTGCAGCCAGACTTGCCAGAAAAATGCTTTGCTGTTTGATTGGTGCAGCACCTGAGGCGGTGAACATCAAGACTTGGTCAAGGCTCTGTTTACTAGATGCTAAAACAATTTGCATTTCCCTTAAGGCTGACTTGGAGCCAAGTCATATGGGGCCGTTTTCACCAACATGGTATTAAGAGAAGAGCCAATCAGTCAAGCAGAGCAGTATCAAGTCATACGTTGTGTTAAGTGCGTTTCTCAGCAACTAAGAGTAGGTATCCTAAGATTGATCAAAAAGTACCAAAGAATTGATTAGGCCTTTAACTGGATAATCATTAATTTATAGATATAACATGGTAATTTGTTATAACAATGAACTTCAGAATAGAGTCTATAGATAATACCTGTGAAGTTATACCAATCTATGCATCTTCTAAGGCAAATCTAAAAATTGTGCCTTGAGCAAAACAGTAAATTGGATTGTTCCGTCTTTGTGAATCCCTAATGGAAGTCAAGTGAGATTCATCAATATGTCAGCATCCGCTACAGAGATGAATATGCTCCATACATATTCAGGATGTTGATAAACAGATTTACCTCTTCAGATAGACAACTAAATAGATAACTAGATAGATAGCAAGACAGATAACTAAATAGATAAGATAGATAAATAGATAACTAAATAGACAACTAGATACTTAAGTAGACAGGTCAAATATGTAAATTGTATAGATCTACATGTAGCACAATATCATAATATAGGCATGCTATAATTATAACTATATTGTGGCATATTCCAAATAATAATCCAACATTTAAGTTTCTTTTTGCAAACTCTATTAATTAAATGCAATGCTAATTTAAGATTCAAATACACAGATATAAATATACAAGAATTTATTTTGCAATATAATTTGCTCATTGTAAGGCATAGTCAAATTACATTTCCAGAGTGGCTAATTACCCCCTAATTACCCCCTATAATTTATGCAAGAAACTCAGTTTTACAACCTCCATGGCTGAATGCACATGCTATAGAGTAGATAGAATTAGAAGTGTCCAGATTTTGTCCAGGCAATATCATGCTGAAGACTCATAGGTGAGTTTTTCAATATTTCTTATCAGTTGAGAAACATGCATTACATTATTTGGGTAGTAATATTTTGAAATATGTAAAGAACACTAATTGTATAACTTCACCTTTTCTTCCAGGATTTTTCTGCAGATAAACAATCACTTGAGGAATTCTTGGCTGCAGCCTCAAGGTATTGTTATCATCATAATCTTGCTTATGCTACCCAAAATCAAGTCAATATCTATCTATCTATCTATATATCTATCCATCTATCCATCTATCTATCTATCTATCTATCTATCTATCTATCTATCTTTCTATCTATCTATCTATCTATCTATCTATCTATCTATCTTTCTATCTATCTATCTATCTATCTATCTAACTATCTATCTATCTATATATCTAAAAAAAGTTTTCCCTTGATTAAGCCTAACCTCCTAGCATATGTTTTTAATTTACCAAAGACCAGTATTTTATTAGAGTTACTAGAAACGTTCAATTTGAGGCTCTATGTGTTAATTTGTAATCCATAGGCCAAGCCAGATATAACTTTCCAAAATGTCTTGCAATTCAGGTGTCCATTTCAAGGAATCTGCTATCTGTCTATCTGTCTATCTATCTATCTATCTATCTATCTATCTATCTATCTATCTATCTATCTATCTACCTACCTATCTACCTATCCATCCATCTTTCTATCTTTTTCTCTATCATTTTATCTTTCTTTCTATCTGTCTCTCCATCAATCGGTCCATCAAACCTATCAAATTGATAATGTCTATCTGATCTAATTCATCTCATCAATTTTAAGTAACTTATCTATCTTTTCCTTCCTGTCGTATCCTTCATATATCATACTTTCTACCTTATTCTTCTTTCTGACTAATCTACTTTGTCCTTGCAATGCAGCTTATCTATTCTATCTTTCCTATCTGGCTCATCTACCTTATCCTTCCAGTCTTATGTTTTCTATCACATCCTGTCCTTCCTATCTTCCCATGGGGTGGATCCAGAAAATGTCAGATTGGGGGGGGGAGTTTACAAATGAAAATATACTAAAAATATGGGGATTCAATTTTTTGTAGGGACCATCTCAGATCTGTGTTATAAGCTCCAAATGAGGAAAGATTGTACAGTGAAAGTCCCTAACTAAAGGGGCAAAAAGAATCAGCCAAGTGCTATTTGTCATCAATTTATGTGTACACAGTGGTGGAGCTTCTTGAGTTTCTGGAGGGGGCAACTAGGAAGTTGGCCTTGCAGATATACTTTCCCTATAGCAGGAGTACCCTCCAAATTTATCTCCAATATTGGGAGGGTACTCACGCTACAGCAAAGGTAACTGTGCTTACAATTTACAAATCAAGTATATATTTGCCCCTCTTTATGCTCAGTAGCTCCATCACTGCATGACCTTGGGAGCCACTCAACCATGACAGTCATGGTTGAGTGATTGGGGACCATATCCAAAGCACATCTGGAGCATAATATTATCCCATAGAGATTTCCTTCAAAAAATTATATAGCCTAAGACCTAAGTGTATAAAGATTTGAGACGATATAAGACAAGAGATAAAAGAAAACACTGTATGAGAACATCAGATATTCAACTTCTCACAAACTGGCCAGTCTAAAAGTGTAATAATCCAAATATTATGCAAGCCACAATTAGTTTGTTGTAATGGAAATAGAAATTTCATGTTCATGACAAAGAATATAAAAGGGCTTCTCATTGCTTGATTTGCTGTCTATGTTAATAACATCTGTAATTATGCATGCCTAATCATGAGGTAACATGTATTAGGTTTGTTAAATCACACACTCACAGTGGTACATTGGAGGTATAGATGTAACTACACATACATAAAACATTATTTGAATATTTGGAAAATATAATGTGTGTTCGAAGAAACTTCAGGTCCCTACAATTCTTTTTTTTTTAAAGAATTTCTTGTTTTTCATTAAAATCCTGAATACTCTAGTTCCCATTTGTATTTTTGTTTCTCTTTCCTTCAATGATGTTGTCTTCCTTTCTTATTTACCTGCCTTCACTAAATCTCTGCTGGTTTGTTTTATTGTTTGGCCTATACCCTTATTTCTATGAGATTTATAACTTATTCACATATATAGGCCTATGTATTATTGACATTTTGTATTTATCATGTAACAAGTGAATAACAATTTACTGATCACAAATACTTTCTTTGCAGTGGAAGAACATGATGAGGCCAGCAGTGACACAGGATCCTGTAGATGCAATAAAAAGAAAAATACAAACAACAAATCAAATGTATACAGCGCCAGCACGACACCCTGACAATAATAAAAGCATTCCTCCTCCAATGTTGAAATATAACTGTTAAAAAATGGTTTTCCCCAAAACGTAATAAAAACGTTTCCCAAAAATGTTGAAAAAATGTTTCCTCAAAAAGTAAAAATAACGCTTTCTCCATTACGTAATGAAAACATTATCCAAATACGTCAAATAACGGTTTTCTCATAACGTAAAATAACCATTCTCCAAATAATGTTATAAAAGCATGCATTGGCAAACATTCTAAAAACATTTTTCTGATGCGTTGAATAAATGTTTGCCAAAAGAGTGATTTAAAAATGTTATATAAACAGAAAATAAATGATAAATTATAACCATGGGAGAAAACATCAAAATAACGTTTAAAAAACATTTTTGGAAAACCGTTAACTCCAAACGTAATTTTGCTGACAGTTTTTGGAAACATTGGCATGACATTATTCTAACCGTTTGTGTTAAACGTTAAAATCATGTTTTTTGGACCATCCAATTTAACATTATTTAAACGTAATGAAAAAACGGTTTTTCAACGGATTTTCGACCGTTTATAAACGTAATTTAAACGTAATTGTGTTTGTTGGGTATAGATTTTTTGTTACAGTATTATGATACTCCAGTGAAACAAAGCAATAATGAGAAGCAAAAGTTACTATAGCTTCATTCCACATATGAAACATATATTATGCAGTGCTACATGTCTGAGTATATTGACATTAATAGAAAAACTTTTTTTTTTCAAATTTGTGAAGGATATTTCAGAGAGATCAGCTTCTGTGGGCTTACAACAAAAGCTTGATAACTGGTGTTACTGCCAGCTGATGTAATGTAATGTACAGTACAATTCAAAATAAAGTCAGAAAATTTTCTATCAGAAGTCCTCAGTTTACCAAATTTGCTCTATTTTCTCCTCTCCGCCCCAAATCTCCTTACAAATCCCTTTGACTCCTTTCTACAACCTTAGCCCACATAAAGAAGTCTATTTAAAAGACTACCAATATAACTGCAATCAGCAGAGGTGCAAAATATCAAGTAAGTCAAACACAATGGGGGTGATTGAGGTTAAATTGGTGTTGTTTAAATGTGATTTTAATGTCATTTTAAAAGGTAGTTTCAAGTAGGTAAATGTAGGAAGGGATTCAGAGGTAGTCAAAACTGTGAAAGGGTAAAGTAGCGGCTCATTCTTCCTTCCTGCTTGAGTAATCGTACTTTATCATGGGTTGTACTGTAATCACTGATATTCTCAGTGGACTTTTAAGAGTCAATTACCAGCTGGATGTTGTTCAGATGAGATTTTGAGTTGGCAGCCCCTTGTATCAGTGTCTATGCTGGGGAAGTAAGAGATCCCTCACATTGAGTAAATGGGTAACATGTTCAGGACTCACACTCTCCCCATGCCAATCTCAACCCTTCATGGGTATTAAGAACTGGGCTTGGAGGGCTGCACTTGTACACGTGCGAACGACATCCATCTAACTAATTTCATAGCAGAATATCAGGACAAATGTTTCATGGTGAGGCCCAGTGCCTTCCAAAATAGGACTAACAGGTTGTGTGGCTCAGTGAAAATTATCTTGATGTGGGTATCACGACAACTCTCTTAATCCATGCAGACTCATATGTAGGATTGCATTCTAGCTTCTTGCACCGGAAGACCACTAAGTAAAGCTGGACATCAAAGACCAAGATAAGCTGCCAAGTCGATCTTGCTAAATTAATCACAAATTTCCACTGGACTTTTCCAGAAAATGATCTTGAAAAATGTTATTTACAGCAAAGAAAAAAGTTGAACTCTGTGGTCAGTTATACAAGCTGAGGTAAGCATTAGGAAATCTTCAACTGTAAATAGCCCTTGGTATCAGTTTACGGGCCAAAAATCCCTCACATTGGAAAATACCTGTCCCCCCCCCCCTCCAATCTCATCAACCAATCCGTTTTTAGCACCCAGAAATAGACTTATCAGAGAGCTGCACTTGCAAGGTGTTTTTATCTAATTTAACCACAAAGTATGAAGATGTTTCTTAGTGAGGGCACTGAAACCTCTGAATTAGGACTAACGGTCTGCACCTCAGCGATAATAATCTTGATGTGGGATTCATGACATCTCTCTATAACCAAGCAAACTTGTATGTAGCTTGTGGGACTTTTTGTGCTGGAAATGCACTAAGTAAAGCTGGACGTGGATGGATGGATGGATGATTGGGGTTTTACGTCCAGTATTTATGCACTTGGTAGTCTAATTAGGACGGGGAGAACACGACAATGAAGCGAAGGATGATTGAAACAGCCGTCCAACATAGGCCCAGGTTACCCGGCAAGAGCTGGATTCGAACCCTTGACCCAGTGATTGGCAGCCAAGTACGCTACCACTAGACCAACCCTCCCCCCAAAAAAGCTTAACGTGGAAACCAAATGAGTAATTACCAAATTGATATTGCTTGCCCCTTTTGTATTGGACTTGCCAAGAAAATGACAGAATTCCAAGAACAGTGCTGCAACTTCACTGATGTCCAATTTTATCTGAGTTCATGCCTCGAGGGTAAAGTCTGTAAATTCTGTTTAATTTGTAAATTCTCAATTTCGAAACATTTTGCAGGAAAAGAGAGAACTTTGATACATACCGTCTGTATTGTTTCTACTTTCTGACTTGATAATGTAATAATTGTAAATATTAGGAATCCTTGCTTAAGCAAAAACTGAGAAAAATCTCAAGGTAAAAACCAGTTATTTGATTTTTATTGAGCGAAACAGTTTTCAAAATTTCATCAGCTTCTATCCATATTTCACAGCTACATAATTTAAACTGACGTCATGTTGAAATCTTGGAGGAGGTTTGTCGATATGTTACAGAGAACCAAAGAGCTAAAGCTGCTTGGTTTTTGGAGTTCTTTGATGGCAACTCTTGCCTCTTTCCACATGAAAATGAAGGTAGAAATATATACCCCTGCATCTTTAACATCAAAGTGAAATTGATCTGTTTGCTGAACCATTTTTGAAACCAACATAAAACTCATATCCCATAATAGTTTTTACTGTTTGCAATATAGCTCTACTGTGATATTCATTTATTTTGAAATTCGAACAAATTTAAATGCATATGTCAGGAGACACCCAGAAATAAATTCAAGCAATTAAAACTTTTGTTAAGTTTCAGGATTTTGAAGTTCTCAGCAGCGCTAGGCCTAAAGGCTCATCGAATACATAACAGAGCCGGATCAAAAGTAGCTAAATTTTAGCCAATGTTAAAGACATGAAAAGGATCCAATCTGATTTCTCAAACAAGAGAGCTTAATAAGCAAAGTAATATGCCTGGAATATACTCATCGTTCTGTTAGTGTTTTGTGTTAAAGTTTGATTTTAGCTTTACATAAAAACTTTTGAATTCAGTGAGATTTGTCAATATACGTTGCATGTAGGTATAAAACATTGAATGTGATATTTCTTTAACAAAGCTCACTATCAATATATTTTAGTTTAGAAGCTCCCAGGTAATCCGTTTTGTTGAAGCAACTGCCTCAAACACAACATTAAAGCACCAGAAATCGACTTTATTTTAGAACTGTTTTTCAACTCTCCTATTATTGTGACCACCAGCATGGCTGTGGTCACTTAGAAATCGTACGATTCAATGCACATTTTTGCGGAGGAATAGAACAAGATGCACTTGATGCCCAGTCATGAAACTTGCTGTATGCACCTAACTTTACACTCCTTAATAGCGGGTCTTTAGACCTAAACCAAAAAAAGGGTATTTGATGCACTTTTGTAATTCAGGGTTTTTTAGTGGCACAGTCTACCTTATTGTTTTTTTATTGTCAACTGGTGTGTTTTGAGACAGCCCCCAGAATCGTGGCTCAGCCATTGGTGCATTCCTTCACACTTGATTGCACTAACTTATACTTTACTAGGGGATGTCTCAAAATAAGCCAAACTCTTTTACTAGGGGATGTCTCAAAATAAGCTAAACTCTTTTTAACTCTGACTAAAGAAACAGCAGGCCTATTTCACAGCACTGGCATTGCATACACAGTACTGGCAAAGAAGTTCTGACATTTTGGCAGCTGGGAGAGCCAGACTTGCACATCAGGTCATGATATATCTGATCTCACTCCAGTCACCTTCAAATTAGGAGAAGTTTAGTGCTAAGCCTTCTCAGGCCTCTCCCAAAAAGAGAGGCAAGGTTTTGTGCAATTTACTTCTTATAAAGAGAATAGACATGCTGATTGTTGTTTCTTTTTGGCCTACCACAAATTCCACTGTCATTTGAAGACAAAGCTAATTTCAACCAAATAAGCTAAATCACCTTCTTTAATATACTGTACTAAATGTTCATGTCAAGTTTTACAGTCCCTGGCCAATTAGGAAATGAGAATTGCTTAAATTAAATTAACATGTGCAACACTCAACAATAGCTCACATCAAGAGACATGTGGCCCCCTCTATACTGGTCACAGTGTTGCTGCAATCAATGCAATAACAGAAACACTTTATGTATTTATGTTGCTGAATTCAATGCAAGATCACACTTTATTTAAAGAAGTATATTTCTCTTCTTTCTTCAATCTGTTTATATTTCATGCCAATAAAATATAGGTAGTTAAAAGTACTTAAAACTCAGTTTAATCAATCAAACATAAATTGGATTTAATTTATGCTTTGTGGTGCATTAAAGATAAAGTAGAAAACCAGGGAAAAAAGAAAAAGAAAGGCAGATAGATAAACAGATATGCAGCTATAGAATCTATCTATCTATCTATCTATCTATCTATCTATCTATCTATCTATCTATCTATATATATATATATCTATATATCTATATGTCTATATAGATAGATAGATTAGATAGATAGATTAGATAGATAGATTAGATAGATAGATTAGATAGATAGATTAGATAGATAGATTAGATAGATAGATTCGATAGATAGATAGATAGATAGATTAGATAGATAGATTAGATAGATAGATAGATAGGATAGATAGATTAGATAGATAGATTAGATAGATAGATTAGATAGATAGATATTGATTGATTGATTGATTGATATCTTTCCATCTATCTGTCTATCCATCTATAGCCAGTCATGAAACTTGCTGTATGCACTTATTAACTTTACACTCCTTAATCGGTGATCTTAGAGCTTCTTGCAGATCAGCGTCCCAACTCATAACTGAAATGACAAACTGTTCACGTGACGTTCACGTGACGTAGGCAGCAGCTTTGGACAGGGCCTTAAGCCTTAATAGAGAGAGGCTGCTGTATGACCACAGCACTGTGCATGCAGTGATCAACTGTTAGGGGCCGCCATATAATCAAGATTAACGGTGGGGGGGGGGTGGCTTGGAGTTTGTTTTAATTTTAAATAAATAATTTCTTGTCCAGTTTTGGTGAAATAAATAAATTCTTTTTGCAGTCTTGAAATGAATCTGTAATTTCTTCCAGGGGTATTTCTTTATAAGGCGTCGCTTGATATGGGAATGAATATTTAGGGACTTTGCTTGCTTGAAATAAATAATTGTAGCCACTGTTACTGTGAAATACAAAATACACAATTTTAGACAAAACGGATTAGGGAATAGGTGACAGCTGAGTTCTTGTTATGTACCTGGAGAGACCTTCCTGTATGAAGTTCAGATTTCACCAACATGTCAATTTATATCAGTGGGAAGGCCTACCCAAACAATATCGGATGGAGAGTCGATTTCAAACACTATCTTGAAGGCATGGCAGTGAATGACATTTACAATAACCTTGTTGATTAAAGACAATTTGTGAAAAAATCTTCCCCATGTATATATGACCGCTTTTTATTCTCTGTCATGCTGGATTAGTGACCTCGCTAATAAAGTTAGCTTTGTTGAAGCCCTAATGTGCACACCTGTCAATTTGTAAAGTGGTCAGCATTCAATCTTAGCAGGGGGGGGGGAGATTGGAGTTTTTGTTTTTTGTAATATAAGTAATAACTTCTTGCACAGTTTTGTTTAAATGGGCAAATGTGAATGTTATTCTATTTGGGTAAATTGATGTCATAAGTTTTTTTTCAGGCCCTATGTCACTTTTCCTATGGAATACATGTATGCCATAAAAAATCCCATTCAGTCACAGTGTCCACAACTGTGAAATCATCGTAACAGGGTTTCGTTTGATTTAGAAAATATTTGGGAATATCACACATCCAAAATAAATAATGATTACTCTTCAAGTACCCCCCCCCCAATCTAATGGTCGACCACTTATTCTTGTGAGCCAGGAACCTTAAGGCCATGTTAAGGCTGTGACGTGGCAAAGCCCATTCGCAAGTTGAAGTTGCAAAAAGTTTGACTGGACCAGCAATCTGCAAAGAGCTATAAGACCCAATCCAAAAAAAAAGATATTTCATGCACTTCTGTCATTCAGGGGTTTTCAGTGACACGCCCTACCTTATTCTTTTTTTATTGGCAACTGGTGTGTTTTGAGACAGCCCCCAAAATTGTAGCTCAGCCATTGGTCTATATTGATCAGACTCGATATGCATGACTGCCGTGGCTTATACTGCAGGCCAGTGCGGGGGGATGTCTCAAAAGCTGCCAAACTGTATTTCCAAATAGTGCAGGGGGATGTCTCAAAAGCAGCCAAACTCTGTATTTCCAAATAAAACAACTGGGATACCCTGTACCAGTGGAATACACATAATTATAAGAATGAGAAGATTGGTGACATCCAGTGGAATACCTTTGTACCAGTGGGCACTGGGCTGCGTACAAAGGGTCGGGGCACCTAGTGGGATAGCCATAGGGTGGGGGCACCCCTGTGGGATACCCAAAGGGTTGGGGCACCCCGGGCACCTCTGTGGGATACCCAAAGGGTGGAGGCAACCCTGTGGAATACCCAAAGGGTGGGGGCACCCCCATGGGATGCTCAAAGGGTGGGGGCACCCCCATGGGATACCCAAAGGGTGGGGCACCCCGTGGGATACCCAAAGGGTGGGGGGCTCCCCCATGGGATACCCAAAGGGTGGGGCACCACAGTGGGATACCCAAATGTTGGGGACACCCCTGTGGGATACCCAAAGGGTGGGGGCACCTCCCTGGGATACCAAAAGGGTGGGGGCATCCCGTGGGATACCCAAAAGGTGGGGCATCCCCTAGGGATACCCAAAGGGCGGGGGCACCCAGTGGAATGCCCAAAGGGAAGGAGCACCCCCATGGGCTATCCAAAAGGTAGGGGCACCCCCGTGGGATACCCAAAGGGTGGAGGCACTCAGTGGGCTGCCCAAAGGGAAGGGGCACCCCGATGGGCTACCCAAAGGGTTGGGGCACCCACATGGGATACCCCAATGGTGGGGGCACCCAGTGGGACACCCATAGGGTTGGGGCACCCAAATGGAATACCCAATGGTGGGGGCACCACACCTTTCTCTGTTTACCTAACTTAAATTGCTTATGATGCATTTTTTCATTGTCACTGCTTAGCATAGAAAAACACATCATCTGGCATCTTTGGCATGCTTTCACTTCATCATTATGAACATTCAACATAAACAGGTGAAGGGCCCTCTAGAGGCCAACAATTTAACTATGACAGGTGAATTTGGAGATGGGGCCCCCACTGAATCATATTGCGCAACACAGCATCAGTGTCCTCTAGTGGCCATTTTTTGAACCACAGGCAAAAAGATCTTGCACTTGGTGACCCCAGACCAATTAAAGTTCAATGTCAAAGAAAGTCTTTATTGCATTTCCACATAATTAAGGGATTTTCACTCAAAACACTCCATCAGGGATAATGCATTATGCATTACTGCACTGCACCACTGCATTAAAACAATTTATTCCATGACTAGCCATGTATTGTCCCCAATAACACCAAACTGCCCAGGGAAATAACTAGCTGTGGAGGGACAATAACTCGTATTTCCCTCAAAAGACTTCCTTACAGTGCCCCTTTGTGTTAATGACCACTCTGGAGGGACAATAACTCATATTACCCTCAGATGATGTTGCTAACAGAGCCCTCTTGTGTTAACGTTCAAAAAAGTCTTTTTGTTTAAAATTCACCGCTACAATTTAAATTAATCATATTTTTCAAGCAAATATATTTGTATGCCTAATCATGGAATAAGGGCCCTCGGGAAAATATGGACTGGCAGGGAGAATACTAGGGTCAATACAAAACAATCCATGTAATAGTATAACTGCATTACAGCACTGCATCAGCACTGAATTTCAGCACTGCATTACAGCGCTGCATCACAGCGCTGCATCACAGCGCTGCATCACAGCGCTGCATCACAGCACTGCATCACAGCACTGCATCACAGCACTGCATTGCATTAGTCTCCATCACAGCTCTGCATTACTGTACTGCATTATTGCACTGCATTGCAGCATTGCATCACTGTACTGCACTACAACAATGCGTCACTGCACTACATTACAGCACTGCATTTAGAGAGCACTGACCTGAGCATTGACCTGAGCATTTTGTTGCAGTTATCATTTTTTATGTATAGGTGGAGCCAACCCTTCCAGAGTGGTCACAGAAAAAGAAGGCTTCATGAATTGAGGCCCTCGAATAAAGGCCTCCCTTAAATTAACCTAAAGTTTCCGTATGTATTCTCATGGATGGACAAATACAAATATATCCTATTCTATTCTATTAATAGAGGTCCTAGTGGATAGAGCCTACCTAAAAATAAGGCCCCGTCAAATGAATTCCCAACTTGCATAGAGACCCCCCTCGAATAAAGGCCCCACTAGAATAGAGGCCCACCTTGAATATATACCCCCCCCCCCCATTGAATAGAGGACCCCTTGAATATAAGCCCCTTTGAAATGAAAGACCCCCTTGAAAAGACGACCGTTTGAATAAAGGACCCCTCTTCATCTGCGACATAGATGCCAGTGAATATATACATATCCTATTATTACTACTATGCAACTGGCCACCACTGAAAAGGAAAACCACTGAAAAGCACAGCATGAACTTGGCTGGCATTGCCATTTACTTTTTTGCTGTCGATTGCCTGTTTGAAGGAATGATGCAGTGCTGTAATGCAGTTATACTATTACATGGATTGTTTTGTATTGACCCTAGTATTCTCCCTGCCAGTCCATATTTTCCCGAGGGCCCTTATTCCATGATTAGGCATACAAATATATTTGCTTGAAAAATATGATTAATTTAAATTGTAGCGGTGAATTTTAAACAAAAAGACTTTTCTGAACGTTAACACAAGAGGGCTCTGTTAGCAACATCATCTGAGGGTAATATGAGTTATTGTCCCTCCAGAGTGGTCATTAACACAAAGGGGCACTGTAAGGAAGTCTTTTGAGGGAAATACGAGTTATTGTCCCTCCACAGCTAGTTATTTCCCTGGGAAGTTTGGTGTTATTGGGGACAATACATGGCTAGTCATGGAATAAATTGTTTTAATGCAGTGGTGCAGTGCAGTAATGCATAATGCATTATCCCTGATGGAGTGTTTTGAGTGAAAATCCCTTAATTATGTGGAAATGCAATAAAGACTTTCTTTGACATTGAACTTTAATTGGTCTGGGGTCACCAAGTGCAAGATCTTTTTGCCTGTGGTTCAAAAAATGGCCACTAGAGGACACTGATGCTGTGTTGCGCAATATGATTCAGTGGGGGCCCCATCTCCAAATTCACCTGTCATAGTTAAATTGTTGGCCTCTAGAGGGCCCTTCACCTGTTTATGTTGAATGTTCATAATGATGAAGTGAAAGCATGCCAAAGATGCCAGATGATGTGTTTTTCTATGCTAAGCAGTGACAATGAAAAAATGCATCATAAGCAATTTAAGTTAGGTAAACAGAGAAAGGTGTGGTGCCCCCACCATTGGGTATTCCATTTGGGTGCCCCAACCCTATGGGTGTCCCACTGGGTGCCCCCACCATTGGGGTATCCCATGTGGGTGCCCCAACCCTTTGGGTAGCCCATCGGGGTGCCCCTTCCCTTTGGGCAGCCCACTGAGTGCCTCCACCCTTTGGGTATCCCACGGGGGTGCCCCTTCCTTTTGGATAGCCCATGGGGGTGCTCCTTCCCTTTGGGCATTCCACTGGGTGCCCCCGCCCTTTGGGTATCCCTAGGGGATGCCCCACCTTTTGGGTATCCCACGGGATGCCCCCACCCTTTTGGTATCCCAGGGAGGTGTCCCCACCCTTTGGGTATCCCACAGGGGTGTCCCCAACATTTGGGTATCCCACTGTGGTGCCCCACCCTTTGGGTATCCCATGGGGGAGCCCCCCTACCCTTTGGGTATCCCACGGGGTGCCCCACCCTTTGGGTATCCCATGGGGGTGCCCCCACCCTTTGAGCATCCCATGGGGGTGCCCCCACCCTTTGGGTATTCCACAGGGTTGCCTCCACCCTTTGGGTATCCCACAGAGGTGCCCGGGGTGCCCCAACCCTTTGGGTATCCCACAGGGGTGCCCCCACCCTATGGCTATCCCACTAGGTGCCCCGACCCTTTGTACGCAGCCCAGTGCCCACTGGTACAAAGGTATTCCACTGGATGTCACCAATCTTCTCATTCTTATAATTATGTGTATTCCACTGGTACAGGGTATCCCAGTTGTTTTATTTGGAAATACAGAGTTTGGCTGCTTTTGAGACATCCCCCTGCACTATTTGGAAATACAGTTTGGCAGCTTTTGAGACATCCCCCCGCACTGGCCTGCAGTATAAGCCACGGCAGTCATGCATATCGAGTCTGATCAATATAGACCAATGGCTGAGCTACAATTTTGGGGGCTGTCTCAAAACACACCAGTTGCCAATAAAAAAAGAATAAGGTAGGGCGTGTCACTGAAAACCCCTGAATGACAGAAGTGCATGAAATATCTTTTTTTTTGGATTGGGTCTTATAGCTCTTTGCAGATTGCTGGTCCAGTCAAACTTTTTGCAACTTCAACTTGCGAATGGGCTTTGCCACGTCACAGCCTTAACATGGCCTTAAGGTTCCTGGCTCACAAGAATAAGTGGTCGACCATTAGATTGGGGGGGGGGTACTTGAAGAGTAATCATTATTTATTTTGGATGTGTGATATTCCCAAATATTTTCTAAATCAAACGAAACCCTGTTACGATGATTTCACAGTTGTGGACACTGTGACTGAATGGGATTTTTTATGGCATACATGTATTCCATAGGAAAAGTGACATAGGGCCTGAAAAAAAACTTATGACATCAATTTACCCAAATAGAATAACATTCACATTTGCCCATTTAAACAAAACTGTGCAAGAAGTTATTACTTATATTACAAAAAACAAAAACTCCAATCTCCCCCCCCCTGCTAAGATTGAATGCTGACCACTTTACAAATTGACAGGTGTGCACATTAGGGCTTCAACAAAGCTAACTTTATAAGCGAGGTCACTAATCCAGCATGACAGAGAATAAAAAGCGGTCATATATACATGGGGAAGATTTTTTCACAAATTGTCTTTAATCAACAAGGTTATTGTAAATGTCATTCACTGCCATGCCTTCAAGATAGTGTTTGAAATCGACTCTCCATCCGATATTGTTTGGGTAGGCCTTCCCACTGATATAAATTGACATGTTGGTGAAATCTGAACTTCATACAGGAAGGTCTCTCCAGGTACATAACAAGAACTCAGCTGTCACCTATTCCCTAATCCGTTTTGTCTAAAATTGTGTATTTTGTATTTCACAGTAACAGTGGCTACAATTATTTATTTCAAGCAAGCAAAGTCCCTAAATATTCATTCCCATATCAAGCGACGCCTTATAAAGAAATACCCCTGGAAGAAATTACAGATTCATTTCAAGACTGCAAAAAGAATTTATTTATTTCACCAAAACTGGACAAGAAATTATTTATTTAAAATTAAAACAAACTCCAAGCCACCCCCCCCCCACCGTTAATCTTGATTATATGGCGGCCCCTAACAGTTGATCACTGCATGCACAGTGCTGTGGTCATACAGCAGCCTCTCTCTATTAAGGCTTAAGGCCCTGTCCAAAGCTGCTGCCTACGTCACGTGAACGTCACGTGAACAGTTTGTCATTTCAGTTATGAGTTGGGACGCTGATCTGCAAGAAGCTCTAAGATCACCGATTAAGGAGTTAATAAGTGCATACAGCAAGTTTCATGACTGGCTATAGATGGATAGACAGATAGATGGAAAGATATCAATCAATCAATCAATCAATATCTATCTATCTAATCTATCTATCTAATCTATCTATCTAATCTATCTATCCTATCTATCTATCTATCTAATCTATCTATCTAATCTATCTATCTATCTATCTATCGAATCTATCTATCTAATCTATCTATCTAATCTATCTATCTAATCTATCTATCTAATCTATCTATCTAATCTATCTATCTAATCTATCTATCTATATAGACATATAGATATATAGATATATATATATATAGATAGATAGATAGATAGATAGATAGATAGATAGATAGATAGATAGATAGATAGATAGATAGATAGATAGATAGATAGATAGATTCTATAGCTGCATATCTGTTTATCTATCTGCCTTTCTTTTTCTTTTTTCCCTGGTTTTCTACTTTATCTTTAATGCACCACAAAGCATAAATTAAATCCAATTTATGTTTGATTGATTAAACTGAGTTTTAAGTACTTTTAACTACCTATATTTTATTGGCATGAAATATAAACAGATTGAAGAAAGAAGAGAAATATACTTCTTTAAATAAAGTGTGATCTTGCATTGAATTCAGCAACATAAATACATAAAGTGTTTCTGTTATTGCATTGATTGCAGCAACACTGTGACCAGTATAGAGGGGGCCACATGTCTCTTGATGTGAGCTATTGTTGAGTGTTGCACATGTTAATTTAATTTAAGCAATTCTCATTTCCTAATTGGCCAGGGACTGTAAAACTTGACATGAACATTTAGTACAGTATATTAAAGAAGGTGATTTAGCTTATTTGGTTGAAATTAGCTTTGTCTTCAAATGACAGTGGAATTTGTGGTAGGCCAAAAAGAAACAACAATCAGCATGTCTATTCTCTTTATAAGAAGTAAATTGCACAAAACCTTGCCTCTCTTTTTGGGAGAGGCCTGAGAAGGCTTAGCACTAAACTTCTCCTAATTTGAAGGTGACTGGAGTGAGATCAGATATATCATGACCTGATGTGCAAGTCTGGCTCTCCCAGCTGCCAAAATGTCAGAACTTCTTTGCCAGTACTGTGTATGCAATGCCAGTGCTGTGAAATAGGCCTGCTGTTTCTTTAGTCAGAGTTAAAAAGAGTTTAGCTTATTTTGAGACATCCCCTAGTAAAAGAGTTTGGCTTATTTTGAGACATCCCCTAGTAAAGTATAAGTTAGTGCAATCAAGTGTGAAGGAATGCACCAATGGCTGAGCCACGATTCTGGGGGCTGTCTCAAAACACACCAGTTGACAATAAAAAAACAATAAGGTAGACTGTGCCACTAAAAAACCCTGAATTACAAAAGTGCATCAAATACCCTTTTTTTGGTTTAGGTCTAAAGACCCGCTATTAAGGAGTGTAAAGTTAGGTGCATACAGCAAGTTTCATGACTGGGCATCAAGTGCATCTTGTTCTATTCCTCCGCAAAAATGTGCGTTGAATCGTACGATTTCTAAGTGACCACAGCCATGCTGGTGGTCACAATAATAGGAGAGTTGAAAAACAGTTCTAAAATAAAGTCGATTTCTGGTGCTTTAATGTTGTGTTTGAGGCAGTTGCTTCAACAAAACGGATTACCTGGGAGCTTCTAAACTAAAATATATTGATAGTGAGCTTTGTTAAAGAAATATCACATTCAATGTTTTATACCTACATGCAACGTATATTGACAAATCTCACTGAATTCAAAAGTTTTTATGTAAAGCTAAAATCAAACTTTAACACAAAACACTAACAGAACGATGAGTATATTCCAGGCATATTACTTTGCTTATTAAGCTCTCTTGTTTGAGAAATCAGATTGGATCCTTTTCATGTCTTTAACATTGGCTAAAATTTAGCTACTTTTGATCCGGCTCTGTTATGTATTCGATGAGCCTTTAGGCCTAGCGCTGCTGAGAACTTCAAAATCCTGAAACTTAACAAAAGTTTTAATTGCTTGAATTTATTTCTGGGTGTCTCCTGACATATGCATTTAAATTTGTTCGAATTTCAAAATAAATGAATATCACAGTAGAGCTATATTGCAAACAGTAAAAACTATTATGGGATATGAGTTTTATGTTGGTTTCAAAAATGGTTCAGCAAACAGATCAATTTCACTTTGATGTTAAAGATGCAGGGGTATATATTTCTACCTTCATTTTCATGTGGAAAGAGGCAAGAGTTGCCATCAAAGAACTCCAAAAACCAAGCAGCTTTAGCTCTTTGGTTCTCTGTAACATATCGACAAACCTCCTCCAAGATTTCAACATGACGTCAGTTTAAATTATGTAGCTGTGAAATATGGATAGAAGCTGATGAAATTTTGAAAACTGTTTCGCTCAATAAAAATCAAATAACTGGTTTTTACCTTGAGATTTTTCTCAGTTTTTGCTTAAGCAAGGATTCCTAATATTTACAATTATTACATTATCAAGTCAGAAAGTAGAAACAATACAGACGGTATGTATCAAAGTTCTCTCTTTTCCTGCAAAATGTTTCGAAATTGAGAATTTACAAATTAAACAGAATTTACAGACTTTACCCTCGAGGCATGAACTCAGATAAAATTGGACATCAGTGAAGTTGCAGCACTGTTCTTGGAATTCTGTCATTTTCTTGGCAAGTCCAATACAAAAGGGGCAAGCAATATCAATTTGGTAATTACTCATTTGGTTTCCACGTTAAGCTTTTTTGGGGGGAGGGTTGGTCTAGTGGTAGCGTACTTGGCTGCCAATCACTGGGTCAAGGGTTCGAATCCAGCTCTTGCCGGGTAACCTGGGCCTATGTTGGACGGCTGTTTCAATCATCCTTCGCTTCATTGTCGTGTTCTCCCCGTCCTAATTAGACTACCAAGTGCATAAATACTGGACGTAAAACCCCAATCATCCATCCATCCATCCACGTCCAGCTTTACTTAGTGCATTTCCAGCACAAAAAGTCCCACAAGCTACATACAAGTTTGCTTGGTTATAGAGAGATGTCATGAATCCCACATCAAGATTATTATCGCTGAGGTGCAGACCGTTAGTCCTAATTCAGAGGTTTCAGTGCCCTCACTAAGAAACATCTTCATACTTTGTGGTTAAATTAGATAAAAACACCTTGCAAGTGCAGCTCTCTGATAAGTCTATTTCTGGGTGCTCAAGACAGATTGGTTGATGAGATTGGAGGGGGAGGGACAGGTATTTTCCAATGTGAGGGATTTTTGGCCCGTAAACTGATACCAAGGGCTATTTACAGTTGAAGATTTCCTAATGCTTACCTCAGCTTGTATAACTGACCACAGAGTTCAACTTTTTTCTTTGCTGTAAATAACATTTTTCAAGATCATTTTCTGGAAAAGTCCAGTGGAAATTTGTGATTAATTTAGCAAGATCGACTTGGCAGCTTATCTTGGTCTTTGATGTCCAGCTTTACTTAGTGGTCTTCCGGTGCAAGAAGCTAGAATGCAATCCTACATATGAGTCTGCATGGATTAAGAGAGTTGTCGTGATACCCACATCAAGATAATTTTCACTGAGCCACACAACCTGTTAGTCCTATTTTGGAAGGCACTGGGCCTCACCATGAAACATTTGTCCTGATATTCTGCTATGAAATTAGTTAGATGGATGTCGTTCGCACGTGTACAAGTGCAGCCCTCCAAGCCCAGTTCTTAATACCCATGAAGGGTTGAGATTGGCATGAGGAGAGCGTGAGTCCTCAACATGTCACCCATTTACTCCATGTGAGGGATCTCTTACTTCCCCAGCTTGTACACTGATACAAGGGGCTGTCAACTCAAAATCTCATATGAACAACATCCAGCTGGTAATTGAATCTTAAAAGTCCACTGAGAATATCAGTACCCTGTCAGCGTGCCTCGGCGGTCTGGCGCCGGCCCGGCGTCGGTCCGACGTTGGGCCGCTAAGGCACGCTGACAGGGTAATTACATTACATTATATCAGCTGACATTAACACCGGTTATCAAGCTTTTGTTGTAAGCCCACAGAAGCTGATCTCTCTGAAATATCCTTCACAAATTTGAAAAAAAAAAGTTTTTCTATTAATGTCAATATACTCAAACATGTAGCACTGTATAAGATATATGTTTCATATTTGGAATGAAGCTATAGTAACTTTTGCATCGCATTATTGCCTTGTTTCGCTGGAGTATCATAATGCTGTAACAAAAAATCTATAAAGAGGTAAATCTGTTTATAAACATCCTGAATATGTATGAAGCATATTCATCTCTGTAGCGGATGCTGACATATTGATGAATCTCACTTGACTTCCATTAGGGATACACAAAGACGGGACAATCCAATTTACTGTTTTGCTCAAGGCACAATTTTTAGATTTGCCTACGAAGATGCATAGATTGGTATAACTTTACAGGTATTATAGACTCTATCTGAAGTTCATTGTTATCACAAATTATCATGTTGCATCTATAAACTAATGATTATCCAGTTGAAGGCCTAATCACTTCTTTGGTACTTTTTGATCAATCTTAGGATACCTGTTCTAAGTTGCTGAGAAATGCACTTAACACAACGCATGACTTGGCTCCAAGTCAGCCTTTTAAACAGAGCCTTGACCAAGTCTTGATGTTCACTGCCTCAGGTGTTGCACCAATCAAACAGCAAAGACATTTTTTTTGGCATGTGTGGCTGAACAGCTAACAAGATTGACTCAAGTACTTGGTGCTTCTTCCTCTTGTGATCTTCAATTTTGTTAGTTGTGCTGGATGATCATAGACTCTCTATAAGAAATAACTCTTGGCTAATTTATCCCACAGCCGTGCATGGAGAGATGAAAGGACTTACTTTTTAAAAAGAAGTGATATAGACCAGTTCGAGGGAGGATGGTCGCTATTTTGCCCTGTAATTTTAACATGCTATGGGTATGACCAGGTTAGTTGACTTGCCCTGATGTTGGTTTTAAAAGAATTGCCCTGACTTTCCCTGATGCCACGGGCGTGGGGGTTGAAAGGCAGCTCCCCTGATCCCTGTGAAATAGAAGTTTTATGCTAAAAAGTTTTTACAGGAGTAACAATAATGTGCACTATTTTATCAACAGTCTGGCTTGTGTACCAAGGATATGCATCATATCCCATAATGTTGACAATACCACATGAAAAAGCAGTGGATATATCCCATGTGGTATTGCGTTGTATACTCAACGGTTTGATCATTGTTGATGATGTCGTTGCATTGTTTGCCATAGTGACATCATGTCCATGGTGACGTCACAGCATTTTGACATCATCAGTTGAGCTGCTATCTGTGTTCTGATTGGCTGATACAGCTGTGGAGTATAGATCACCTGAGTGAAGTTCAGCTTTCTTTGGAGTTACATAATGGGGTATAAATAAGGCCAAATGGTTGTATGGTGGTATTTTGAGATGTACTCCCACTCGTGATGATATCCTGAGTCCTCACTCCTCTGTACCCACGAGTGCGTCAGTACTCATGGGTACAGAGGACTCAGGATATCTTCAACTCGTGGAGTACATCTCAAAATTCCACCATACCCATTTGGTCTTATTATAATATGTACATGAGATAATTAAGTGTGATTGTAGGCCTACCATTTTAATGGGTAGAGATGCATTTCAGAGCCATCGGAAGTGAGAAAGTTCCTTTACAAATTATTATTTTCGACTATTGAAACTTCAATCAAAATCTACTTCACAATTCAATGACATTAACAGGAATTATCTGCTTATTAACAGCTTTTCTGGTCTTTGATGTCATTACCGAAAGACAGCTAACTTTGAATTCCTTGGCACCAAGGAGTCTATGGAAATATAATTATCTGTAATTAATTTAATATTATAAAATCTCAAATTTCAAAACTTGTAATGTAGACTAATGAAATTCATAACAGTTTTTTATAAAGTTGCACATTTATTAGGGACCGTTCAGAATTTATGACTGGTGGTTACGGAAATATGCTCAAGGGGGTACTAACTTCTCACACGTGTCTCAAGGGGGGGGTACTAATTTTTGACAACATGTCCGGGGGCGTAAGAAATTGAAAAAAAACATAAAATGTCTTAAAAGGCGAATAAACTCAGTTTATACGGCATATACTCGCTTTTACACCCAAAATTCCGCGAATCTGTACATTTTACCATCAAATGGCACATGTAAAACAGTATATATGTGTAAATTACATTGTATGTCCGGGGGGTACTGAAAATTTGCATGAAACCTAAGGTTGGGGTATTAAAAGCATGCTGGCCAACTGAGTATGTTGGTCACAGATAACAATTGAGGCAATTCTTTTGGCCGGCTTATTCTAAAGATATAAATCTGAATTTACACAACTTTAAAATCAGTATACAAATGTACATTCTTACGACACAAATTATCTTATTCCAGACCTCATTATGTCGTGTCGTTAAATGGATGGTAAATGCCGGAAATGCCTAATGTATGCCTTTCAAGTTGAAAGAGACAGAATTGATGGGAGGCTATATGAATGATAGTCCTTTTAAATCAATTAACTAATTACCCTTTCCAAATATGGACCTCAAATCAAATTTTGTTTTACAACTTCCTGACATTACAGTGAATTATCTGCTTATTAACAACTCCATTCAAGCCTTTGATGTCACCACAATAAGACAGCTCACTTTGAATTCCTTGTCTCAAAGGGTTCCATGAAAATTTAATTAAACATAATTAAAATTTAATACAAATTCCGGCAGTTGTAAGCTTGTGTTAAGCTTCGCTGATGATATTTGTAATTACTCCTTTTCCCTTGTACACTGAAAAAAAGGTTTGTGTGAAACAGACAAAACGAACGTTAGCGGGTGTCTGTCCAAAATTTTGTTTAAATTCAGACAAAAGGTATGTTTATTTCTGACATTTCATTGATCAAATCACACAAAAAATTGATCAAGATTGACAATGAAAACTTTTGTCTATATTCACACAAAATTTTGGACGGACACCAGCTAACGTTCATTTTGTCTGTTTTACACAAACCTTTTTTTCAGTGTAATGTTTAGAAGAATTAATGCTTTATTCCCAAGAAATTGTCTTGGAATTCACATAAAAATTTATGGTCAAGTAAATAATTTTTGGTTTGAACTATTATTTGCTGCCATGTCAAGGAGGCTTCATAACACACCAAAATTCAAATTCTAAACATGGAAAATAATGCTTGTAGCTTGTACCATTATGTCCATTTTAATATAATTGGTCGAAGCGATAAATTCAGCTAAAATAATTCAAGCATTCAGTTGATTTTATTTTGGGTCTTGCAAAAAAGTTTGTCTCTGTATGCTCGCAATGCACATCATTCATATCAGGAACCAGTCTGTGATGAGAATAGCAAACACATAAATAGGACATATATTTCACTGAGCATGCAATGTCACAATTTCCAGGCAATCATGGACATGATGTGCTTTGCTGTAACAAATTTGATACACCATCTAAAGAAGATGGACTGGAAAGCAAATACACAGTTCTCTATACTTTTGTCCAAAAGTAGGAAGTTTGTGAGAAGAGTTTGGACAAGAACGGTTATTCACTTGGTTCATATGGGGAGGAATCTCATTTAAAGATCTCCCTATCTAAGAAAAGATAGAAATTATACATTGTAGAAGGTTCCGATCACTTAAATGCCCTGTTCACATAGAACTGAGTATGGGCCGGGTCAGCTGTCTGATAAGTGAAAAAAAATGTCACAGGTCTTGATCTGAAGGTGATTTCATGTCGGAATATGATTTATGGAACTCATGTAGGGGAAGGCTTCTTGCACTGTTCCAGACACTAATTAGGCATGTGCGGGGCATGTGAAGAAAGTAAGAAATTTCAGACATTAACGGTATTCAGGTCAAATTACCAATGTCTTGGATTGATATTCATAGAACATTGGAAGGCAACTGAATAAGCTGCCTACCCAGTGAACAAAATTAACGATTATAGCATGCTACCGCTGAATTACCAAGGAGGATTTCTCGAACCGTCTATATCTGTGGACATAGAGAATATTTCAAACTCATTAGCAAGATTCTTTCCTAAATGTGTGAGGATTATTACCTGGTTGTAATTACTGCTGATGATTAAGATGCAGATATTCCCTTTTTGCTCATTTAATTAGACATTTCTGTTGCACAAAAGCAAAAACCAATTAAAGGAGCATTTATTGGTGAGTTTTTCGTATTTCATTGAAATAAACATGACTGGCAATAAAGATTGCAGGAAACACTATGTCAGACATGTATTTTCTGCTGCAGTTTAATAGAGAAAAAGAATAATTGGTCAGTGAGATCTCACAGAAATGTGAGCAACTAGAGAGTGCAAAGATCTATTTGAATGAATTCGTTCAAGCCATCGTATTCTATATCTGTATACTACTAATAACATATAATGAAATTCTATATCAAAGTTTTTGGCTGTAAAAGAGCCGGCGCCATCTTCAAAGAACTCAAAACCTGAAATATATCAATATTGAGCAAACTAACATTTGATTATCAAGCAAATTTAGCTCTGTGGTTCTCTGTAACATATCAAAATTCCACCTTCATGCTTTTCATATGATATAAGCATGATATTGAAGCTGTGAAACATTGGTAAAGACTGTTGGAACTCTTTTTCTTGAAATGAAAGAAAAAAATCATAATGATATTGGTAGCGGAGGGACAACGGCCATCAACATGTCAAATATTTCGCAATGTGAGGGATCGTTTATTTGCTCAGCGCATGAACTGAAACAAGGGGCTGTTTTTTTTACAGTAAAAGAATTACTAATGCTTACATGGATGGGAAGTAATGTTTTAGCTAAACCTCAGATTGTAATGCTGACCAAAGATTTGAAGACTCCTCTCAGCAAGTTCTCTGTTAATAACATTTAGCAAGATCAACCTGGCAACTTATCTTGGACTTTGATGTCCAGCTTTACTTACTGGTCTTCCGGTGGAAGAAGCCAGAATGCATTCCCACATGGGTCATTCCACATGAAATCAACCAAAATTTGAAAAGTGCCCCACCTCACCATCTCAGATTTTCACGAAACTGTCCACATTTGAAGAACTATATATGGAATGAATGTATGCAAAATATCAGTTCTGTAACTGCAAATTTGAGAGAGTACTGACCGATTGAAGTTTGAAAATTAGAACCGAAAGTTGAAAATTGTCCCATCTAGAAATTGCTGTCATTTATTGAATTCTCAAGATAAAGCCCTAAAATATTATAAATAAATGCTTGATATCTCAATAAACAAAATGGCTGAAAGCAAATTGCTGGAAAAAAGTTTGATGACCTTCCACAAATTTTCAAAGTTGGAAGGTTTATCACACTAAAACTAAAATTTCAATAATTTCCCACTCGGTCACAAAACTTCCAAAATTAAAGATACTTTACGAATTTGTTCTTTGGGGTGAGAAGGAAGGGTAATGTTGATTTCATGTCCCTGGCTGACGTTTGCTGTGATACAGACTAAGCTCAAATTTTAAAAAAATCAAATTTACCAATGTTCGGAGTGAAAAATCACAATGTGGGATAGGTCATAGCAACAACACATGCATATCACGTGAAAATATATGCAAAGGGCTTTTGATTCATATAAGATACGTCTTGTGTATATGATTTTTTCTTTTTCATATTCAAGCTTTAAATATAGTCATTTAGGCTGTAATTATGCAGATATAAAATGATCAAAAGATCATTTGGGACCACTTATATGGTTGCAAAAATAGGATATAAGTATTGCCTTGATTTAGGATTTTTACCCAATACCAAATATGCTAAATTAGTACATTCAAGTACAATTATCTTGTATCATAACAATGCAAAATTATGAAAAAATTGCACAAATTTTAAAATCAGCTAATGCCATGTGGGACATGTCATATAATGAAAATAGATAGATATATACTATGTCCATACTATGAACTTTATTTTAGAACCAAGTATGACAAGTGTATTACATTCTGTGGTTGTCAAATCAAGTAAGTTATCAGCATGGCACTGACAATAATGACCATAAATGGCAAAAGCATAAAATACAAAACCATGAAGTTTCCAATTAAATTTAGTAGTAGATCAAAGCCCTTGATCAAGGTATACAATTTGAAAATAATTTTGTCAGCTGTCCATCTTTATCTTAGGTAAAATTTCACTTTCCCCAATAATTGACTAGGATACCCTCAAAAACTTAAAAAAATTTTTTTAAAGCAACCCTTAACAAATTTTTTGTTTTTTTGTGAGGACCTACTATTTTTCCAAATGATAAAATCATATCACCTGTCCTGCACGAGCTTTTGAAATTTCAGAATTTTTCCTTCTAGATAATTATTCTCCCAAAGAATTTTAGTAGACAGTTACAAAAGGAAATTCAAAGGTAAGATGTGACATCAAATTGAAGACCTTGGTTGAAATATAAGTTTCAGCCAACATTTAAAGTCAAATTTATCATCCCACATGATTTTGCTGTCATTTGAAATCCAAACATAATGTTGAAAAGGTGTAAACGACCAAAATACAAAGTGAAATTTCACAATTAAAAATTCATATACACAAAATGTGGCTCATATCAATCAAAAGCCCTTCTCGTACGCTTTCTTATGAAATGCGTCAGCAGCTTGTGCTACCTATCCCACATGGTGAAATGTTTCTCCCAAAAATGGTAAATTTCAATTTTTTCAA
This sequence comes from Platynereis dumerilii, assembly GCA_026936325.1. Classification (NCBI taxonomy): domain Eukaryota; kingdom Metazoa; phylum Annelida; class Polychaeta; order Phyllodocida; family Nereididae; genus Platynereis; species Platynereis dumerilii. The sequence continues at coordinate 1,181,344 of JAPTHN010000046.1, read as the reverse complement.
AATTGTGCGGGGTATAAATCGCTGCCATCAATACCTAGTGAAGCAATTTTATTTTTACTAGTTCTAATCACCCCAAAGAACAAATGTGCGGAATATTTGACATTTTGAAAGTCACTTGAGGGAGATAGAAATTATTGAAATCTGGAATTCGGTGTGATAAATCATACACATTTAAAACATTCTGGAAGAGTGGCAAATTCTTCTGGGTTAAATATTCTTGAAGTACAATTTACAATAGGGTCATATGTAAGTACATGGGCTTTGTCAAATTGTTACATGAACAAACAAAAGAGATATTACATTTTTAGAAATGGACAATTTCCGATTTTCGGACCACATTTCTAATCTTCAATTGGCCACAACTTGCTCAATTTTTGAGAAACAACTTTGAAATTTCACACAAATTCCTTCCATATTGTGTTCTTGATCTGTGGCTAGTTTCACTAAAATCGGAGAAGGTGAGGTGGGGACCATTGGTTGATTTGAGATGTAATGACCCAAAGGCATTTTTCTGGCAAGTCTGGCTGCAAAAGCTAAACAAGATTGACTCAAGTACTTGGTGCTTCTTCCTATCTTTGTTGTTCTATTTTGTTAGTTGTGCTGCACAATGATGGACTCTCTATAAGATATAAGCTAATTTATCCCACAGCCGTGTATGGGCAGATGGCTGGACTTACTTTTTTGACAAGAAGTGATATAATTTCGAGGGAGGATGGTCGCTATTTTGCCCAGAAATTTTAACACTCAATGGGTATGACCAGAGTGGTTGACCTGCCCTGGTGTTGGTTAAGAATTGCCCTGATTTTCCCTGATGCCAAGGGCGTGGGCCCCTGGGGTTGGGTGGCAACTCCCCTGATCCCTGTGAAATAGTACCTTTTTGCTAAAAAGTTTTTACAGGATTAACAAAAAGGTGTACTATGCTATCACATTATAAAACTACAGTCTGGCTTGTGTACAAGGATATGCATCAAATCCCAGTTAGTTTCTTTATTACCAGCAAGGTGTCCTATCGCTGAGTTACAGTTCTTCACCTGCATAATGATTTTAGCAAAAAAGGCTTTGTCCTATGTATCACAAATTATTTCATTTTTAAATTCCTTGAATAGGTAATATCAGGTAGAAGCTAGTTATGACAGGCAGACAGGTCTCATATAAGTCTGTGGGTTTATTTTTTATTCGTGATGTAGGCCTATATGAGATACTTAAGTTTGATGGTACCATTTTAATATTGGTAGAGAGGCATTTCAGAGGAAGCCACAGGAAGTGAGAAACTTCCTTTACAAATTATTATTTTCGATTGTTGAAACTTCAATCAAAATCTACTTCACAATTAAATGACATTAACATGAATTATCTGCTTATTAACAGCTTTTCTGGTCTTTGATGTCATTAAAGAAAGACAGCTCACTTTGAATTCCTTGTCACAAAGGAGTCTATGGAAATATAATTAGCTGTAATTGATTCGATATTATAGAATCTCCAATTTCAAAACTTATAATGTAGACTAATGAAATTCATAACAGTTCTTTATAAAGGTGCACATTTATTAGGGACCGTTCAGAATTTATGACTGGTGGTTAGGGAAATATGCTCAAGGGGGTACTAACTTTTCAAACGTGTCTCAAGGGGGGTACTAATTTTTGAGAAATTGTCCTAGAGGAGTAAAAAAATGTCTTAAAACGCGAATAAATTCAGTTTATACATCAATAGCACATATGTGCTTTTTACGCCCAAAAGTCCATGAATATGGACAGGTGACTATCAAATGGCATATGTAAAACAGTATATATGTGTGAATTACTTTGTATGTCCAGGGGGGTACTGAAAATTTGCATGAATCCTAAGGTTGGGGTATTAAAAGCATGCTGGCCAACTGAGTATGTTGGTCACAGATAACAATTGAGGCAATTCTTTTGGCTGGCTTATTTTAAAGATATAAATCTGAATTTACACAACACTAAAATCAGTATACAAAATGTACATTCTTACCACAAAAATGATCTTATTTCAGACCTCATTATGTCGTGTCGTTAAATGGATGGTAAATGCCAGAAATGCCTAATGTATGCCTTTGAAGTTGGAAGAGACAGTACTGACGAGAGACTATATGAAGTAAGAGATAGTTCTTTTAAATCAATTAACTAATTACCCTTTCCAAATATGGAGCTCAAATAAAATTTTATTTTACAACTTCCTGACATTACAGTGAATTATCTGCTTATTAACAACTCCATTCAAGCCTTTGATGTCATCACAATGAGACAGCTCACTTTGAATTCCTTGGCTCAATGGGCTCCGTGAAAATTTAATTAAACATAATTAAAATTGATTACAAACTCCGACAGTTGTAAGGTTGCATTAAGCTCTGCTGATGATATTTATAACTATTCCTTTTCCCATGTAATGTTTAGAAGAATTAATGCTTTTTTCCGAAGAAATTGTCTTCGAATTCAGATAAAAATTTATGGTCGAGTAAATAATTTTTGGTTTGAACTATTATTTGCTGCTATGATGCCCAATTGTCCATAGGGTGTCATAGGTCCCATAAACTGAAGTGTCAAGGAGGCTTCATAACACAGCAAAATTCAAATTCTAAATATGGAAAATAATGCTTGTAGCTTGTGCCATGATGTCCGTATAAATATAATTGGTTGAAGCGATAAAGTCAGCTGAAATAATTCAACCATTCGGTTGATTTTTATTTTGGGTCTTGCAAAAAAGTTTGTCTCTATATACTCACAGTGCACATCATTTGTGTCTGGATTCAGCTCTGTGATGAGATTAGCAAACACATAAATCGGACATATAATTCACTGAGCATGCAATGTCACAATTTCCCAGCAATCATGGACATGATGTGCTTTGCTGTAACAAATTTGATACACCATCTAAAGAAGATGGACTGGAAAGCAAATACACAGTTCTCTATACTTTTGTCCAAAAGTAGGAAGTTTGTGAGAAAAATTTGGACAAGAACGGTTATTCACTTGGTTCATATGGGGAGGAATCTCATTTAAAGATCTCTTTCAGAAAATAAAAAAGTATACATTGTAGAAGGGTTCTAATCACTTAAATGCCCTGTTCACATAAAACCGAATATGGGCCGGGTCAGCTGACAAGTGAAAAAAAAATTCCCAGATCTTGATCTGAAGGTCAGTTCATGTTAGAGTATGATTTATAGAACTCATGTAGGGGAAGGCCTCTTGCACTGTTCCAAAAACTAATTAGGTATATGAAGAAGTGAGAAATTTCAGACATTAACAGTTTTCAGGTAAAATTACCAATGTCTTGGAATGAAATTCATAGAACATTGGAAGGATACTTAACAATATTGACGATTATAGTATGCTGCCCCTGAATTACCAAGGAGGATTTCTCTAACCGTCTATATCTGTGAACAAAGAGAATATTTCAAACTCATTAGCACCAGTACTTCCTGAATGTGTGAGGATTATTACCTGGTTGTAATTGCTGCTGATGATTAAGATGCAGATATTCCCTTTTTGCTCATTTAATTAGACATTTCTGTTGCAGAAAAGCAAAAACTAATTAAAGGAGCATTTAATGGTGAGTTTTTCATTGCTCATTGAAATAAACATGACTGGCAATAAAGATTACAGGAAACACTATCTCAGACATGTATTTTATACTGCAGATTATTTGAGAAAAGGAATGATTGGTCAGTTAGATCTTACAGAAATGTGAGCAACTACAGAGTACAGAGATATATTTGAATGAATTCTTTCAAGCATCGCATTCTATTATAATTTACTCTTGTCATATCATATTTATTTATTTGCACTGCTTGGTGTGCTTTTTCTATTTATGTCAAATTGAGTTTCATCATGTATATATGTTTATTGATGATACAATAATGTAATATCTTATCTTATCTTATCTATATCTGTATAATACATATAATGAATTCTTTCAAGCAATCGTGTTCCATGTATACCAAAATTCAGTCGAAGAATGCACCCGATAGAGACAGAAAACATCAAGGGGGGAGGAGCAACCAGCCAAAAATGACAGACAAAAAAATATGCAATGAATTTAGAGTATATAAATTATCAGAAAGATAAAGTCTGGCATGTCAGTATTCTGTCTTCACCAAACACCAGCACATCAATTCTTCTGGTGAAGCCATGCGACACCAATAGATTAAGAGTTACCAGCCAGAAACTTGAGCCAAAAGAAAGTGCAACGAGCCAATTGGAAACATAGAGCGGACCGTTTGTAGTAGGAGAATGTAAGAGAAATGTGCATCTTAGCATTTGCTTGTCATTCTATGGGCTTTCTTTTGGGAGACAGTGTATCTTAGATTTTTAGGGCTTCAACTTGATGAGATAAATGTTCAACCTAAGTAGCAGAAAAACCCATAAGAAAATGGGAATTCGCTGCTCAACAAGATCTCCACTTTTTGAGTTTTGGCTTGACTGAGTCCTTGTGTTAGCCGATTGTGAGTAGCTTTGTTACTGTATATATATGTTGTAAGTATAAAGGATAAAAAAATTATCAAAAAATAGAGCTAACAGGAAAGCTGCAGAGCATTTATTTACAGAAATTATACTTGATCATCTGGTGCAAAACAGTTGTTTCGCACTATCCGCAGCCCTGTGGGAAGACCTTAGCTTCTCTATTAATTCAAGATGCAAAGGACTTTGGACAGATAGCATTTGAGGAGCTTGTCATAGTTATGAATGAAAATTAATACAAATTTCTATAACAGAAAAAGTATGCAAAAACAGGAATGCTTTTCTAAAGAACTGCAGTAAAATATGTATTTTTTTCTATTTCAATATATTGTATCCCTGCCACAATAATAAAACGTCCTTGGATATCCTTTTAATTGTATCGATTGAATTGTAGTCATGCAATGTAAACATATATTCAGTGAGCATCATCTGAAACACCAATATTGATCAACTGATTGTGATAATTTTACAAAGATCATTGATCTGGCGAAGCAACTTTTGTCTGAAACGACATATCATCAAAACTTCATTTTGTAGAAGGTACTAGCAGTATTTGTAACTGTTGACCCCAAATTATCATTGATTTGTCCATCAAGTAAAATACACTTGCGATCAGATCCACGGAAATTAATTCCACGGCACTGTTTCAAATTATCAAGACAAGATGTAATACAGTCTTCAGCTGAATATGACAATATTTCAATAAATTTTCCTGGCCCATTGTACTCGAGTGAAGCTGTGCCAGTAAATGACATGCCATTCTCTTGAAAGGAGAAAAACATTTAGTTATGAAAGTAATAACACATCAAGTATAAAGAGGAAATTCGGTATATGAAGTTCATGTTGTAGAACAAGAATAATTTTTTATCAATATTACTGCAGGGCTTATGTATAGTCTAGTGCTACCCACAAACAAAATGAAAATGGTAGCCAGATCATTCATACCATTTCTGGTAAAACTTTATAACTCTGACCTTTAAAATTTTTAATCTATTTTTCCAAAACAATATTACAAACTTTTTGCATCATGATTGCTGCAATCATTCTTGCCACATAGACATAAGAAATAGTTCTCTCCAGGCAAGCACACTCCTATGCCACAGGGACTACTTTGACATGGGGATCCATCTGAAAATCGGAGAGTGACATAGAAGCAATTAGATGTTTAAAATTTTGGCCATACCCATAACTGCACTGTAACAATTTCAATTCAAATTGAGAGTACCGTAATATGGAGTGAATAGGGACAAGATTGGGACATTTTCTGTCCCAGCATGGACAGTAATCGTCTCAGAAATCTAAATTTAGTGTTAAACTGTGTCTAGACTACAGGCCTTAAATCGTACTTCCTGTCTTTTCTGGGTGGTTCATAATTGTGAATTAACTTTGGAAAACATGTTTAATAACACAAAAAAAAATTATTATTGAATATTATTAAATTTTATAAAATCAACTTCCTGTAAAATAAGCAGTTTTTGAAAAAATTAATAAATTGCCAAAAAGTATCAAAAACTGATGTTTTCTGCTAATTTTACTGATGATAATTAATTCCGGACTAAGTATATGCAGATGAAGCATACATCAACAATTGTAACCTAAAATCCATTTAAATTAATTAATATTAAAATTTGTATTTTGGGCATTTCTGTTACTATACCACTTACTTGGGCCTGAACCCGTGACTAAAGAGGCAGAGCATTTGTCACATATACTTCTTGACCTCTAAAACCATTTCTTGTTCTCTTAAACTATTCAAAAACTTCTTTGGGCCAAACTTTCCTTCATTTACACCATCATCTCTTTGTGAATCCATATGATTTCTTGTAAATGCTTGTTTATCACAATTTCAGTAGTTTTTAACCTATATTTAGAATTTATATCAGTTTAAGTTAATTGTCTGCCATCTCAGTACTATCTCCAACATGTTTTTGATATCACAAAGTTTTGACCTCTTGGTGAAAATTCAAATTCTGGAGGGGTAGATTCAAGTTGATGCAGCTCCTACCTGCCGGCAGGCAGAAGTAAAATCAAAAGATTGACTAATATGTATTCTAAATATGTGCCAAAAATTAACTTTCTGTGTGCAATAGAAGTTGCCACTTTTGAAGAAATAAAAGGTATTCCTGTTTCATCCCTATTCACCCCTATGTCCCTATTCACCTCATATTACAGTACTCAATTATTTGAAACTTCTTTTTTTGTGTCAAAATTAAGCAATTCTTGCTATTGCAAAATTATACAAAACAAAATTTTGAGTTTTCAAAGTACACATCAGTATCTCCAATTAGAAAACCAGTCATGGGAAAACCAGAAGTGATGGAAATGTATCCCTCATCAAACCTCCAGACCTTGTCATTTTTGTCGCAGGTGCAGTTTCCTTTCTGACCTGATCGAAAATGAGATCACCAAATTGAAGAAAAACGCTACTTTTATAAGTGGGTTGCATTCCAATGCTTCAAGCTTGTTCTTGGTATTATGCTACATTTCTCAAGTGTCCACATTTTGATAATGGGGTTATCAGTGTAAAGAACTTAAGAATGCCACAGACCAAACTTTTTTAGCAAATTGAATATTTGTCTGTTAATACAGGTTTTTTATTCACAATAATTCTGGTGTTTATATCTACAACTGCACAGTGACAAATTCAAATTCAAATAGAAAGCAGTCAATTATTTGAACCATCTTTTTTTTGTGTCAAAATTAAGCAATTTTTACTATTGCCAAATTATATTTTATATTGAATATCCGTCTGTTAACATTGGTTTTTTATTCACAATAATTCTGGTGTTCATGGCATAGAGTCAAAACATAAGAAGTATTGATTTTTTTGTTTCCTCGTTATGACTCAAGTTTGTTGCAGCGGAAATCCATCCATGTGGACATGCTCCTGGGAATGGACTACTTTGGATTATTTCCTAAAATTGAAGTGGACAAATCTGGAGAGAACTTGAGTATCATGGAAGGAGAGCTGGGCATCTGCCTTCAAGGATCCCATCCAGAGTTAGAAGAATGCACACAGTTGGATGTCAACTTCGTCAAAACTCTGCATGAGATGAACTTCAAGAGTGCTACTCACCATTCCATTTCCTGTGATTCTCATACTGAGTTTGTTCGTCCTTCTCTCCATGGGCACAAGTCTTCTGATGTTGGTGTGACTATGTTGTCTAAAGTGGATGATTCCAACATTTCCAGATTCATCGAGGGTGAGGAGCTGGCAACGGAAACTAACCCGCGGTGTGGTGGCTGCAAATGCTCAAAATGTCCTTCAGTTGGTCACACATACTCCTTCCGAGAGGAGCAAGAGCTCAACATGATTAGAGATGGACTCAGCTATGATGCAGAAAAGAAATGTTGGATTTCAAGCTATCCATGGTTGTGCGACCCAGCTGAACTTCAGGATAATTATGGATCAGCTCTGGCCACACTGAGAAGTACGGAAAGGACTCTTGTAAAGGACTCAGAATGGGCTGGCAAGTATAAGCAGCAAATTGAGGACATGGTGAGTCTAGGTGTGGCAAGAAAGTTGACACAAGAAGAAATCCAATCATGGAGTGGTCCTGTTTACTACATTAGTCACTTAGCGGTTTTAAATCCTAAGTCTAACTCCACTCCTGTCAGGATTGTGTTCAATTCTAGCCAGTTGTGCAATGGCAAATCTCTCAATTCTGTACTAGCTAAAGGACCTGATTGCTATTTGAACAACTTACTTGGACTTCTACTGCGCTGGCGTGAGGAGTCAGTGGCAGTTATTGGTGATATACGCAAGATGTTCAACTCTGTTCATCTTCATCCTGTTGAGCAGCACACTCACAGATTCCTTTGGCGAGACTTGAATTCGGACAGGAAGCCTGACGTCTACATCATGGTCAGAGTTAATATGGGTGATCGACCTGCGCCTGCCATCTGCACTGAAGCCATGTATGCTACTGCTGACCTCTTCAGAGATGACCAAGAGCTGCTGAGCTAATTAAGAGGTCTAGTTATGTTGATGACCTCGTGGACTCTTTTCCTTCAAATGATTGTGCTCTTTCTATAACAGGACATGCTGAAGAAATCCTGCAGAAAGGTGGATTCCAGGTGAAATGTTGGCACTTCAGTGGAGAATCTCATCCAAGAATGGGCACAGCATTTGGTGGCGTGGATTCAAGACCTGTAGCACTACTCAAAGGCACTGAAGAAGTATCCCGTGTTCTTGGAGTTGGATGGAAACCTGCGCAGGATGTGCTGGTGTTTGAGGTCAAGCTTAACTTCTCCAAAAAGAAGAAAGGCGTTCGTTCTGAGGCACATCTTCCTGCAGTAGACGTCCCACATTGTATTCCTCAAGTACTGACCCGCAGGATGCTACTGGAACAGGTCATGATGATATTTGACCCCTTAGGACTCTTGTGCCCCTTTACTTTGCTTGCAAAGATTTATTTGAGGGAAACATGGGCCCTTAAACTTGGATGGGATGATATGGTTCCCAGTCATCTGCGGCATAAATGGTTGTTCTTCTTCAGTACTATGTTTGAATTGGAGAAACTGCAGTTCGACAGGGCCTTAACTCCACCGGACACAGTTGGTTCACCCTGGCTGATTATCTTCGGAGATGGAAGTGACAACGCTTATGGATTCGCCGCATATATTAGATGGCAGCTAGAGAATGGACAGTTCTGGTGCCGTCTAATAATGGCTAAGTGCAGAATAGCCCCACTCAACAAGATTTCTACACCACAGATGGAACTTAATGCAGCAGTCTTGTCCAAGCGGGGAAGAAAGGTGATTGAGTCTGAAATGAGATTCAAGTTTGAGAAGATACTGCATGTAGTGGACTCTGAAACAGTCTTGTGCATGATAAACAAAGTCAGCACTCGGTTCAAAGTTTATGAAGGTGTACGTATTGGTGAAATCCAGTCTGCCACCAATGGAGACATGTCTTCTTGGGTCTGGATGTCCGGAAAATGCAACACAGCTGACTGGTTAACTAGAGGTCGTACTCCGATGGATCTTGGTCCAGATTCAGATTGGTGGAATGGTCCATCTGTGCTGTACCAGCCCTACTCTGAGTGGCAATTGAAGTCTGGTCTGTTGCGGTCTGAAGAACTTCCAGGAGAGAAGAAGCTGACTTCAACCCTTGTGGCCGATGTGAAAAAGGTTGGATTGTTAGGCATCGTTGATGTTGCGAAATTCAGCTGTGTGAAGAAACTCATCAGAGTTACTGCTCGCATCATAGGCGTCTTCAGGATGAAATCCTTCAAAGGAGGTCGAGATTTGCATCTTTCGCCTGCATCAATGGAGGATGCTGAGAAACGTCTCATTTTTGAGGTGCAGCAAACTATGGTAGCGGACTTACAGGATAACAAGTTTCGTAACTTGAGTCCTGCACAGAGGAGCGATGGATTTTGGATTGTGGGTAGCAGACTACAGAGTTTCAACCCAATGACACCTGACTCAGAACCTCAGCTTCTGCTTCCTTCACATCATCATGTGACTCATCTCTTCATGAAGAGTGCACACACTTCAGGAGGACACCGTGGCAGAGATGGGACTTTGGCGAGATTCAGGCATCGATTCTGGACATCACACGGCAGTAAACTTGCATGGAGGGTGAAAAACGACTGTCAACTTTGCAAGCTGCGAGATGTCAAGCTACTTGATCAGCAAATGGGATTGTTGCCTGAGGCCAGATTGAAGCCTTCTCCTCCTTTCAACTTCACAATGTTGGATTTGTTTGGCCCTTACAAACTACGAGGAGAAGTCCAAAGAAGAACTTCTGGAAAGGTCTATGGTGTACTCTTCACTGACATGGTCATGCGAGCCATTCACATTGAAGTTGCTGCAGGATATGACACCAATTCCTTCTTGTTGGCATTTCAGCGATTCACCAGTATTCGTGGGTGGCCCAGAGTTGTCTACAGTGATCCGGGTACTCAATTGATTGGCGCTGAGAAGGAACTCCGAGAGGTATGGTCTAAGATTGACCGCTCTGTCCTGGTAAAGCAAGGTTCTGACAATGGATTGAAGTGGATATTTGGACCGGCTGACAGCCCATGGCATCAGGGAGCTGTTGAATCACTTGTGAAATCGGTGAAGAGATGCATTGATTTTTCCATTCACAATCAAAGGTTATCCTTTTCCGAGTTCCTGACCTTGTGCTCTAATGTTGCCAATACAATGAATGAGAGGCCAATTGGCACACTTCCAGGGTCTGATTCGGAGATAAGCATGCTTACTCCTAATAGTTTGTTGCTGGGTAGGTCCTTGGCAGGAAATCCAGGTGGATGGGAGGTACCAAATTCAAATATCCAACACCGATTCAATTTTGTCCAAAATCTATCTCAAATGTTCTGGAAGCGTTGGGTTGAACTTGGTGCTCCTGGGTTGACCATTCAAAAGAAGTGGCACACTGCCACCAGAAATCTTAAGCCACGTGATGTTGTTGTAGTTGCAGACAAAAACACCCTTCGTGGTGAGTACCGGATTGCTTTGGTCCAGGAGGTCTATCCTGGTGTGGATGGAAAAGTTAGAAAAGTCAAGTTATCGTACAAAAACTTCAAGTGTGGTGAACAGGTTCACAAGTACTCAGGTTGTCCAGACACTACGGTACTTAGAAGTGTACAAAGACTGGCTCTACTTGTTCCAGCTGATTGAAATTTATTTTTGTCTTATTTGAATTTTATCTTTGTCTAGTTGTTTTATCTTATCGCATCATCCAAATTATATCACAGCAACCCCATCCTCCCGGTGTGTTGGAAACACTGGTGAATGAAAAACTGTTAAACACTGATAATCATAACAAACATTGTGAACTAGATTCAGTGAGGTGTCAAACAGCTGATTTCCTTGCTATTCTGCTCATTACCTGTTAAGACACCAAACTGGACACACACACTTTATTCTGGCAATTTCAATTCTGTAAGTAACATTTTAAATTCATTATTTATTCTTAGTATATATTCATTGCTGTGATTTAATTTGGAAATATGCACCGCTTCATCTTATATTTTATATATATACATGTATGCTAAAAATACCTACAAAAATATGAATTGAATTATCTGCTGTATTTTGTGTTTGAAATAATTCAAAATTATTTACTGGTCATTTTCTGTTTAGCCATATTTAATTTTCAAGTTGGTTGACCATTTTAATTTGTGAGATTTGATTGTGCTATATTTAGTTACACTCTCAATTATAACCAGGTCTGTTATAGGAGTTTGTGTTTTGCTTTTGTTGCATTCTCTTATGCACTGTTTAATAATTTTGTAGACCTGGAACTTTCCTGAACTTTACCAACTTTCCTGAACTTTACCAACTTTACCTGAAAACTTCAACATGTCATCTTGTCTGGCAAAGGCCATCTAGTCAGTGTTTGTATGTAAATTTCAAACTTATTTTACTTAAATTAATATGATAAATTTAATACAACTTTGATTATAAATCTTTCATTCATATTCATAGATTAATTAAATAGAATTTTCATGACTTTATTTAACTTTAAACTTTATGCTTTTACTTTAATGAACTTTAATTATTCAATAACTCAGAAGTTTATAGATCATCTTAGAAGTTCATAAATTAACTTAAACATTTTTCTTAATTTTATATATTTATTTTAAATGGTATATGGTTTGTTTTAATTGATATGGTTCAATGATTACTGCTTATTTTCCTGTGTTTTATGATTTATTATTTATGTTTACTGTTTACTTAATTTTGTGTTTCCTATTTTTTAGGGAACCTATCTATCGTAGAAATAAAGGATTGATCGAGTTTCCAAAAATAGGAAACACAAAATTAAGTAAACAGTAAACATAAATAATAAATCATAAAACACAGGAAAATTAATTAATCTAACACTGACTAGATGGCCTTTGCCAGACAAGATGACATGTTGAAGTTTTCAGGTAAAGTTGGTAAAGTTCAGGAAAGTTGGTAAAGTTCAGGAAAGTTCCAGGTCTACAAAATTATTAAACAGTGCATAAGAGAATGCAACAAAAGCAAAACACAAACTCCTATAACAGACCTGGTTATAATTGAGAGTGTAACTAAATATAGCACAATCAAATCTCACAAATTAAAATGGTCAACCAACTTGAAAATTAAATATGGCTAAACAGAAAATGACCAGTAAATAATTTTGAATTATTTCAAACACAAAATACAGCAGATAATTCAATTCATATTTTTGTAGGTATTTTTAGCATACATGTATATATATAAAATATAAGATGAAGCGGTGCATATTTCCAAATTAAATCACAGCAATGAATATATACTAAGAATAAATAATGAATTTAAAATGTTACTTACAGAATTGAAATTGCCAGAATAAAGTGTGTGTGTCCAGTTTGGTGTCTTAACAGGTAATGAGCAGAATAGCAAGGAAATCAGCTGTTTGACACCTCACTGAATCTAGTTCACAATGTTTGTTATGATTATCAGTGTTTAACAGTTTTTCATTCACCAGTGTTTCCAACACACCGGGAGGATGGGGTTGCTGTGATATAATTTGGATGATGCGATAAGATAAAACAACTAGACAAAGATAAAATTCAAATAAGACAAAAATAAATTTCAATCAGCTGGAACAAGTAGAGCCAGTCTTTGTACACTTCTAAGTACCGTAGTGTCTGGACAACCTGAGTACTTGTGAACCTGTTCACCACACTTGAAGTTTTTGTACGATAACTTGACTTTTCTAACTTTTCCATCCACACCAGGATAGACCTCCTGGACCAAAGCAATCCGGTACTCACCACGAAGGGTGTTTTTGTCTGCAACTACAACAACATCACGTGGCTTAAGATTTCTGGTGGCAGTGTGCCACTTCTTTTGAATGGTCAACCCAGGAGCACCAAGTTCAACCCAACGCTTCCAGAACATTTGAGATAGATTTTGGACAAAATTGAATCGGTGTTGGATATTTGAATTTGGTACCTCCCATCCACCTGGATTTCCTGCCAAGGACCTACCCAGCAACAAACTATTAGGAGTAAGCATGCTTATCTCCGAATCAGACCCTGGAAGTGTGCCAATTGGCCTCTCATTCATTGTATTGGCAACATTAGAGCACAAGGTCAGGAACTCGGAAAAGGATAACCTTTGATTGTGAATGGAAAAATCAATGCATCTCTTCACCGATTTCACAAGTGATTCAACAGCTCCCTGATGCCATGGGCTGTCAGCCGGTCCAAATATCCACTTCAATCCATTGTCAGAACCTTGCTTTACCAGGACAGAGCGGTCAATCTTAGACCATACCTCTCGGAGTTCCTTCTCAGCGCCAATCAATTGAGTACCCGGATCACTGTAGACAACTCTGGGCCACCCACGAATACTGGTGAATCGCTGAAATGCCAACAAGAAGGAATTGGTGTCATATCCTGCAGCAACTTCAATGTGAATGGCTCGCATGACCATGTCAGTGAAGAGTACACCATAGACCTTTCCAGAAGTTCTTCTTTGGACTTCTCCTCGTAGTTTGTAAGGGCCAAACAAATCCAACATTGTGAAGTTGAAAGGAGGAGAAGGCTTCAATCTGGCCTCAGGCAACAATCCCATTTGCTGATCAAGTAGCTTGACATCTCGCAGCTTGCAAAGTTGACAGTCGTTTTTCACCCTCCATGCAAGTTTACTGCCGTGTGATGTCCAGAATCGATGCCTGAATCTCGCCAAAGTCCCATCTCTGCCACGGTGTCCTCCTGAAGTGTGTGCACTCTTCATGAAGAGATGAGTCACATGATGATGTGAAGGAAGCAGAAGCTGAGGTTCTGAGTCAGGTGTCATTGGGTTGAAACTCTGTAGTCTGCTACCCACAATCCAAAATCCATCGCTCCTCTGTGCAGGACTCAAGTTACGAAACTTGTTATCCTGTAAGTCCGCTACCATAGTTTGCTGCACCTCAAAAATGAGACGTTTCTCAGCATCCTCCATTGATGCAGGCGAAAGATGCAAATCTCGACCTCCTTTGAAGGATTTCATCCTGAAGACGCCTATGATGCGAGCAGTAACTCTGATGAGTTTCTTCACACAGCTGAATTTCGCAACATCAACGATGCCTAACAATCCAACCTTTTTCACATCGGCCACAAGGGTTGAAGTCAGCTTCTTCTCTCCTGGAAGTTCTTCAGACCGCAACAGACCAGACTTCAATTGCCACTCAGAGTAGGGCTGGTACAGCACAGATGGACCATTCCACCAATCTGAATCTGGACCAAGATCCATCGGAGTACGACCTCTAGTTAACCAGTCAGCTGTGTTGCATTTTCCGGACATCCAGACCCAAGAAGACATGTCTCCATTGGTGGCAGACTGGATTTCACCAATACGTACACCTTCATAAACTTTGAACCGAGTGCTGACTTTGTTTATCATGCACAAGACTGTTTCAGAGTCCACTACATGCAGTATCTTCTCAAACTTGAATCTCATTTCAGACTCAATCACCTTTCTTCCCCGCTTGGACAAGACTGCTGCATTAAGTTCCATCTGTGGTGTAGAAATCTTGTTGAGTGGGGCTATTCTGCACTTAGCCATTATTAGACGGCACCAGAACTGTCCATTCTCTAGCTGCCATCTAATATATGCGGCGAATCCATAAGCGTTGTCACTTCCATCTCCGAAGATAATCAGCCAGGGTGAACCAACTGTGTCCGGTGGAGTTAAGGCCCTGTCGAACTGCAGTTTCTCCAATTCAAACATAGTACTGAAGAAGAACAACCATTTATGCCGCAGATGACTGGGAACCATATCATCCCATCCAAGTTTAAGGGCCCATGTTTCCCTCAAATAAATCTTTGCAAGCAAAGTAAAGGGGCACAAGAGTCCTAAGGGGTCAAATATCATCATGACCTGTTCCAGTAGCATCCTGCGGGTCAGTACTTGAGGAATACAATGTGGGACGTCTACTGCAGGAAGATGTGCCTCAGAACGAACGCCTTTCTTCTTTTTGGAGAAGTTAAGCTTGACCTCAAACACCAGCACATCCTGCGCAGGTTTCCATCCAACTCCAAGAACACGGGATACTTCTTCAGTGCCTTTGAGTAGTGCTACAGGTCTTGAATCCACGCCACCAAATGCTGTGCCCATTCTTGGATGAGATTCTCCACTGAAGTGCCAACATTTCACCTGGAATCCACCTTTCTGCAGGATTTCTTCAGCATGTCCTGTTATAGAAAGAGCACAATCATTTGAAGGAAAAGAGTCCACGAGGTCATCAACATAACTAGACCTCTTAATTAGCTCAGCAGCTCTTGGGCAGTCATCTCTGAAGAGGTCAGCAGTAGCATACATGGCTTCAGTGCAGATGGCAGGCGCAGGTCGATCACCCATATTAACTCTGACCATGATGTAGACGTCAGGCTTCCTGTCCGAATTCAAGTCTCGCCAAAGGAATCTGTGAGTGTGCTGCTCAACAGGATGAAGATGAACAGAGTTGAACATCTTGCGTATATCACCAATAACTGCCACTGACTCCTCACGCCAGCGCAGTAGAAGTCCAAGTAAGTTGTTCAAATAGCAATCAGGTCCTTTAGCTAGTACAGAATTGAGAGATTTGCCATTGCACAACTGGCTAGAATTGAACACAATCCTGACAGGAGTGGAGTTAGACTTAGGATTTAAAACCGCTAAGTGACTAATGTAGTAAACAGGACCACTCCATGATTGGATTTCTTCTTGTGTCAACTTTCTTGCCACACCTAGACTCACCATGTCCTCAATTTGCTGCTTATACTTGCCAGCCCATTCTGAGTCCTTTACAAGAGTCCTTTCCGTACTTCTCAGTGTGGCCAGAGCTGATCCATAATTATCCTGAAGTTCAGCTGGGTCGCACAACCATGGATAGCTTGAAATCCAACATTTCTTTTCTGCATCATAGCTGAGTCCATCTCTAATCATGTTGAGCTCTTGCTCCTCTCGGAAGGAGTATGTGTGACCAACTGAAGGACATTTTGAGCATTTGCAGCCACCACACCGCGGGTTAGTTTCCGTTGCCAGCTCCTCACCCTCGATGAATCTGGAAATGTTGGAATCATCCACTTTAGACAACATAGTCACACCAACATCAGAAGACTTGTGCCCATGGAGAGAAGGACGAACAAACTCAGTATGAGAATCACAGGAAATGGAATGGTGAGTAGCACTCTTGAAGTTCATCTCATGCAGAGTTTTGACGAAGTTGACATCCAACTGTGTGCATTCTTCTAACTCTGGATGGGATCCTTGAAGGCAGATGCCCAGCTCTCCTTCCATGATACTCAAGTTCTCTCCAGATTTGTCCACTTCAATTTTAGGAAATAATCCAAAGTAGTCCATTCCCAGGAGCATGTCCACATGGATGGATTTCCGCTGCAACAAACTTGAGTCATAACGAGGAAACAATTTGCTGATGACATCAACATTCAATTTTGAGACTGGACCAGTTATCTGCTTCATGCCAAATGCTGTAACTGAAACAATCCTTCCAGATCTGGTGCGCAATGAAACTTCATACTGCCTAGTGTTGTAAGTTGCCTGCACATTTCCCATAGTAGTCATATCAAGAGTGCAGTTCTCAAGAGGTGTTGCTTTAAGTCTGTTGGCCGCACTGTGCGTGATATAGGAAACATTCGAACCACTATCACAAAATATGTTGGCATACTTTCCACTGTCAGTTACATATGCTTGCTGTATGGCATATAGACCAAGACCAGTTTGTTTGCTAGATATGTAACTTGCAGCAGTGCCCTCGTTAGAACAAGCCTTGGAGTTGCTTTGCTTGCCCTCAACAGCATTAGACGGTGCAGAGTCTGCACTGTGTCCCTTCCTACAAAGTAAACTGTGGTGTCCTAACCTTCCACAGTGTTGACACTTATTCTTGGAAGGACATCTATCATGTCTGTGCTGACCGAAGCAATTGAAACAAGCTCTAACTTCCTTAAGTGTCTCATACCTCTTGTCAAGAGAAAGTTTGAGAAAATCCCTGCACACTTCTGTGGAGTGTTTGAAGCGCTCATTTCTGTGTGACGGAAAAGCACATTTCCATGAAGACTGTCCTCTTTTGCTAGCAGGGGCCGTCTCACTGTGATTACTCCATCTCGCGCCACCATCACTTGAGTGTGTTGATCCTCTCACATCAGTCCTTTGAGACTCAGTCAGACGCAAGACAGCAGCTTTTTCTACAATTAAGAAATTCATGAATTGTGACATAGGTTTCAACTTGTCTTCAACCCCAAATTCATGATATTTACGATTCCATACTGCTCTGACACTGTTGGGAAGCAAAGGACTGAGTCTATCAACATCTCTCATTGACAAAGCATCCAGTTGCTGTAGCTGCTCTAGTTGAACATAAGTTGCTTCCACAGTGTCAACAAAACGAACCAATGCCTTGTAGTCTCCTTCCTGCACATGCTTCAGCTTATGTAGTTCATCAAGGGCCGACTGTACACAAGCACTCGGGTCATCATAAAATTGTGACAACCTAGACCACATAATTGCATAGGATTCAGGCTTGGTCACATAAACATTTTTGACAATCTCTGCCGCTTTTCCCTTGATGCTCCGCTTCAGTTCATAGGCAAGGGTAGTGGGATTACTGTAAGTGCCTTCAGCCATAACTTTCCACATTGCCTTGAACTCTGGCCAATCCTTACGAAGACCGGAGAACTCTGGAAGTGAAGCTTTTTTGAGATGCAACTCTTTGCGTAGACCATCAGTTGTTGTCAAGTTGCCCTGACTGTTATAAGACGGAGTGATATAAGATGCACTCACACCCGCAGGGTATGATGCATAATAGGATGACTGGGAAGTCAAGCCAGGAATACCAGGTGAATAGGAGGTACTGGGCCCCATGGATGATGGAGCTCCATAAATAGTTGAAACATAAGGAGTAGTACCCCCTGAAATGGATAAATTTGCAAAACTAGAGGGCATGGATGAACTGCCAACATAGGAAGTGTTTGTAGGAAAAGTGTTGACAGTTGAACCAGAAGTATTGGCTAACTCGGAACTCATGGGTTGAGAATTGAGAATGGAATTTGAAGGTACAGTAACTGTACCAGATGTACCAGAGGTGAAAGTTGTTGTACCAGCAGTGACATTTGTTGTACTAGAAGTGCTAAGTTCACTAGAGGCTACACTGTGAGGAGGTTGTTGAACAATACCCTTACTTGAACCTATTAAATGTACAGTAGCACGACGTTTCAACTCATCTGC
This sequence comes from Platynereis dumerilii, assembly GCA_026936325.1. Taxonomy (NCBI): domain Eukaryota; kingdom Metazoa; phylum Annelida; class Polychaeta; order Phyllodocida; family Nereididae; genus Platynereis; species Platynereis dumerilii. Next base: position 1,162,691 of record JAPTHN010000046.1, on the reverse strand, counting down.
ATTCGTGATAATTTGATCTACCTGAGACTCAACATCAGAAACATCTTTTGTTTTTTCAAATTCACTCAAACTGCCTACTTCTTTTAACAATAAGTCAATAAATGAAGTAACTTCATCTTTCCCACAAGAAATTTCAACATCAGTAGCACCAGAGTTTAACAATGTTTCAAGAGATTTACATGCAAAGTTCAACCTGTCTCCTTGAAACTGGAGTAATTTGAAAACACCTTTCATAGCTTTACTTTGGGTGCTTAAAGTCTCTTTTTCCACCAAAGTAGCGTATTGGTCTTTAGCATCCTTGTAGACACCCTCAATCTGCTCTGCATACTGCTCAAGATTCATACCATTAACAACAGCATGTTCAGCAAAAGTGTCATTTTCATTGATGGCATTACAATATTCTTCATGGCAAATATCGAAGTCAGTGAGGCTTTTTTCGAGATCAATCACAAATTGATTTATGCAGTGTCTATCAGAATGCCTCGAAATAGCAGATTTCAGACGTTTTGCTGAAGTAGTTACTTTGCTTTTCAGCTTTGTACGTTCAGCTTTTAATTCGAGTAACTTATCAAGCTCCATGTTACCTCAGTTCGAATGAGTTACTTCACCATAGGGATCAGAAGTCGGTTGTCCTTCAGTACGACATCAGCTGTTTCAGTGGACGAGTCGATGAAGTTTCAGTGGACAAGTAGACCGAAGAATCCTCCCTCAGATGTTTGGAACTGTGTCGGACAAAGACGATGAACATCTATTTTTGGAAACTCGATCAATCCTTTATTTCTACGATAGATAGGTTCCCTAAAAAATAGGAAACACAAAATTAAGTAAACAGTAAACATAAATAATAAATCATAAAACACAGGAAAATAAGCAGTAATCATTGAACCATATCAATTAAAACAAACCATATACCATTTAAAATAAATATATAAAATTAAGAAAAATGTTTAAGTTAATTTATGAACTTCTAAGATGATCTATAAACTTCTGAGTTATTGAATAATTAAAGTTCATTAAAGTAAAAGCATAAAGTTTAAAGTTAAATAAAGTCATGAAAATTCTATTTAATTAATCTATGAATATGAATGAAAGATTTATAATCAAAGTTGTATTAAATTTATCATATTAATTTAAGTAAAATAAGTTTGAAATTTACATACAAACACTGACTAGATGGCCTTTGCCAGACAAGATGACATGTTGAAGTTTTCAGGTAAAGTTGGTAAAGTTCAGGAAAGTTGGTAAAGTTCAGGAAAGTTCCAGGTCTACAAAATTATTAAACAGTGCATAAGAGAATGCAACAAAAGCAAAACACAAACTCCTATAACAGACCTGGTTATAATTGAGAGTGTAACTAAATATAGCACAATCAAATCTCACAAATTAAAATGGTCAACCAACTTGAAAATTAAATATGGCTAAACAGAAAATGACCAGTAAATAATTTTGAATTATTTCAAACACAAAATACAGCAGATAATTCAATTCATATTTTTGTAGGTATTTTTAGCATACATGTATATATATAAAATATAAGATGAAGCGGTGCATATTTCCAAATTAAATCACAGCAATGAATATATACTAAGAATAAATAATGAATTTAAAATGTTACTTACAGAATTGAAATTGCCAGAATAAAGTGTGTGTGTCCAGTTTGGTGTCTTAACAGGTAATGAGCAGAATAGCAAGGAAATCAGCTGTTTGACACCTCACTGAATCTAGTTCACAATGTTTGTTATGATTATCAGTGTTTAACAGTTTTTCATTCACCAGTGTTTCCAACACAATGCGGTATATATATCGTCCATCTGGTGGTCACATAAATATCGCTTGCGATTCTAGTTTGTAAGGTTTTTCATCTGAGCAACATTTTCTGACATAAAAGTGTTTTGTTTGTCCTTGTAGTTTGGTTTTGCATGTTTGTCTAAAGTATTTACATGCAAGCAAAGTAACAAGTAACGAGACATTCAATTATGTATGAAATGGTTTTGTTTTTAAAATTGTGTGTGCATATAAATGAAAAACATATGCAGGTCTAACAACACCTTTACAAATATGAGAAAAAAGGACAAATTGCATGAAATTAAAGGCAAAGCGTCCAAACATATATCCCAGGTTTGTGTTGTCTGTTTTACTTAACCCCATTTAATAACCAAGTACAAAATATATGTACACATGATAATCACAACTAATAAAGCTAGTGTTTTCTGTTTTACTTAACCCCATTTAATAACCAAGTACAAAATATATATACACAAGATAATCACATCTAATAAGGCTAGTGTTTTCTGTTTTGCTTAACCCCATTCAATAACGCAGTACAAAATATATATACCCAAGATAATCACAGCTAATAATGCTACCGTTTTCTGTTTTGCTTAACCCCATTTGATAACCAAGTACAAAATATATATACACAAGATAATCACAACTAATAAAGCTAGTGTTTTCTGTTTTGCTTAACCCCATTTAATAACCAAGTACAAAATATATATACACAAGATAATCACAACTAATAAAGCTATTACGAGACAGGCATTGTTATTGATGATCTCTATTGACTATTTTCCAGCAACATGTTTGCTGTCAAAAGAATGTTAATGTGACTACACACTTCCATCTGAACTATAAAGTTGAGATCCAACTTATATCTTCTCTCATTATTGATTTAAGCTTACATTATTATAGGATAGGCTCTCCTTTAGTATTCAATGCAATTCAATGAATCTTTTAATTGAGTCAGAAATGTCCCCAGTTAAAGGTAAATTTTTATCCTTTGCTCTGATTGCAGCGAGAGTTTGAAGGGAAGGAATTTTACTTCTCAGCATTTCCAAGGTTCTTGATTCCAAGGCATTTGGCCTGTCAGACAGATAGTCCAAGATAGTCTTTCCTTCACTGTTCTTGGCATATGTGTACGCACCTTGACCGATTAGAAAATCAAGTGTTTTTAATGTATTTGGAGACTTGTCTTCATGGAATTGTTGGGCAACAAGACGCAGCAACGTATTTCCTTCACCGTCGGTAGCATCAAGGTCATGGATGCTGTCCACTAACACTTCGTAAATGTCATTATCCTTAAACAAATTGCGATCAAACCTCTCCTCTTTGCAAGAAGTGTCCATGTGTTTCATGATTATGATATTCTGGACAGGACTCTGGAAGTTAATAGGATGTGACACCACATTACCAATCTGGCTTATGACTCCCCTCAACATCTGTTTCGCCAAGCTTTCTTCTGTCACGTGGATGCCTGGAATTGATCCCTTTCTTTTGTACAACTTCATGATTATCCCTGTTAAAATGAATACACAATCACTGAGACTGTCAACTAACTCCTTTAAGAGAGTTACACGAGTTTCCCCTTCCAGTAACAATTTCATTTTGAGGCAAGCGCCTGTGATTGCTTTTACAGTTTTAGTGATGCTGTTGGTATCCACATCTTCAAATTTATGTTGTGACGGACAATCACTTGATAATATTGGCGAGAACCATGTTGCCAATATGAAACCGATGCTCGTTATCAACATGTACCCTTCAAGGTTCATCATCGCCAAACTTTCTTCATAGAGATGGAGGAAGTGTATCAGCAGAGCATTCAGCTGCTGCTTGGTCGAAGCAAGCATACCTGAAGAGGGGCAAAAGAAAAATAAATCTTGAATGAAATCAAATGAGGAAAACATTATATAAGTTACATGTAACTTACTGCAAACTTTGAGGTAATTGTATAATGTGTCATTATCAGAAGTGGGCACTATCCAAATTGAATTAGTTTTAATTTATTTGAAATCTTGAAATTTGATAAATATTCTTAAATTGTCGAAAAATTTTCAATATGAATAGGTCTACAATGGAACTTGGAAGTAAATTGAATTGAAAAAGATCACTATTACAGTATTTATGAATTTTTGGGAGATTAATGATATTCTAATAACTTGATCATCAAGTAGAATTTGATCACTTTTCTTGAAGCATGAGAATATAGCTACTGGTTATTTTATTGAAAATGATCTCAAACTGAAACATAACTGGTACAGACACTTTAATTATTCTATAATCATCAGAAAAAATATGAAAGATACACCAAAAATTGCTGCCGTTATAGGAGATTGCGTTGAGGGATTTTTGTGCCATGGGTTTCTGACAAAATTGTGTGTTTGCTCTTTATCTGAAAGAATATGCATCCAATCTTGATCTGCTTTAATCTGCAACAGGGTATACATATAGTAACTTCGATTATGTTGGTTTACAGCAAATAAACTTCACCTAAATGTCAAGAAGTGCAAGTGGACCCTCTTTGGGTCAGAAAAGCGGCTAAAAAAGACGACTCTGCCGCAAATGATTATCCTCAACGAACAAGTTGATCATGTGAATGACTATAAATATCTTGGGGTCCATTTGGATAAAAACCTCAATTGGGAGAAGCATGTGGAATCTATCAGTGCAAAAATTAGACAGAGACTAGGAGTCCTTCGACGTATAAGAGACTATCTTAACACTGACACTGCTCTAAAACTCTACAATGCACTGGTAATGCCCCTGACCGATTATTGCGATGTAATATACTCCTCTTGCAGCAAGAAATGCCAGAAGAAAATCCAGAGACTTATGATGAAAGGGGGCAAGATTGTACTAAATTTGCCATTCGACACCCCCAGCACAGTATTACTGCAGACGCTCAAGTGGTTGACTTTTAAAGAAAGATCTGACTTTCACTAATGCATTCAGATGTTCAAATATTTGAACTCCCTGTCACCTGAGTATTTGTCATCTGTTTTTGAATATGTAAGCCATGGATATAATACAAGACAGTCTGGTCAACTTAAAGTGTTCAAGTGCCATGCAAACATGGGGCAGCGTTCATTCGTACATTCTGGTGCTATTTTATGGAACAGTTTACCTTGTAATATACGTAGTTTATCTAGTCTTGATGCTTTTAAAGCAAACCTTTTGAAACACATTTTAAAAAGCAGAGTATGATGTTTTATGGAGTTGATGGTTTTACTTTTTATCGTTTTTATCTTTCACTTTTATATTGTAATTGTTTATATTTATACATTAGTTATACGTTAGGGCCACAATGAAAAACAGATGATTACTTCTGATTGTGCTACCCTGCTTAAATAAAAGTATCTTTGACCTTTGACCTTTTGTAACTTCAAATTTTGCAGTTAAATCAGCCAAAATTGTATAGTTATTGGAAATGTGTTGTAAAGGGTGACATGTTGTACTCAGGTGACATATGGTGAATACTAATCACATAGAGGCTGAGTATCAAATAAAATTCATGTAGCAACAATGGTGCATTATCAAAAACAACAGAAACCATGATAGCTGCACCTATTTCTATTCATAAACACAAATTCATTTGCTGCTGAATCGGCTTAATATTTCACTTGAGAATGTATCTACCACATGAAATGTAAAATGCCTGCAAAGCTAGGGATATATAAATATTTATTGGCTTTGACATGAACTCCAAGGAGGATCTATAGGGATTTGTCAATTGAAGTGCTTTACTTGTTCAGTGAAGAAAACTGAAACAATCGATTATGTAACACAAAACAACAATAAACTAAGTTGACATTGATTACCAAACCATTTAGGATTATAACTGAGTGCATTTACCCATCATCATTGACAACATATATCTCAAATACTTTGTGTATTTAAGCTAAGTTTATTACAGCTTAAAGTTGTGTTCAAAGTGTTTTTTTGCTATTTTCCTCAATGTGAGGACACACATGTATTAAAGCCACTGAAAACCAGCAATCCGGGATCAGTGAATAGAATAGTTATCACACCCACAATCATTTTGCAACCTATGCAGGCTTGGCTGCTATGGTTATCTTGCAAACATACTCTCACAGGAAGTGACTACACAAATTTTATAGATATATTTCTTATGCTTTGTGCTGAAATTGAAGTCAACAGAGGTAATTTAGAAAACTCATGGTGAATTGTATTGTGGCATTTGAAGGATTCAAGTCATGTCTGAAGCCTATTGACATTTGGCCCAGAGGGAGGCAAATCATGTGTTGGAACAGCCAGCTGCAGTTAATAGATGCAAAATAGGATTATTACTCTCTTATTAATGACATTTTAATCTGTAAACTTTGTTAGATAAGTCAAGTTAGTCTAATTATATTTATTTGATATGCAAGCAGTGGAAGACAATTTGTTAAAATGACAAAAATTTATTTTTTTGTGGAACCCTCACACAAGCAGACAGCCACATTTTTGCATGCTCAGTTCTGCCACCTCTGCTCACTGTGATGCAAAAGGAAACAGCCAAAAAAAATCAATTGTAAAGAGAATTCCTGTAAACCATCTGCTAACATGTATTCCTCTACTTAATGAATTGCAAAAAATCTGCATACATACGATGATAGGATATATATTGTAGAAGTGGTCCCGATCTATGTCTCCCCCTGAAGATCCGTTCTCTTGACAGCAGCGCTTCTAGCATCATTTTTTCCAAGGAGTTCTCAATCTTCGAAAGATCTTCCATAGTCTCCCACTCTTTAGCGAAGCCATAACATTCAAGCGGATCTGAAACTTTCTTCGGAATATTATGCCCCATTCTCAAAAGTGTTGCCATGGTCATACAATGAACTACTGGGCCCAATTCGACTGGTTTGTCAGTGTCCTGCCATAATAGTGACCAAGCTGTTGTTTCATATGCTTCAATTAATGCTTCTTTGAGGTAACCTACCATGTACAATTTCTGCAATATTTGATATGGATTATTGTGTGATTGTGTGGCAAGTTCAAGTGCTGTGAACCCGCTGCTATCCACCATATTCAGCTGACCCACTTCCATGAGATCGTTGACTGTGTCGATTTCTATGTTTTCACAAAAGTAATGCAGGGCTGTCCTGCCATGAACATCTTTAATTTTCTTATCAGCACAGTGGCTAAGTAGCGTGTTTCCAATTTTGATCCAATTTCTGTAGTTCACATGAATGCAAGATGTATGCAACGCAGTCTGTCCGAAGGAATTTGTCTGGTTGATATTTGCACCGGCAAATAACAGAGTTTCTAAAAGTTCTTTGTCAGCATACAACGCAGCAACAACCAAAGGGGTAATTGAGTAATATTTTTTTCTGTATCCAATTGGACTCCCCAACCAAGGCCCAAGAGTCCTACAAATGCAACCTACACAATTTGGATCGGCTCCTTGTTCCAACAGGCAGTCTACTATACCATAACAATCTGAAAAAAGTAAAAGAAACTGTTAATTCATCATTTGAAAGAATTACATGTAATTGCAAATTGCCTATGAATTGTTGAAAATATAGAAGTGCTGGGTCAAGTGACTGAATAAAATAATTGAGAAAGAATGTGGAATGGCACATGAAAAATAGCATTTGAAAAACCAGAATACTCTGTCTGGATCCACCACTCTTACAAAGCTGAAAATATTGAAAAAGGAGCAGTGCAATTACCAAAATTTATGTTTTTGCGTGCAAGTCAAATATTACTTTCTGAAATATCAATGCCTATCTAATAAAATAGTATCTATTTATCTATCTGTCAATACACATAATCATCAATTACAGTACAACCCAAAAGAAAGTACGATTACCCCAGCAGGAAGGAAGAATCAGCCACTACTTTGCCCTTTCACACCTTTTGGCTTCCTCCAAGTCACTTCCTACCATTACCTACTTTCAAATACCTTTTAAAATTACATTAAATTAGCATTAAACCAACTCCATCACCTCCATTGTGTTTGATTTCCTTGATATAGTGCCCCTTCGCTAATTGCAATTTCAATGCTACTTGTCTTAATGGAGTTCTTAACTAGGGGTAAGGTTGTGGTAAGGAGTCGAAAGTAGATTTGGGGTGGAGAGGGGAAAGGAGGGCAAAATAGGTAAGCAGGGGACTTCTGACAGAAAAGTGTCTTACTTTATTTTGAGTAGTACTGTAGTTCCCACTAGGAATAAGGGACCGTTCAGAATTTATGACTGGGGGGGGGTTGGGAGTTTTGGCCAAGGGGGTACTAACTTTTCACACGTGTTTCAAGGGGGGGTATTAATTTTGACAACACTTCCTAGGGCGGGTAAGAAATTTTAACAAAGAAAAAATGTTAAAAAACACACATAAACTCATTTTATTTGGACTTTTTTACGAGCAAAAGTCTGCGAAATGACGCGAATCTGTACGCGAGGCCATGTATAACAGTATATATGTGTGTATTGCTTTGTATGTCGAGGGGGGGGTACCGTAATATGGGGTGAATAGGGACAGATTTGGCCCTTTTCTTGCCATAGCATTGGCACAAAACCTCCAAAAATATCAATATCGTCTCAAATTATGTCTAGGCCGTAGATTTAACTATCCCTGAGGGCATTAACTGATATCTATATTTTTCAAGGATTCAGGCTGAGAAAACCACTGTCCCAATTCACCCCTCACTTTGGGGTGAATAGGGACAGAGACCAATCTAAATAACTAGTCCTTCCTACCCTGTTTTATTGATCTATAATTATGAATAAGCATTAGAAAACAATCATGTTTAGCACCCCAAAAATTCACTCTAAGTAAAATTTGAAGTCTATTATATGCAGAATATTAACTTTTTAACATAATATAATAAATCCCTGTGAACTTGCAAAAATGTTGTTATCTGCTAATTTTACAAGTGATGAATAATCTTGGACTAAATCCACAACAAATGATGCCAATTTCAACAATCTAAACCCAAAATTCATGAAAAAAAACTGGATTGAAAATTAGTAAAGATTTTTGGGCCAGCTCCCTAACTCTGCCTTTCACTTAGATCGGGACCCAGGACTAAACAGACAAAATATCACATCTCAGCAACTATCTTGGTCTCTTAAAACTGTTATTGACAGGTGGCGCTTCTGGCTGTAAGCACGGTGAAACTTCAGCAGTGGATATTTTCATCTTTTAAACAAGCTCTGGGTGTATTTAACTGCTGTTCTTGTGTGTGATTGTCGGTAAAGTGTTTCTTACCTGTTATTTACTCTTTTTGTGCGATTTCCAGGTGATTTTAGTGCAATAACTTGCAATTTAATTACCTGCCATCTCTACATCGTTTTCTGGCTTCAATACACATTGTTTTGACCGCGATTTTCGCTCATTTTACCTTCGTTTTTGCACCTCAAAAGTGATCTAATTGTCATATTTTCTATCTTCAGCATTCACTTGGTATTCCAGTCACTTTACACAACACTTGACAGCACTAACTTTCATGAATTTAAGTTTTGAAGAGCTGAACACTGCCAATACACATCCCAGACTCAACCAACCATCAGACTTCCAAGCTGATGAGCCCAGCAGACAGCATAGCCACAATAACGAATTTTTTACAATAATCTGTTATATTTCTTCGTTTCTGCACCTTTAAACCATTTAATTGTCATATTTTCTATCTTCAGCACTGTTTTATTACTCCAGACACTTATCACAACACCTGACAGCTTTCGTTTTTGGAAATTTCAGTTTGAACAACTCAATACACATCCAACAACTCTTCAAGATTCTCATTGACCTGCGAAATATTTCACCTTTTTAGGCCTGATCTAGGCCTCTCACAGACCTGAGAGACCCTCTACTCTTGCATCTAGACTCTGACAGACCTCAGAGCCTCACTCTTCTCAACTCTTGTCTCTCACAGACCTGAAAGACCCTCTACTCTTGCATCTAGACTCTGACAGACCTCAGAGCCTCACTCTTCTTAACTCTTGCCTCTCACTGACCCGAGAGACTACTTTTGCCTCTAGCTCTGACAGATCTCAGAGCCTTACTCTTTTCACATCTTGCCTCTCACAAACCTGAGATACTCACTACTTATACTTCTCGACTCTGACAGAACTTGTGTCAGTCACCAATTGATTGACCCTGAACTCTTAACTAACTCCTTTGGTCAGTCACTAATTGATTGATCCTCGATTATAACTCCTCTGGTCAATCACTAATTGATTGATCCTCGATTCTAACAAATTCCTTTGGTCAGTCACAAATTGATTGATTCTCGATTTTAACTAACTCCTTTGGTCAGTCACAAATTGATTGGTCCTCGATTCAAACTAAGTCCTAGTACCTGTCTAACAGACTAACTTGCGTGTGTTGCCTGTACGTAGCACTTGCGACCGGAGCCACTTGCCTGACAAACTTGCCTAACTAACTTGCTTGTGTTACCTGTACGTAGCACTTGCGAATCATCCTAAACTTGCTTAACAAACTAACTTCCTTGTGTTGCCTGTACGTAGCACTTGCCAACTGAACCAACTTGCCTGACAAACTTGCCTAACTAACTTGCGTGTGTTGCCTGTACGTAGCACTTGCGAATCATCCAAAACTTGCTTAACAAACTAAGTTGATTGTGTTTCCTGTACGTAGCACTTGCCAACTGAACCAACTTGCCTGACAAACTTGCCTAACTAACTTGCGTGTGTTGCCTGTACGTAGCACTTGCGAATCATCCAAAACTTGCTTAACAAACTAACTTGATTGTGTTGCCTGTACGTAGCACTTGCCAACTGAACCTACTTGCCTGACAAACTTGCCTAACTAACTTTCGTGTGTTGCCTGTACGTAACATTTGCGAATAATCCATAACTTACTTAACAAACTAACTTGCTTGTGTTGCCTGTACGTAGCACTTGCCAACTGAACCAACTTGCCTGACAAACTTGCCTAACTAACTTGCTTGTGTTGCCTGTACGTAGCACTTGCCAACTGAACCTACTTGCCTGACAAACTTGCCCAACTAACTTGTGTGTGTTGCCTGTATGTAGCACTTGCTAATCATCCAAAACTTGCTTAACAAACTAACTTGCTTGTGTTGCTCTGTACGCAGCACTGACAAGCTTGCCTTATCAAATTAACTCGATTGTGTTGCCTGAATATAGCACTTGTGAACTGAGCCAACAGTCTTGACAAACTATAGCGTCTTTACTTCAAATCAGTTTGCCTAATAAACCAAGCTGCTTGTGTTGCCTATATGTGACACTCGCACACAGTTGCCTACATATATTGAATACTGACGGCATAAGCATGTCCCAAACAGCCAAGCTGTACTCTGATGTAGTGCGAACTGGATTAAAAGAGTTGAAAAATGGAAGCGGTTCAACTCGAATGATAAAACAAAAAGTCAGAACAGCTACTGATCATACACACATGATAAACCAAAGAAATACAGTGTAGATTTCATAATTTTGCAAAAGCAGACTCTCAGTCTCAACATGGCTCAGACAGTCCGAGGGTGTCCCGCCCATTGAAGGCTTGTTAATGGAATGCTCAAACTATACGACAAAAAACACAGGTCGTGAAGGATTTCAGAGATGAATTTGACCTCGATGTTTTTCTTTTCACTGAGACCTGGCTAAAAGCAGACGACAGAGTTGAAATTGGTGAACTGGAAAGAAATGGTGAATGTTTTTACTTGGGTTCATCTCGTGAGAGCAGACCTGGAGGTGGAGTAGGATGCATTGTAAAAACAGGCATTAGAGCAATGAAAAAGGACAGCATGAAAACCAAGACCTTTGAGCATATGGAAATTCAGTTACAATTAAATGGAAGAATTGTCACAATTCTTGTGGTATACAGGCCAGAACCCTCCAAAAAGAACAAGTACAGTTTATCAGAATTCTTGAGCGAATTCACAAACTTCTTATCGCACTATCAGACTTATCACAACGAAACTATCATAATTGGGGACTTCAACTTTCACGTGAATAAACCAGATGATCCCAAAGTTATCCAATTTAACAACATTCTTGAAATGTTTGACCTTGTTCAACATGTGTCTTCTCCAACACACAAAGATGGAAACACACTTGATCTGGTAATAACCAACAAAATAACAGCTCTCAGAGACTGTGCTGTAAGTGATCTGCTGTCAGACCATAACTGTATCCTCTTTAATATTGACATTAACAAAGGCAAGAATCCACAGAAGAAGATTGCCTTCCGGAAAACCCGCATCATAAACATATCCAAATTTAAGAAAGACATTGAGCAGCATCTGTCACAAAAGGTACCACACCATAATCAATCACTCTACTTGAACAGACTTGTGGCACTCTACAGATCAACTGAAAAGATTTTTGACAAACATGCCCCTGTTAAGACTAAACTTGTAACTGTGCGCAAACCTAACCCTTTCACTAATCAGGAAATAAAGCCACTTAAAAAGGAAAAGAGAAAAGCAGAAAAATTATGGAAAAGAACCGGTCTAGAAAAAGACTGGAATATTTTCAAAGAAAAACAAAATGCTCTAAATGATAAGCTAAATCAGCTGAAGTCAGATGATCTTAGGTGTAAAATACAAACCACAAAGGGAAATTCTAAGGCGATGTTCAAACTTCTAAACTCTCGCCTCAACAGAAAACAAGATCTGCCTCTTCCCCATCACACAAGTGATACAGAACTAGCGAATGACTTCAACAAATTCTTTGATGAGAAGATCAAAATCATCAGATCCAAATTAGATTCAGGAATGAAGAACACAACTGATGAATCTCAAACCAACCTCAGTCACAATTTACATCAGTTTAAGGCCCTATCAGAACAAGAAGTTAAGAAACTTATCACTGAAATGCCTGTCAAACACTGCCAACTTGATCCAATGCCAACATGGCTACTGCTTGAATGTGTCGATGAATTTCTGCCAATCATAACGAAAATTGTTAATATGTCATTAACACTTGGAGAAATGCCCCTCGAACTGAAACATGCACTTGTCAAACCACTTTTGAAGAAAGAGGGACTTGAACTGATCAAAAAGAATTATCGGCCAGTCTCAAACCTTTCTTTTCTGAGTAAAATCATTGAGAGCGCTGTAATCAAACAGTACGTTGAACACCTCACTCAGAACAATCTTGAGGATGAAAAACAATCAGCCTACAAGCAATTTCATAGCACTGAAACCCTCTTGACAAAAATCCATAATGACATTATGCTTAATATGAGCAACGGTGAGGTGACAATGCTGGTATTGTTGGACTTGTCTGCTGCATTCGACACAATTGATCATGGCATATTGCTAGAGAGACTATGCAACAGGTATGGTGTACACAGTGCAGCCTTGAGATGGTTCAAATCTTACATTTCTGAAAGATCACAGTCTGTGATAATAAATGACAAAACATCAAGCAAACTTCCACTCAATTTTGGGGTTCCTCAAGGTTCCAAACTTGGACCTATCTTATTTAACTCCTATGTTGCCCCTGTCAGTGAAGTAGCACGAAGAAATCAAGTTCATGATCAGAAGTACGCTGATGATGAGCAACTCATCCTTTTATTTAAACCAACCTTTTTGGGTGAACAACATGCAACAGAGAAAATGGAAAATTGCATTGCAGAAATCCGAAATTTCTTGCATGACAACAAGCTTTGCAATAATGGAGATAAAACTGAACTTCTTCTGATTGGAGCACCAAACCAATTGAAGAAACTTCAAATGACATCTATCAATGTAGACAATGTTGAAATCAAGACTGCCAACCATGTCCGCAACCTAGGCGTGCTCTTTGACAAAAATATGACCATGGAGAAGCAGATCAACAAAATGTGTCGTAGCGCATATTTCAATTTGAGAAACTTATCGAAAGTCCAAAAAAACCTAGACAAGGAAATAGTTAAAACTGCTGTCAATGCACTTGTCACCCCTCATTTGGACTACGGAAATGGGCTGTTGTATGGCACTGCCACCCGATTGTTAAATAAACTTCAGGTTGCTCAAAACTCGGCTGTTCGATTAATTGAGAGATTGAAAAAACATGACAGTGTCAGCCATAGTAGGAAGCAACTGCACTGGTTACCAATCACAGCAAGAATCCAATTCAAATTGATGACGACTACATGGAAGGCAATCAACAATCAGGCGCCGAAATACATCCAAAATCTTCTTCAAGTGAAATCACAACAGAAACATAACCTGAGAAGTAACCACAAGCTGCTGTTAGCAGAACCTGCTCCATGCAACAAAAATAAGTTTGAGGATCGGGCATTTTCCTATGCAGCACCAAAACTCTGGAACAGTTTGCCTGAAGAAGTTAGAACTACAAAAACCTTGGAAAGCTTCAGGAAGAAACTAAAAACCCCTTTGTTTGAGAATTCCTATAAGTGATTTAATCCGAAAAGCGCTGATGAGCAGTTTACTGAAATTAGCGCTATATAAATCCATATTATTATTATTATTATTATTATTATTAAATCAATTTGGATTATAAAATATTTATTTTTCTGCCTTTATTTGATATTATATTACATAGTCTTTTATTTGGTTCCAAAAGTGCATATTTATCAAAATTTTAGCCGTGTTTGACACTCCCACAGCATTTCTACAAGAAAGAATAATTTTGCAGCATGGTAGTACCCATTCCAACATTATTTTTATGACATTCTATAACTGATTTAGTGTCTTGAGTTATTACTGGGCTCCGAAAATTACACTGAAATAACTATGAAACTGAAAGTGCATTTCATGCTTGTTGAATATAGTCATTGCAAATGTACCTAGGTTTATGATCTTTTCCGTAATTGACCACAACGATTACTTGAAGTTTTGTGAGAATTTTGTGTATGTATCTTTTATAGTTTTTGTGGTACAAGCAAAGTTTTGACCAGGTTTTGAAAATCTAAATTCTGCAGGACAATGTTTAGGGTGCTGCAGCTCCTTGCTGCCTGCAGGTAGAATGATGAAAATCCATCCGAATCATTATTGGAATATATTCTACAAACGTGCTAAAAATCAAGTCCATGTGACAAGTAGAAGTTGTTACTTTTGAAGAAATAAAATATTTTCCTGCCTTGGCCCGATTCACCCCAGTGTCCCTATTCACCCCATATTACGGTACTAAAAATATGCGTGAAACCTAAGGGTGGGGTACTAAAAATCCGCATGAAACTCAAGGGGGGGTATCAATTTTTGACGGGAAGTTCCAGTAAAACTCCCACCCCCCCCCAGTCATAAATTCTGAACGGTCCCTAATGATGAATAAAATCATTCACAGCTTAGTAGAAGACCACATTCCAGTTGAAAAATTGCCTATTTGCTACTCTAATTGCAATATATGAAGTTTATTTCCTTGAAAAATACAAACAAATAGTTTTTCATGCCGTGAAAAAGCAATGTTTAGATCACATTTTGAGCAATGAAGGGCTCTCATTAAGCAAAGGCTTTAAAATCAATTAAACTCAACTTAATTATGGAAAACATGCAATTCTGTTGATTGGAAGAGTATACCATCTAAAATCTATCAATTTATGAGCAATAACTACAAGTTGAATTTTACATGGAATCAGCGGCCTTACTACCTTTAAGGTGGCTCGCTACCCACGAAATTACGTCGCCTGCACACATTTCCGCGCAGCCAGGCAGGCCCTATCTATCGTAACGTCACCACTTCGCTGTCACTGCTTCAAGATCTTTTTTTGATTTTAAGAATTTCTTGCGTCTGCCGCTTCGTTTGCAATTTGCGCCACTTCTATTGGGGTTAGAGACTTCTCGTTTGAAGCATTAGATGCGCCATGAAGAGTACTATAAACAGCCGGAGATTCAACTTGATACTCAAAACACAAACTTTTTACAGGCGATTTTCGTCAAGCAGGTCTTATTTCTCAAAAATGACTTTGTGATATAAGTAAATGTTTTTATCAATTTCAAGCATGGTAGGAAGGCTTGTCTATATCATCATATTGTTCCCAACTATTTTTGGTAATAAATGACGAAGAATTGAAAAATCCTATCTCGTAAATTTTTTTTAGCGCCATGGTTTATAAAAAAAGTTAAAATTGTCAAAATCGAAACTTATATTCCGAGCCCCTTGGAAAGTCCTTTAAACTAAATATATCTCTCTGAAATTGTTATCACCTTTTCCATGAAAGTGTCTTCTTTAATTTCATGCTTCATTGCATAATATGGGATGTATGACCACTGAATGGCAGAACAAACTTCCCAGTAAGAAAAATAAGAAATTTTTTTAGTTTTTTAGGTTTGCGTAGACTGACTTTCTGGTACATAATCCCAAATATTTTTTTTAAAAGGCTGGTAGCAACCACTTTTGTTTACATATCCTTGCTATAAACTATATTTTGGATCATTCTAAACCGTTTTTAAGAAATCCTATCTTGGAAAGTTCACGAGTATCGAGCCACCTTAAGCGATGATGAGCGACGATGAATAAGAGTGTAAGTTTGCAAACTTACCTCCTATTTCCCAACCCTCTGTCTTTGCTGCATTGTCACAAGCGAAAAGCAATGGTGATCCAGAAAAGCCGTATTCCGACAGTTCAAATTCACAATTGACTAATTCTGGATATTCTTGTAATATATCGATTGTATCTTCTACAACCCCTCTCCCAATAGCTGAAACCAAAGCCTTCTTTGCTTTCATTGTAGAATCAGAAGTTTGTAGGTAGTGAAAGGAGTCCATATTGAAGACAAGAAGTCTGATGCGTTTATGATTCCTGCAGGTAATCCTTCGTTTAAAATGTCACAAACATTAATAACTTTCAGTAATCTGAAGGCAAGGGATATAAGATGAGTTTCTTGATCATCGGATTGGTATCTCATACAGATATAAAACAATAATCATCCTGATCTCATTAAATTGGTTGTTGTGGCTGCTATTCTTATCTTAGGTTACATGGCACCACACGGTGCAAAGTACATGGACATGTCCTGTTTTTGTGAACCTGGTAGTCCGAAGATAAGTAGAGATAAGGAGTAAGGGAAGTTTTTGTGAACCTGGTAGTCCGAAGATAAGTAGAGATAAGGAGTAAGGGAAGTTTTTGTGAACCTGGTAGTCCGAAGATAAGTAGAGATAAGGAGTAAGGGAAGTTTTTGTGAACCTGGTAGTCCGAAGATAAGTAGAGATAAGGAGTAAGGGAAGTTTTTGTGAACCTGGTAGTCCGAAGATAAGTAGAGATAAGGAGTAAGGGAAGTTTTTGTGAACCTGGTAGTCCGAAGATAAGTAGAGATAAGGAGTAAGGGAAGTTTTTGTGAACCTGATAGTCTGAAGATAAGTAGAGATAAGGAGTAAGGGAAGTTTTTGTGAACCTGGTAGTCCGAAGATAAGTAGAGATAAGGAGTAAGGGAAGTTTTTGTGAACCTGGTAGTCCGAAGATAAGTAGAGATAAGGAGTAAGGGAAGTTTTTGTGAACCTGATAGTCTGAAGATAAGTAGAGATAAGGAGTAAGGGAAGTTTTTGTGAACCTGGTAGTCCGAAGATAAGTAGAGATAAGGAGTAAGGGAAGTTTTTGTGAACCTGGTAGTCCGAAGATAAGTAGAGATAAGGAGTAAGGGAAGTTTTTGTGAACCTGGTAGTCCGAAGATAAGTAGAGATAAGGAGTAAGGGAAGTTTTTGTGAACCTGGTAGTCCGAAGATAAGTAGAGATAAGGAGTAAGGGAAGTTTTTGTGAACCTGATAGTCTGAAGATAAGTAGAGATAAGGAGTAAGGGAAGTTTTTGTGAACCTGGTAGTCCGAAGATAAGTAGAGATAAGGAGTAAGGGAAGTTTTTGTGAACCTGGTAGTCCGAAGATAAGTAGAGATAAGGAGTAAGGGAAGTTTTTGTGAACCTGATAGTCTGAAGATAAGTAGAGATAAGGAGTAAGGGAAGTCTTTGTTATTGGCAAACTGATGATAATAACACACACATGTGTATATATATATCAATATGTCAGCATCTCCTCAAGATATAAAAAAGCTAATTCAGGAAAAAAGAGACGAAAAAGTTACTTCATAATTTAACTTGACATGATGTTTTTCTATTTTCAATCTCTTGTCTTCATGAAACGGAAATGGAATCAGCAGAATTATAAGACCATGTACATATTTTCAGGGAGAGGTGAAAGAATTGGGCTGGAGTCTATCTAACTGATGTCACAATAGTGCACAAAGATGAATGTTTTTTGGTGACTAGTATGGCCCAGTACCCTCCGAATTAGTTCTAATGGTCTGTGTGGCTCAGCGACCATAATCTTGACGTGCGTCTCATGACAACTCCCTTAATCCAAGCAAACACATATGTTGGAATGCATTTTATTCTTGTTCATATAAATGAAAAAAATACACACATGTATATAATAAATCAGTTTTCTAATTTAAAAAAATACGAGCAATGGGACTCCTCGAAGGCAATAAGTTGCCACTGATCAGGAGCCCTAGTGTTTAGAAATTGTTTCAAGACACAGTAGGTGGCAATGTACACAATACTAAAGGGCTTAATTTGCTTGAATATCACTAGTTTGATAAAATATCCATATATTTCAGGTTTTGAGTTCTCTGATGGAACCTCTTTCCCCTTTTAACAAGAAAATGAAGGTAGAAATTTTTTCACTTACTTCACTGACATCAAGGGGAATTCGATCTGTTTGTGGAGTTATATAACTAAGCTCAAAATCAACATAATTTTGCTTTTGATGCACCTATGTTTCAGAATTTGATGAAGAAAGTGCTCCAAACACAACATCACAGGCTTTAGAAATCGACCATCCTTTAGAAGTGAATTTTAATTCAACTAGCATTTGGAATATTTTTTTCATTTGGACCGCATCATCTGAAATATACTTTTTTGTTTTAACATGTGTGTCAGTTACACATTTTTGTTTTTTTAGTATTTGGTTGCATGCTAGCAAAAGTTACACACAATGAGACATTCAATTATGCCTGACATGAATTAGTTTTTGTAACTGTGTCTGCATATAAATGAAAAATGTGCATGTGAAACAGCAAATTTACAAATATGTCAAAAAAGCACTTGTCTGAAAATGATGTTAGTCTCCGGAACAAAGCAATATTTTGCTAAATGCTGAGATAGAAATGTATTTCTCTTTTGCCTTGATAACATCTGGTTCTCCTTCAACAGAAGTACATCCAATAATTAACCTTCAATTATTTTTATGTATTGCCGTCACTTTAGCTTAAAATTTCAATATTATGCCATCTGTGAATTACTCTTTTTTTTATTCTAAAGAATTTCTTAATGGCAATATCAACCTTTCAGACTTGTCATATCCAATGTCGTATAATTCAAATATAATAATTAATTTATTATTCAATGACTTTTAATGTTAGCTTTCCCCTTAACCTATTCTGAATCATTCTTTTCCACTTTTCAACCTTTTACGCAATAGTCTGGACAAAGTCAAAAGTAGTTTAAATTTTTGGAATTGGACCTCTTAGGGTTCTCAAACTGTTTGCCACCAAGTGTGGAATTCTGTAGTTTCCATGGAAGGGCACTGGCCTTCTAACTTATGACCTGGCCTCCATGGCTGATCAAATGCCCTCAGGACCAGAGGGGTATTGTTGCTTGGCAGAGTGAAGGTGAAGAGGCAGGTGGTTTTGAGTGAAGAAATGTGAAAGTTGCAGACAGTGGCTATCTCTGTCAAAGTATGTTTAGTCCTTTATTCTCTTTTGCTAACTAGTGCGATCATGGTGTCTGTCTATGGACCACCTGAAGCTCTGGGAGATTTTTTAAAATGTAAGTTGAGCTTAAAAGACACAGTACACCCGCTTATCTATTTTGATTTGATTTGATTTATTCAACAAAGTCATCAGTGCATATAAAGTAACCAACGCCCCTTTCCATAAATGTCATTTCAAATCTTCGATTCACATTTCATGTCAAGATAGATTAAAGATTAGATGAGATTAGATTAGATTTGACAACAATTTCTGGCCAAATAGTTTGTCTCTGTCACACTACTGAAAAACATATATTGTCAAGATAGAAAATGTACACTGTATACCTGCTTTTCAGAATTGCAGTTCCATGTATCTTATCTTTAACACAGTGATAAAATACAATCTTAACCTCTTATCCTACTGACTATGACAGATAGCCGTGGCAAATATATGTGTCAATGATTTCAGTCACTCGCCACTCTTACATGCACAGTGCATTGCCACTGATTCACCAGGTGCTTGGTGGAAGTGATTTATCTTCTGAGGTCTTACACAGATCAGGAAATATGCATTCTGGATCAGGAAATGTGCATTCCAGATCACAATTTGGATTGCTACAGGATTGTTACATGGAAAGGTAAAAGGGGTCTGGTGAGTCATTCATTTTGGGGGGGGGGGGTAATTAAGGAGAGGGTGAAAGGCAGGTAGTCACTGAGGCAGTGAGGCATACACACTCAGTGACTATAGTAGAGTGGCTTTTGATGTCTCCTCTATTGTTTATTGATTATCAATATCAAATATTACTTTGCGACAGTTATGCCCATCACTTACGTCTTTTAGTCGAGAAATCCAAATAACCATATCATAATCAAATTTCGGTCTTCGGGCAAAAGCTCTGTAACAACCTTTATCACGTTCATACACATTGCAAGTTTCAACTTCAGCATGCAGTGCTGAAATTTACAGTCTCATCCAAAATTACCAGTGATAATTTTGGATCATTTACAATCAGTGGTCTCCCTTGCTGCTTCGCAGTCTTGCAGTCTCAACAACAGCTTATTTCACACTTGCAGTCACTACAAGCTTGTAATTCATTAAGTTTCAATTTCTAAATAGCTAATTTTCAATTTCACTTCAGACAATAACAAACAGTATCAGCCAAGTTTTTTTGGCTGAATTTAAATCATATTTGACTTCGAATCTTCATTCCATCTCTACAGCTAGGCAGCAGCTATTTCACAGGAATTACATTTCAGGAGAAGGTAACAATACCCTTAATTTCAAAATATATATCTAACCTTGGCAAGTTGTCTCTGATGCTGAAAAAAAGTAAGCCATACCAGTATTTAAGACAGGGAAATATAAATTTAAAAAAGAAAATCTTTTGTTAAAAATTAATATAATTCAACATGCACATTGGAAAGAAACAAAAAAATAATTATCAAACATATTACTAATTTACAATACAAACAAATATGTAAATGATAATTGTACAAAAGATAGACTGGGCATTAACAGGAGAAATTTCTAGTAACCCACAAAATAAATGATTGAATATCCATTTATTAAGCTAAATAATTTAAAGTCTCAGCATAAAGTCATATCTTATTGAAAGATACTCACTCAGTATATTCTATTATTGTGTACTGGGATTTTGATGTATGATTTCAACGAGATTATTACTTTACTTTTCCACCACCAGTTTAATAACCAAGTACCACAGTGACCCATTTAATAACAAAGTAACACCCCTATTTAATAGCCAAGTACAATATATACATAGAATATTATTACAACTAGTTTAGCTAGTTCGAGCGGTCATTGAGATTATTGATCTCTTTTTTCAGGTTATGTTCGGTGTCATGGGAATGTCACTATAGGTAAACAAGAAGTGCAACGAAATGGTCATGTGTTGTGTGCTAAAGTGGCTTTGTCACGTTACGAATTTTCATACATGGCTGAGCACATTCAGTGTATCATACTTCAAGGTTATTCCTGTTAATGTGAGAAAAAAACCCTCTTCTACAGACAACAGTTATAACAATGTTATGCTTTGAAGTAACTGTCAGCAAAAAAGCACTTTACAAGAATGTGTTCCTTAAATTTATGGATTGAAGTGATGTCTTATCTGGGAGATATTGACACTCGATGCGCACTGGTGCAAAACCACTTGAACAACAAACCAGATGATCATTTCTTTGCACTTCTTGTTTCTCTGCAGTTATGTGGTTGCACACTTCCATCTCAATTATAAAGTTGAGATCCAACTTATGCCTTGTCTCACAACTAATATAATCCTGTAAATAGGATAGGCTTTCCTTTAGTATTTATTAATGCAATTCGATGAATCTTTTAATTGAGTCAGGAATATCCCCAGTCAAAACCATACCCTTTGCTCTGATGGCAGCAAGAGTTTGAAGTGGAGGAACTTTACATCGCAGCATCTGCAATGTTCTTGATTTCTCTTCGTTTGACTTTGCACCTTCAGCCATGTAATCAATAACAGTCATTCCTTCGTTGTTCCTGGCATATATGTAGGCACCTTGATCAATAAGAGAGTTAAGGATATTCATTGAAATTGGAAATACATCACAGTGAATTTGTTTAGCTACTAGAAGAAGTAACGTATTTCCCTTGCCGTTGGTAGCATCAATATCTTGGATACTGTCAAATAAAACTTTGCAAATATCAACGTCCTTAAACAACTTCACATCAAACTCCTTCTTTAGGCAGAATGTCTTGATATGTTTGTCAATTATGATATGTTGGACTGGACTTTGGAAGTTGATAGGTTGTGACACCGTATTACCAATCTGGCTTATCACTCCCCTCAACATCTGTTTCGCCAAGCTTTCTTCTGTCTCTTCGATGCCTCTAATTGAACGATTTCTTTTGTACAACTTAGTGACGATCCCCGTTAGAATAAATATGGAGTCAATAAGACAATCAACTAACTCCTGTGAAGGAAGGATCTCAGTTTCCTTTCCCAGTAATGATTTCATCCTTCGGCAATTACCTGTGAGTACTACTACAGTTTTCGCAATGCTGTTGGTATCAAAATCCTCAAATTCATGTCGTGACTCAAGATATTGTGAAAATATTGGTTCAAACCATGTTGCCAATAAGTCATTGAAGTACAATAACACCTTGTATCCTTCAAGGTTATGGTCCACAGAACTTTCTTCATACATGTCGAGGATGTGTCCAAGCAAAGCATTCAGCTGTCTTCCTGTCACAGGCAGAAAACCTGAAAATATTAAGCATAAACATAGAACATAGAGAGTGAATCAAAAGAGGAAGTATCTGAAAGTAGAAATTTTAGATTATTTCACTTCAAGAACACTGGTATAGATGTTAAAATCGGAGTATTTGGGGCAGTTTTATGTTTTTGGGCAACCATTTTAGAGCATAAATGGCACGAGTCATGTTGTGGTCAAAACACACTCGGATCACATATCATTTATATTTCTTTCCGGAAGAGTGCAAGTCCAACCAAAGTTTTTTTCCTCACCAGAGTCTCAAGAAAAAAGACAGATGCTCAAAAAGCTGTCAGCCGTTGTATTAAGTCCAAATATTTCATAAATGGCAAAAAAAAGGAGATAACTAGTTTTTGCCAATTCACAGTAATTTTAGATGTGTGAAAGCTATCAGATCTTCAACTTATTGCCAGTGTAAATTCCACAACACAAAAACTGCCAAACAATAAATGTACGTACGCCGTCGTACGGTGAAAAGATATATATTGCCGAAATGGTATCAGTCTGTGTCTTCCCCTGAAGATTCGTTCCCTTGACAGCATCGCTTGTAGCATAATTTCTTCCGAGTTCTCCAACCTCGGCAGTTCTTCCATAGTCTCCCACTCTTTCGCGAAGCCATAACATTCAAGAGGATCTGAAACTTTCTTGGGAATATTATGCTCTATTCTCAAAAGTGTTGCTTTACGCATACAATCCACTACAGGGCCCCATTCTATTTCAACACCAGTGTCCTGCGGGTGTAATGAGGACCATGCTGCTGTTTCATAGGCTTCAATTATTTCCTCTTTAGGGTAATCATATGAATCAATTAATCGCTCCACTTTTAGGAGTGCTTCCCAGTTGGACTGCGCTGCTAGTTCAAGTTCATTGAATCCGCTACTGTCAACAATATTCACCTTAGCTCCTGCTTCCAAAATAAGGTCGATTGCATCAATTCTTGCATTTTCACAAGCGTAGTGCAGGGCTGTCCTGCCATGGACATCTTGAACATTCACATCAGCATTGTGGCAGAGCAGTTTCTTGATGATGTTGCTCCTATTATCATGCATTCCTCGGAGGCAACTTACGTGCAATGTTGTCTGTCCTATGGAATTAGTCTGGTTGATTTTTGCGCCGGCATTAAGAAGAATTTCTAAGAGCTGAAGGTTCCTATTTGCTGCAGCGACCATCAAGGGGATTCTTGAGTCATACCTCTGGCAGCCAAAATCAGGATAGTTATCCGCAGCCCATATTCAGTAACCTAGACAGTTGGGATCAGCTCCATTATCAAGCATGAAGTGAAAAATTTCATAACTATCTGAAAAAAAACCAATGATGCAGACATATCATTCAGCTTTCAAATGGAAGAACAGCAAAAAATTAAAAGAATATAGGGCTTACTCTTCATGAGCATTTTACTAGTTTTTCACCACAACAGACTATACTAGGAGTGGCGCCACTGTCCTATACAGGGTGCCAGCTATAGATTTTTTGGGTCTGAATGCTCAGGCAACATTTTCGAGATGAGCGTAAATGTTGTAAGTAAATGTGGATGAATGCAATCCAGAAGCTGGACAAGATACTAATCGTCTTGGAGATGATAACTAGAACCCTGGGTGTCAAGTTAATACCAGACTTGTCCAGTTAGAAGAGGAGATTGACAGTCTAGACTGTCAATCTTCAGAACTACAGATGCTCCAGGAGCACGTGGTCTCCCCACAAACCGAGAACCGATTGAGCTTAACCTTTTTTACTTTTCAAATCTTGCGTATTTACATCACAACTCTCAACACACATGTTAAAATATTCTCTCTGAACTACAGTGTTGCTTAGTAACAATTATTAAGAATGTAGTTTTCAAAACTGACCTTCTTGTCTTCTCCTATACCTCCTGTATCTTACACAGTCACATGCTAAAAGCAATGGAGTTCCAGTGAAGTTGCGTCTCTTCAGTTCACAATTAATTAATTCTGGATGGTTTCGTAATATCGCAGCTGCATCTTCTAATCTCCTTATTTGAAGAGCTGAATACAAAGCGTCCTTTGTTTCAGATGTGTCCATTTTGGAGTAAAGGAGTGTTCGACTGGGAAGCACTAAGGATTCCCACCCACAATAAATTTGGTAATCCTTAATTCAAATGTCATATTGATAAACATTTTTTGATCATCAGAAGGCAGAACTTGAAATCATAGGTTGCTGCGTTATTTTCAAAGTGGGTCACTCGTTGTGTAATCTTTCTGGGCAAAGTAAATAGGACATTTCTCGTACTTGTGAACCAGGTGTGTCAAAAGATAAGCAAGAGATAAGAGGAGGACAATCGCTTTAAAAACATTTTCCACAGGCAAAATGATGATTATGCTAGCTTACTTAATATTATAGTACAGGGGGAGGAAACAAATTTTTCAAAATTTGAAATATTTCAAACTTCAGTCGAAATGAAGGGTTTTGCAAGTCATAACAAATTCATATTTTCAGGCCTTAGAAACAAGACAAAAAGGATCCTTTTTGTGAAGTTTGACTAGTATTATCTCCAATCAAAAATTCAATATGGCCGTCTAAACTTGGTGATGCTTTGAAAAAAAGCGCCTCCATATTTTGAGGGCGTGAGCCATGAAGACAGTAAGGAGATCAACAACATCGTGGTGACAGGTCTTGTTGACCAACTATTCTAAGATGCTCTCTCTCATCTCATCAATCAACCCTCGTGAGCGCCCAGAACTGGGCTTAGAGGGCTGCACTTACCATATCTATCTATCTATCTACTTGAGTCAATCTTGATAACTGTTGCCACAAGACTTGCCCTGAAAAATGTCTTTGCTGTTTGATTAGTGCAACACCTGAGGCGAGGAACTTCAAGACTTGGTCAAAGATCTGTTTACAAGCTGCTGCTAAAACACTTTGCATTTCCCTTGAGGCTTTCTTGGAGCCAAGTCGGAGGTTGTGTTGAGTGCTGTTAGTAGCAAAGAATAGGTATCTGTAAGAGACTTGGCTTGGAACTTGCTTAACATTACATATAATAACTGATTAGGGCTATACAATATTTTCGTTTGATCATCACCATAGACACAGTATGCCAATTTGCAATAATTATTCATGTTAAACTTCAGGCAAGAGTCATTGATATCTGCAATATAAAGTCATACCAAAAGATGCATCTTCTTAGGCAAATTGAAAAAGCAGGTGCCTCAAGTAAAACTCTAAATCCGATTGTCCCTCCTTGTTACAACCTTTATGGAAGTCATGTGAGATTCATCAATATGTCAGCATTCCCTTAAGAGATAAAAATGCAAATTTGCTTGAATACCATAAGTGTGCTCAATATCAACATATCTCAGGTTTGGAGTTCTCTGATGGTAGCTCTTTCCCCTTTTAACATGAAAATGAAGGTAGAATTATCTTCATAAAGTCTTGTTTCATTGACACCGATTTTAACATGAAAATGAAGGTAGAATTATCTTCACTAAGTCTTATTTCATTGACACCGATTTTAACATGAAAATGAAGGTAGAATTATCTTCACTAAGTCTTATTTCATTGACACCGATTTTAACATGAAAATGAAGGTAGAATTATCTTCACTAAGTCTTATTTCATTGACACCGATTTTAACATGAAAATGAAGGTAGAATTATCTTCATAAAGTCTTATTTCATTGACACCGATTTTAACATGAAAATGAAGGTAGAATTATCTTCACTAAGTCTTATTTCATTGACACCGATTTTAACATGAAAATGAAGGTAGAATTATCTTCACTAAGTCTTATTTCATTGACACCAATTTTAACATGAAAATGAAGGTAGAATTATCTTCACTAAGTCTTATTTCATTGACACCGATTTTAACATGAAAATGAAGGTAGAATTATCTTCACTAAGTCTTATTTCATTGACACCAATTTTAACATGAAAATGAAGGTAGAATTATCTTCACTAAGTCTTATTTCATTGACACCGATTTTAACATGAAAATGAAGGTAGAATTATCTTCACTAAGTCTTATTTCATTGACACCGATTTTAACATGAAAATGAAGGTAGAATTATCTTCATAAAGTCTTATTTCATTGACACCGATTTTAACATGAAAATGAAGGTAGAATTATCTTCACTAAGTCTTATTTCATTGACACCGATTTTAACATGAAAATGAAGGTAGAATTATCTTCACTAAGTCTTATTTCATTGACACCAATTTTAACATGAAAATGAAGGTAGAATTATCTTCACTAAGTCTTATTTCATTGACACCGATTTTAACATGAAAATGAAGGTAGAATTATCTTCACTAAGTCTTATTTCATTGACACCAATTTTAACATGAAAATGAAGGTAGAATTATCTTCACTAAGTCTTATTTCATTGACACCGATTTTAACATGAAAATGAAGGTAGAATTATCTTCACTAAGTCTTATTTCATTGACACCGATTTTAACATGAAAATGAAGGTAGAATTATCTTCACTAAGTCTTATTTCATTGACACCAATTTTAACATGAAAATGAAGGTAGAATTATCTTCATTAAGTCTTATTTCATTGACACCGAGGGGAAATCGATCTTTTTGTGGAATCATTTTTTTAAACCCACACAAAATTCTTATCTCGTACAAGTTTTCATCTTGGAAAGGAATCTCAGGCTTCAATGGTTTATTTTAAATCTTTTTAAGCATTTTAACAGTCTGAAGTCTCCAACAGGTAACTGTTTGATTAGCAAAGTTCAAGATGGAATGGCAGGATAATATAAATATTTATAAACCCGATGTCTAAATCAAACTTATTTTCCACTTTCACATATCACTTCTAACTCCTGAAAGTGTGATTTGTCAATATTTTACACTCATTTGAAAAAGATCGAATGTGGAGTTATATTAACAAAGCTCAACATCAATATAATTTTACTTTTGAAGTTCACCATTTTATGAAGAAAGTGCTCCAAACACAACATCACAAGCATTAGAAATCGACCACCCTTTAGAAGTGAATTTTGACTCAACTAGCATTTGTAATATTTTTTTCATTTGAACCACATCTTCTGAAATATACTTTTTTGTTTTTACATGTATGTCAGCTACACATTTTTTTCTTTTTTGGTCACATTCTAGCAAAAGTTACACACAATGAGACATTCTATTATGCATGATATGAATTAGTTTTTGTAATTGTGTCTGCATATATATTAAAAACGTGCATGTGAAACAGCAATTTACAAATATGTCAAAAAAGCACTAGTCTGAAAATGATGTAAGTCTCCAGAACAAAGCAATATTTTGCTAGATGCTGAGATAGAAATGTATTTTTCTTTTGTCTTAATAACTGTAAATAACATCTGGTTCTTCTTCAACAGAAGTACATCCAAGAAGAATTAACCTTTGATCATTTATATATATTGCTTTCACTTCAGCTTAACATTCAATATTATTGTGCCATCTTTAAATAACTTTTTTTTTCCAAAGATTTTCTTAATGGCAATATCAAACTTTCAGACTTGTCATATCCAACGTTGTATAATTCAAATATAACAATTAATTTATTATTCAATGACTTTTAATGTTAGCTTTCCTGTTAACCTATTCTGAATCTTTCTTTTCCACTTTCCAACCTTTTACACAATACTCTGGACAAAGTCAAAAGTAGTTTGAATTTTTGGACTTGGACCTCTGAAGGTTCTCAAACTGTTTGCCACCAAGTGCGGAATTCTGTAGTTTCCATGGAAGGGCACTGGCCTTCTAACTTCTAACCTGGCCTCATTGGCTGGTCAAATGCCCTAAGGACCTGGGGGGTATTTTTGGCTGGCAGGGTGAAGGTGAAGTGGAGGGTGGTTTTGAGTGAAGAAATGTGAAAGTTGCAGACAGTGGCTGTCTCTCTCAAAGTATGTTCAGTAATTTATTCTCTTTTGCTAACAAGAGCAGTCAGGGTTCCATTCTTCTGAAGTTCTGAGAGATATAGACGTAAGTTGAGCTTCAATCACACAGTACATCTGTTTATTTATAAAAATCACCAGTGCCCGTTTCCATAAATGTAATTTCAAGTCTTCAATTGACAATTTTTGTCAAGATACTCTAGATTTAAGATTAGATTAGATTAGATTAGATTAGATTAGATTTGACAACAATTTCTGGCCAAATAGTTTGTCTCTGTCACACTACTGAAAAACATATATTGTCAAGATAGAAAATGTACACTGTATACCTGCTTTTCATAATTGCAGTTCCATGTACCTTATCTTTAACACAGTGATAAAATACAATCTTAACCTCTTATCCTACTGACTATGAAAGATAGCCATGGCAAATATATGTGTCAATGATTTCAGTCACCCTCCACTCTTACATGCACAGTGCGTTACCACTGATTTACCAGGTGCTTGGTGGAAGTGATTTATCTTCTAAGGTCTTACACAGATCAGGAAATGTGCATTCTGGATCAGGAAATGTGCATTCCGGATCACAATCTGGATTGCTATACGATTGTTACATGGAAAGGTAAAACGGGTCTGGTGAGTCATTCATTTTGGGGTGGGGCAATTAAGGAGAGGGTGAAAGGCAGGTTGTCACTGAGGCAGTGAGGCATACACACTCAGTGACTATTGTAGAGTGGCTTTTGATGTCTCCTCTATTGTTTATTGATTATCAATATCAAATATTACTTTATGCCAGTTTTTCCCATCACTTACGTCTTTAAGTCGAGAAATCAAAATAACAATATCATAATTTAATTTCGGTCTTCAGGCAAAAGCTCTGTAACAATCTTTATCATGTTCATACATATTGCAAGTTTCAACTTCAGCATGCAGTGCTGAAATTTACAGTCTCATCCAAAATTACCAGTGATAATTTTGGATCATTTACAATCAGTGGTCTCCCTTGCTGCTTCGCAGTCTTGCAGTCTCAGCAACAGCTTATTTCACACTTGCAGTCAACTACAAGCTTGTAATTCATTAAGTTTCAATTTCTAAATAGCTAATTTTCAGTTTCACTTCAGACAATAACAAACAGTATCAGCCAAGTTTTTTTGGCTGAATTTAAATCATATTTGACTTCAAATCTTCATTCCATCTCTACAGCTAGGCAGCAGCTATTTCACAGGAATTACATTTCAGGAGAAGGTAACAATACCCTTAATTTCAAAATATATATCTAACCTTGGCAAGTTGTCTCTGATGCTGAAAAAAAGTAAGCCATACCAGTAGTTGAGACAGGGAAATATAAATTTAAATAAGAAAATCTTTTGTTAAAAATTAATATAATTATAAAATATATAATATAAAATTCAACATGCACATTGGAAAGAAACAAAAAAAATAATTATCAAACATATTACTAATTTACAATACAAGCAAATATGTAAATGATAATTGTACAAAAGATAGACTGGGCATAAACAGGAGAAATTTCTAGTAACCCACATAATAAATGATTGAATATCCATTTATTAAGGTAAATAATTTAAAGTCTCAGCATAAAGTCATATCTTATTGAAAGATACTCACTCAGTATATTCTATTATTGTGTACTGGGATTTTGATGTATGATTTCACAAGATTATTACTTTACTTTTCCACCACCAGTTTAATAACCAAGTACCACAGTGACCCATTTAATAACAAAGTAACACCCCTATTTAATAGCCAAGTACAATATATACATAGAATATTATTACAACTAGTTTAGCTAGTTCGAGCAGTCATTGCGATTAATGATCTTTTTTTTCAGCAATATGTTCGGTGTCAAGATAATGTCACTATAGGTAAACAAGAAATGCAACGAAACGATCATGTGTTATGTGCTAAAGTGGCTTTGTCACGTTACAAGTTTTCATTCATGGCTGAGCACATTCAGTGTATCACACTTCAAGGTTATTCCTGTCAATGTGAGACAAAACTCTCTTCTACAGTTATAACAATGTTATGCTTTGAAGTAACTGTCATCAAAAAAGCACTTTACAAGAATGTGTTCCTTAAATTTATGGATTGAAGTGATGTCTTATCTGGGAGATATTGACACTCGATGCTCACTGGTGCAAAACCACTTGAACAACAAACCAGGTGATCATTTCTTTGCACTTCTTGTTTCTCTGCAGTTATGTGATTGCACACTTCAATCTGAATTATAAAGTTGAGATCCAACTTATGCCTTGTCTCACAACTTATATAATCATGCATATAGGATAGGCTTTCCTTTAGTATTTATTAATGCAATTCAATGAATCTTCTAATTGAGTCAGGAATATCCCTAGTCAAAACCATACCCTTTGCTCTGATGGCAGCAAGAGTTTGAAGTGGAGGAACTTTACATCGCAGCATCTGCAATGTTCTTGATTCCTCTTCGTTTGACCCTTCACCTTTAGCCAAATAATCAAAAACAGTCATTCCTTCGTTGTTCCTGGCATATATGTAGGCACCTTGATCAATAAGAGAGTTGAGGATATTCAGTGAAATGGGAAATTCATCATAGCAAATTTGTTCAGCCACAAGAAGAAGTAACGTATATCCCTTACCGTTGGTAGCATCAATATCCTCGATACAGTCAAATAAAACATTGCAAATATCAATGTCCTTAAACAACCTCACATAAAATTCATCCTTAAAGCAGAATTTCATGATGTGACTGTCAATTATGATATGCTGGACTGGACTTTGGAAGTCGATAGGATGCGACACTACATCACTGATCCTTCTTATGACTCCCCTCAACATCTGTTTCGCCAAGCTTTCTTCTGTCTCGTCAATGTCAGGGGTTAATCTGTTTCTTTTGTACAACTTCATTATGATCCCCGTTAGAATAAATATGGAGTCATGAAGACATTCAACTAACTCGAGCGAAAGAAGGAAATCAGTTCCATTTTCCAGTATTTCTTTCATCCTTTGGCAATTACCTGTGAGTACCAGTACCGTTTTCGCAATGCTGCTGGTATCAAAATCTTCAAATTCATATCTTGAGTCATTATTAAATATTGGTCTAAACCATGCTGCCAATAGGTCATTGAAGTACAAGAACACCTTGTATCCTTCAAGGACAGTGTCGACAGAATTTTCTTCGTATAGGTCGAGAATGTGTACAAGCAAAGTGTTCGGCTGTTGTCGAGTCACAGGCAGAAAATCTGAAAATACAAAACATAAATATGGAAGTTCTACATGGCGATGACGATTAGTAATCAGTAATCACTGTAATTGATTAAAAATGATTAGTAATCACAAGTAATCATGATTACATTCAAATTATGATTACAAGTAATTGCCAATTTACTTTCGAAAAGTAATCATATTTGTGATTACTTTGGAATTACTTTATGATTACTGCCGAGCTGATAACATTTGGAATCACAGCAACTGATTAAGCCAATCGGCTATCTGATTTTAAAAACATGTTAGTCAGCTGGAACTTGACAGCAATAGGGTTCTAACTGAAACCTGAAGGACATACAGTTCTTTAGATAATTCATTGATGCATAATTTGTATTGTTCAACAAAGGGTTAACTTTCAAAGAAAGGTTCATTATGATTTTGGCTGAATTATCATACAAATTATTGGCTTGTTAGATGTATCAATGATGATGACACAACGACACATGAGCCTACTTTATTATCTCTCACGAAACTTGCACAATACATGAATGATTTTTTTGATTTTTGATTTCTTTATTGAGCCCCCAGAGATGGGGAAAAAACATATATATATATATCACAGTCAGTACAGCGATAACATGGTAAAAGGTACATGTATAGCGGCAATGGACTAAAAACATAATGATAAAAGATAATAAATATAAATGTAAGTTATTGTGTCCATTAAAATGCCTGGGATAGTAAGTTTAAAAGCACATATTCTGGGTTTTACATAGTTGTCATGCAGTGATAAGTACCTAATAGAATCTGATATACCACTGTTTTGAAATTGGAATTTAACCTTCTTATATTTATACAAACACTCAATTGGATTGTGATTATGTGAAATAAGTTTATCTAACAATGTGTGCTTAATAATTTCACCATTCATTAAATAATGTGATAGGAATCTAGTCTGTAATTCCTGTACAGGCCATTTTACACTGAGCTATATGTATTCTTACTAAAAACATCTACAACTGAAGGTATTCCAAGACAATTTAGTAATTATGAATGATAGTGTCTTTTACTTAAGCCCATAACATTTTTCATTATGCTACCTTGCGCAGATTTCAATATAGCAAAATCTGACTTAGAAAATGAAATACAGTCCATGGCATACAAACACTATGTATTTAAGCAAAGTTAATAAGGTTGTGATGTCACAAAGAACGGCTGTTAAAGAATGTTATTATATCAATGATGTGTACATTACACATCTATAAATGAGGTAATTCAAATTTTAATCAGCTGAAAAGCAATCAGCTGAAAAGCATTGAAGAAAAGTTCCACTGAGGTGATCTATTGAATGTATGTACTGTTAGATATCACTTTAAGAAAGTTTCTCAATATGATAATTAAAAAAACCACTTTGTTTTCATGTATATGAATATATTCCCTTGCAATACTATAACCCATTAAAAAATACTGTACATGAAGCTAATCTTAATTATTTCGACTTGAACAACATGATCATTGTCTATAAATTTGATATGAATTGGTTTGTTCAATGTAATCGTTAATCGTAATCGATTACTTACA
Organism: Platynereis dumerilii; assembly: GCA_026936325.1. Classification (NCBI taxonomy): domain Eukaryota; kingdom Metazoa; phylum Annelida; class Polychaeta; order Phyllodocida; family Nereididae; genus Platynereis; species Platynereis dumerilii. The sequence continues at coordinate 1,129,424 of JAPTHN010000046.1, read as the reverse complement.
GAAAGAAATCGTAATCCTCTTAAAGTAATCGATTAATTCAAGTAATCGTAATCATGAACTTCTATGATAATCGTAACCGTAATCAATTACTTTCGGCGAGTAATCGCCCCAAGTCTATATAGTGGACCAGCCAAGACATGATTCTGTACTGGTAGAGGCATTTTTTGTTAATGCAAGGAAACCATGCCAGTTAGATAGGTCATAGGTTAGAGAAAAAGATTAGGGTGGATGCCACCGTCACATTTGCATATTTATGTTAATTAGAGCTCGTTAAGGTCAAAACGGAGAAATTTCAGGTTTTTACCAATTTTTCACTGTTAAAATAAATTCAATTGAACTTATGAAGACAGAATTGATAGCTGAAGGTCAAAATTGATATCTAAGCAACAAAAAAAAAATTTGTTAAGATAAAAATGATAATTAATGCCGTAATTAAGGTTATTAGGTCATTTCTAGGTCAATTACGTTTAACTTAGAACGCACCCTTTTTTTAAATGTCAGACGAATATTTAGCAAAGCAAAATGACAACATGGATTCAGTTATGTGTTTTTAATTCCAAATCACAAAAATCATTAACACAATCATAAGTGATTTACGGGTAATTTGTTAATTAAATGCATACAAAACACTGTAGTGGACCCCCCAATACATGATTCTGTACTGTTAGAGGCATTTCTTGTTAATGGAAGGAACGTACATTTGCCAGTTTGATAGGTAATAGGTTAGAGAAAAGGACTAGGGTGGAAGCCACTTCCAGATTTGAATTTTAAGGTTAATTAGAGGTCGTTAATATCAAAACCAAGAAAATGGTGACTTTTCAGCAAAAATTTAAAATAAAATTAATCAAAATGACCTAAAGTGACTAAATAGCACAACCTTAGGCCAAAACTATACCTCAAAGTAATGAACTTTGCTATTTGATACTTAATTAATGCACTTCACCCTTAATACATGGGAGAATTTTGTGTTTCAGAAGAGAATTTTTTGACACTGACCGCAACATTTATTTAGCGTTTGGAGGGTTGACAGTTGTAGTAACATGAAAACAAAGATGCCAAATGAAAGCTGTCATTATGGGTTATCCATCCATATCCATTAACAAGGAAAACAATGTGCCAAATGCAAGCTCACATCAAGGGCTATTTATTCATATCCATTTTGATGGGTTAGAAAGGAGTTATATGGTGATTAGGACAGGCAGAATTAAAAAAAACATGGGAGAATTTTGTGTTTCCGAGGAGATTTTTGACACTGTCCGTAACATTTATTTAGCTTTTAGAGGGTTGACAGTTGTAGTAACAAGGAACCAAGGTGCCTAATGAATGCTTATATCAAGGGATATGTATCCACATTTGTTTTGTTGGGTTAGGAATTACTTTTGGGGTGATAACTACAGGCGGTATTGAAAATACATGGGAGAATTTTGTGTTTCCGAGGAGATTTTTGACACTGACCGCAACATTTATTTAGCTTTCGGAGGGTTGAAAACTGTAGTAACATGGAAACCAATGTGCCAAATGCAAGCTTACATCAAGGGCTATTTATCCATATCCATTTTGATGGGTTAAGAATGAGTTATATGGTGATTAGGACAGGCGGAATTGAAAATACATAGGAGAGTTTTGTGTTTCCGAGGAGATTTTAACACTGACCGCAACATTTATTTAGCTTTTGGAGGGTTGAAAACTGTAGTAACATGGAAACCAATGTGCCAAATGCAAGCTTACATCAAGGGCTATTTATCAATATCCATTTTGATGGGTTAGAAAGGAGTTATTATGGTGATTAGGACAGGTGGAATTGAAAAAACATGGGAGAATTATGTATTTCCGAGGAGATTTTGGACACTGTCCATAACATTTATTTAGCTTTTAGGGGGTTGACAGTAGTAGTAACAAGGAACCAAGGTGCCTAATAAAGGCTTATATGAAGGGCTATGTATCCACATTTGTTTTTTTGGGCTAGGAATTATTTTTGTGGTGATTAGGACAGGCGGAATTGAAAATACATGGGAGAATTTTGTGTTTCTGAGGAGATTTTTGACACTGACCGCAACATTTATTTAGCTTTCGGAGGGTTGAAAACTGTAGTAACAAGAAAACCAATGTGCCAAATGCAAGCTTACATCAAGGGCTATTTATCTATATCAATTTTGATGGGTTATGAATGAGTTATATGGTGATTAGGACAGGCGGAATTGAAAATTCATGGGAGAGTTTTGTGTTTCCGAGGAGATTTTAACACTGATCGCAACATTTATTTAGCTTTTGGAGGGTTGAAAACTGTAGTAACAAGGAAACCAATGTGCCAAATGCAAGCTTACATCAAGGGCTATTTATCCATATCCATTTTGATGGGTTAAGAATGAGTTATATGGTGATTAGGACAGGCGGAATTGAAAATACAAAGGAGAGTTTTGTGTTTCCGAGGAGATTTAAACACTGACCGCAACATTTATTTAGCTTTTGGAGGGTTGAAAACTGTAGTAACATGGAAACCAATGTGCCAAATGCAAGCTTACATCAAGGGCTATTTATCCATATCCATTTTGATGGGTTAAGAATGAGTTATATGGTGATTAGGACAGCCGGAATTGAAAATACATAGGAGAGTTTTATGTTTCCGAGGAGATTTTAACACTGACCGCAACATTTATTTAGCTTTTGGAGGGTTGAAAACTGTAGTAACATGGAAACCAATGTGCCAAATGCAAGCTTACATCAAGGGCTATTTATCCATATCCATTTTGATGGGTTAAGAATGAGTTATATGGTGATTAGGACAGGCGGAATTGAAAATACATAGGAGAGTTTTGTGTTTCCGAGGAGATTTTAACACTGACCGCAACATTTATTTAGCTTTTGGAGGGTTGAAAACTGTAGTAACATGGAAACCAATGTGCCAAATGCAAGCTTACATCAAGGGCTATTTATCCATATCCATTTTGATGGGTTAAGAATGAGTTATATGGTGATTAGGACAGAGGGAATTGAAAATACATGGGGGAATTAGGTGTTTCCGAGGAGATTTTCGACACTGATAATAACATTTATTTAGCTTTTAGAGGGTTGTAAGTTGTAGTAACTAGGAAACTAAGGTGTCAAATGAAAACTGACCTCAATGGCTATCCATCCACATATTTTTTGTTTGGTTAGGAATGAGTTATCTCGTGATTGTCATGTGATCTCTAGATTGGCAAGATGAGACCAACTTGATTTTTCCGTTTTCTCAATGTGAATATTAATGATGCTGGCAGGACAATAAATTTGAATTGTTAAGGATAATGATATCAAAATTAACATGATATAATTCCATCAGAAAAATGTGTGTAACAGTCCCATTGAACGATGAATCATTAAGACTGTGAACATAGTAGTTGAACAACCATATCATTTTCCAGGCTTTTGCAATTGTTGATCGTCCTCTTAGCTTGTACGCATGGGGAACACATATATTGTAGTACATATAAATCTTGTAATTTTCATAAAAACTATGGCAAAAACATATAAGATCACATATAAATAAATTGTAGTGCCTAAACCAAGTAACTGATTAAATTGCAGTCATTTTTTCTTCCTCGTGGTACATGGACTGCTTGACGACCTTTGCTAATTGCAAAACAGTAATTATTGCCTAATTAATGATTTAAAGGGTACTGATATGGTCACAAGTGTGAAAGCCCAACCCCTCTGATCCTTTTGAAGCTATTCTGTCTACCATGGGCCACATTAACACTACTGAAAGAGAAAAAACATGAATTTTCAGTAATTTTGCCTTAATGACCTTTAACGACCCCTAATTGACCTTAAAATTAAAAATTGACGCCGGCATCCACCCTTACCTTTAATCCCTTCCCCCATAGCCCACTTCTACCATGGTTGCCAAGTATTAACAAGAAATGCCAGAAAAACTTTTTCTAGAGGCTTTTTTGGACTTTGGCTGGTCCACTAATAATAGAACATAGAAACTGAATCAAAGGAGGAAATATCTAACAGTATTTAGAAATATTGATTGTACTCTACCTCAAAAATGTTGGCATAGATGTTACATAATTTGAAACAAGGGCATTTTGAGAATTTTGATCATTGAAATTGCAGATTTCTGCAACCATTTAAGTTTCTTTCTGGGAGAGTACAACTCCATCAAATGATGTTATGCATCTTCCCAAATGCCAGTAAATATTATATTCCATGTTTAACAAACACAAAACAATAAAAGTACGTACGGTGAAAATGTGTATATTGCCGAAGTGGTATCAGTCTGTGTCTTCCCCTGAAGATTCGTTCCCTTGACAGCATCGCTTGCAGCATCGCTTGCAGCATAACTTCGTCTAAGGAGTTTTCAAACCTTGACAGTTCTTCCAAAGTCTCCCACTCTCTTGTGAAGCCATAACATTCAAGAGGATCTGAAACTTTCTTGGGAATATTTTGCTCCATTCTCATAAGTGTTGCTTTGCGCATACAGTCAACTGCAGGACCTAATTCTAATGCATCAACCATGTGCGGCTTATGTACCAAGGACCAAGCTGTCACTTCAAAAGATTCAATTATTGCTTCTGTAGGGTAATCAAATGAATCCATCAATCGCTGCACTTTCAGAAGTGGATCCCAGACAGACTGCGCTGCTAACTCAAGTTCAGTGAAGCCGCTGCTGTCAGCAATATTCACCTGAGCTCCTGCCTCCAAAAGAAGGTTGACTTCACCAATTCTTGTATTTTCACAAGCGTAATGCAAAGCTGTCCTGCCATGTGCATCTTGAACATTCACATCAGCATTGTGGCTGAGCAATTTCTCAATGATGTTGCTTCTATGATCATGAAGTGCTCCTAGACAACTTACATGTAATGTCGTCTGTCCGATGTTATTAGTCTGGTTGATTTTTGCGCCGGCATCAAGAAGAATTTCTATGAGCGAGCGGTTCCTATTTGCTGCAGCGACCATCAAGGGGATTCTTGAGTCATATTGCGTGTAGCCAGAATCGGGATAGTTGTCCGCCAACCATATGAAGTGACCTAGACAGTTGGGGTCAGCTCCATTATCAAGCATGAAGTGAAAAATGTCATAATAATCTGAAAAAAAACCAATGATGCAGACATAACATTCAGATTTCAAATGGAAGAAGAGCAAAATAATTAAAGAAAATAGGGGTTACTCATCATGACCATTCTACATGGGATTATAATAATAATTATTATTATAATAATAGACATTTATATAGCGCTAATTTCAGTAGACTGCTCACTAGCGCTTGTGTATTATGTGTTTATTTGTAGAAACTCTTGAACAGGCAAGTTTTAAGATTTCTCTTGAAGTTTTCAAGTGTTTTGGAGGCCTTCACAATCTCTGGGAGTTGGTTTGAAAGTTTTGAAGCGGCATGCGAGAAAGCTCTGGTTTCAAACTTGTTTTTATTGTAGGAAGTTGAATCATTTAAGAGCATGTTATTATTGCTTCTGGGATTAAAGTGTCATTCAGATTTTGGCTGTGTCAGATTTTGAATATACGAAGGAGGCTTTCCATTGATGGCTTTACAGGTCACTGTCATGAGTTTCAATTGTATTATAGCAGGAATTGTCAGCCAATGCAGCTGCTTCCTATGCTGGCTTACACTGTCATGCTTTTTCAATTTCTCAATAAGACGAAGCTGTGTTTTGGGCCACTTGAAATTTATTCATTAAACGACTCGATTATAAAAATAGAAGACCATTTAAATAGTCAAGGTTAGAAGTGCAAGACTCAAGAGCATTCACTGCAGTTTTGCAAGTTTCCTTGTCTAATGACTTTCTGATTTTTGAAATACTTCTCATATTGAAATAGGCATTCTGGCACATTTTGTTGACTTGTTTTTCCATGGTCATATTGTGTCGAAGATTACACAACGGTTTCTAGCATGAGTGGCTGCATTATTTATGACATCATAGACATAGATTGATAATGCTTGGAGTTTATTAAGTTGATGCGAACTGCCTATGAGAAGTAGTTCAGTTTTTTTCTCCATTATTGCAAAGTTTATTTTCACGGAGAAACTTCCTGATTTCAGCAATGCACTTTTCTATTTAACCACTGCATTTCTCTGATCTAAGAAAGTTAGTTTGAAAGAAAGAACAAGTTGTTCGTCATCCGCATATTTTGGCCTTTGACTTGATTTTTTGCCGCTACTTCACTTATTTGAGAGGCAGTTTGGTTGATGTTTTGTCTTTAATTATCACTGGCTGTGATCTTTCCGAAATGTATGACTTGAAATCACCTTAGTGCGAAATCATGAACACTGTATGACAGACTTTAAGATCTTGGTCTGGAATTACTGCCAAACTCACAACTTTCCAACTTACAAAAAATTAATTTTAATTTCGGCCTGTCTGTAGGTCAATGGCTTCTGTAATAAAGCTTCTCTAATACCACTTATAAATATCCTTGAATTCTAAGATGGTCCATCAAAAACTACATGGATATGAATAATTTCTTGAAATGACAAACATTTTTTGGTGCTAATTCGCGGTTTATTATATAATTTCCCTTAATTTTCAATGTACACACATTATTTTTATACCATCATTCTCAGCGGAAAATAAGCTTCATTTGAGTAAGAAGAAACTATACTTCCGATAAGTTTAACCTGAATCAAGGAATTGCTGTTTTCAGAAATAAAATTCAAGAGACAGGTGGCCCCCTCTATACTGGTCACAGTGTTGCTGAATAATCCTGCATTAAATGCAACGACAGACACATTTTATATATTTCTGTTGCTGCATTCAATGCAAGATCACACTTTATTTACAGAAATATATTTGCCTTCTTTTTTCGATCTGTTTTATGTTTCATGTCAATAAAATATAGGCAGTTAAAAGTACTTAAAACTGAATTTACTAGATTAACCAGTGAAACGCACATCAGATTTAATTTATTTTTTGTGCTGCATTTAAGATCAGAAGACAGACATGTTAAACAGGGAAAAAAAGAAAAAAGAAAGGAAGATAGATAAACCGATATGTAGCAAAAGATGGATAGAGAGATAGACAGAAAGATTGACAGACTGATAGATAGATATAAATAATAGGCAGATAATAATAAAAGATAGATGCTAGATGGTTCGACAGATGGATAGTATAGATGATAGATAATGGATAGATAATGGATAGATAATGGATAGATAATGGATAGATAATAGATAGATAATAGATAGATAATAGATAGATGAAAGATAGATAATAGATAGATAATAGATAGATATACACTATAGATAGTTAGATAGTGCCTAGTGCATGTTATGTTACTCCTATTTGTTCTCTTACATCATTCAGTTAAGGGCACTATGACAATTACACGGGCCCAACCAGCCATAAATAGATACCAAAAAAAAAAATAATAAAAAAATAAAAATAAAAAAAATAAATAAATAGATACATGTACTGAACTCTCACATCTGTAAGATCAGTCCTGTCCTGCTTTGTTGAAATTAAAACAAGTGAACAACATTCAACTTTCACGTTGGTTAGGTCTGTGGAGTCACGGACAATTAGCTGTTGTTGGTCGAAGTCTGTCAATATGATGAAATGGTTCTGCCTCATGACAATATTGCACTATGACCGTAACATAATTCAATTCCTTTCATATATTTCTGTCTACCAAATTTCTCCAATCAATTACTGCACATCATGAGTGCCGCTTTAAAGTGCCTTGTGCGCGTTATGTTTGATATCTTCGCCAGTGTTTTGATCTGTCTACCTGGATGAGATTTCATCTACATATTTACATTTTGCACTTTCCGAATGTTTCAAATTTACATAACAACTTTCCAGACACATGTTAAATAATTCTAGCAAATTATTTATAATGACATTTTAGTACAAATTCATTACTTGCTATAAATAGTAAAGCAAGTGCCCTGCTAAAGCATTGCATGCTTGGGGCCCCACAGAGTGCCCAGAGTCCAACTCGAGACTGCCGTACACCACTGTCTAGGCACCTTTAAAACATGAAGTCAGGGTCAGCATATCAGCATGCTACCTCTGACCTTCAGTATTTTTAGTGTTTTTAAAAAATGTTATTATGAGTGAAGTTCATCAAACTAACCTTCTCGGGTTGCCTTGTATTTTAGACAGTCAGAGCCACATGCTAAAAGCAATGGAGTTCCAAGGAAGATGCTTGACTTCAGTTCACAATTACTTAATTCCGGATGGTTTCGTAATATCGTAGCTGCATCATTGAATTTCCCCATTGAAAAGCTGAATACAAAGCCTCCTTTGCATCAACTGTAGAACCAGATATTTGTGCAAGTTGTGATGAGTCCATTTTGGAGTCGAGGAGTGTTCAACAGGGTCCCTTAAACAATATACTTGGTAATTCTTAATTAAATGTCACATTGTTAGACATTTTGTGATCATCAGAAGCAGTCATGACTCAAAATGTGAGGTGCCATGTCATTTTCAAAGTTGGTCACTCTTTGACATATTTACTTTGTCCTGTGAGAAATCACATTTCTTGTTTGTGAACCACTCCTGTCAAAAGATAAGCTAGAGATAAGAGGTTTCAGTAAAAAAAAAACGTGTAATGTACAAACTTATTAGGATATAAAATTCTCAATTGGCACTCATAAAAGATAAGATAGAGATAAGAAGTGTCATTAAAACCGTCTAATAGGCAAACCGAATAGGATATAACATACTCAATTGGCACTCACAAAAGTTAATGCTTAACTGTCAAACCAGCAACACTTGGTTTTGAGTTCATTTCGTTTACTTGAAAAAGTTTTCAATATCTGATCATCCTTATGTGAGGCAGCGAACATCAATAACTGGTCAAGGCAATGCGCTAAAATGCTTTGCATTTTCTTTCAAGCCCAATTGGTCCTTGTTCAGATTTATTCCTCATTATCCTGTCCATTTCAAGGTTAACATAGGTGGATGCCTTAGTTACTCCAAATGTGGACCATGGAAAAAATTACTCTATGGTGCACCTAAACAAGTGATAAATAAACTCCAGATGGCAAAAACACTCCTTTGTATCACTGATCGAAGGACTAAAGGACAAGATAAAGTCACAAGATAAAGTCAGTTGTTATACGAAAGAGTTACACTGGCTTCCAATCACTGTAAGGAATCAATTCAAACTTCTGACATGTACATGGAAAGCAGTCAATTATTATATAATCAAGCACCTCAGTACTTAAAAAGTCTAATTCAACTTAAAACTGAAAATTACTTCAACCTCTGCAGCAGCGGCAAACCGCTGTTAGCAGGTTCATTATTATAAATAATTAATTAAATACAATTAAAATTGATTATAAAATCCCAAGATGCAGAAGTTGAAATATGGTTCACTGATGACGTTTGTAAGTGATCTTGAAACATGAGGATGAAATCTAATGCATTTTTGCTGGAGAAAACTTTTATACAGTGTCATTGTTGTGAACCACATCAATACAATTATCTGACATTCTTATATAAGCAATCGACAGGATAGCTATGATGTCACAACGGTTGAGGCTCTGACAGGTTTAAAATGTGATTGCTAAGGATTTTCTAGATAATTTTTCAATAAATTAAATTTCTTGTTTCTCTGCAGTTATGTGGTTGCACACTTCCATCTCAATTATAAAGTTGAGATCCAACTTATGCCTTGTCTCACAACTTATATAATCATGCATATAGGATAGGCTTTCCTTTAGTATTTATTAATGCAATTCAATGAATCTTCTAATTGAGTCAGGAATATCCCCAGTCAAAACCATACCCTTTGCTCTGATGGCAGCGAGAGTTTGAAGTGGAGGAACTTTACATCGCAGCATCTGCAATGTTCTTGATTCCTCTTCAGTTGATCCTCTAGCCAAATAATCAAAAACAGTCATTCCTTCGTTGTTCCTGGCATATATGTAGGCACCTTGATCAATAAGAGAGTTAAGGATATTCAGTGAAATTGGAAATTCATCGTAGCAAATTTGTTCAGCCACAAGAAGAAGTAACGTATATCCCTTGCCGTTGGTAGCATCAATATCCTGGATACAGTCAAATACAATTTCGCAAATATCAACGTCCTTAAACAACTTCACATCAAACTCCTTCTTTAGGCAGAATGTCTTGATATGTTTGTCAATTATGATATGCTGGACTGGACTTTGGAAGTTGACAGGATGTGACACCACATCACCAATCTTGCCTATGACTTCCCTCAGCATTTGTTTCGCCAAGCTTTCTTCTGTCTCTTCGATGCCTCTAATTGATCGATTTCTTTTGTACAACTTAGTGATGATCCCCGTTAGAATGAATATGGAGTCAATAAGACAATCAACTAACTCCTGTGAAGGAAGGATATCAGTTTCCTTTCCCAGTAATGATTTCATCCTTCGGCAATTTCCTGTGAGTACCACTACAGTTTTCGCAATGCCGTTGGTATCAAAATCTTCAAATTCATGTCGTGACTCAAGATATTGTGAAAATATTGGTTCAAACCATGTTGCCAATAAGTCATTGAAGTACAATAACACCTTGTATCCTTCAAGGTTATGGTCCACAGAACTTTCTTCATATAGATTGAGGATGTGTACAAGCAACGCGATCAGCTGTCTTCCTGTCACAGGCAGAAAACCTGAAAATATGAAACATAAACATGGAACATAGAGAGTGAACCAAAAGACGAAGTATTTGAAAATATTTAGAAATTTTGATTGATTCCTTCACTTCAAGAACACAGTTAAAGCAGGGTATTTTGAGTAGTTTTATGTTTTTGAGCAACCATTTTTGTCATTTTGGAGCATAAATGGCACGAGTCTCGTGTAGTCCCTACAATTTTTTTAAATCGAAATACTCAAAACACACTCGGATCATATATCATTTATATTTCTTTAAGGAAGAGTACAAGTCCAACAAAAGTTATATCTGCCTCAGCACAGTCTCAAAAGAAAAAATCAGACAGATGTGCAAAACGCTGTCAGCTGTTGTATTAGGTCTAAATATTTTATCAATAGTAAAAGAGGAGATAGTTAGTTTTCGACAATTCACAGTAATTTAAGATGTGTGAAAGCTATCAGATCTTCAACTTATTGCCAGTGTAAATTCTACAACACAAAGACTGCAAAACAATAAATATACGTACGGTGAAAAGATATATATTGTCGAAACGGTATCAGTCTGTGTCTTCCCCTGAAGATCCGTTCTCTTGATAGCATAGCTTGTAGCATAATTTCTTCGGAGTTCTCCAACCTAGGCAGTTCTTCCATAGTCTCCCACTCTTTTGCGAAGCCATAACATTCAAGAGGATCTGAAACTTTCTTGGGAATATTATGCTCTATTCTCAAAAGTGTTGCTTTACGCATGCAGTCTACTGCCTGGCCCCATCCTCTTTCAACACCAGTGTCCTGCGGGTGTAATGAGGACCATGCTGCTGTTTCATAGGCTTCAATTATTTCCTCTTTAGGGTAATCATATGAATCAATTAATCGCTCCACTTTTAGAAGTGCTTCCCAGTTGGACTGCGCTGCTAGTTCAAGTTCATTGAATCCGCTACTGTCAACAATATTCACCTTAGCTCCTGTTTCCAAAATAAGGTCGATCGCATCAATTCTTGCATTTTCACAAGCATAGTGCAGGGCTGTCCTGCCATGGACATCTTGAACATTCACATCAGCATTGTGGCTGAGCAGCTTCTCTATGACGTTGCTCCTATTATCATGCATTCCTTGGAGGCAACTTACTTGCAATGTTGTCTGTCCTATGGAATTAGTCTGGTTGATTTTTGCGCCGGCATTAAGAAGAATTACTAAGAGCTGAAGGTTCCTATTTGCTGCAGCGACCATCAAGGGGATTCTTGAGTCATACCTCTGGGAGCCAAAATCAGGATAGTTATCCGCGGCCCATATCCAGTAACCTAGACAGTTGGGATCAGCTCCATTATCAAGCATGAAGTGAAAAATTTCATAACAATCTGAAAAAAACCAATGATGCAGACATATCATTCAGCTTTCAAATGGAAGAACAGCAAAAAATTAAAAGAATATAGGGCTTACTCTTCATGAGCATTTTACTAGTTTTTCACCACAACAGACTATACTAGTGTCTGTCCTATACAGGGCGCCAGGTATCGATTTTTTGGGTCTGAATGCTCAGGCAACATTTTCGAGATGAGCGTAAATGTTTTAAGTAAATGTGGATGAATGCAATCCAGAAGCTGGACAAGATACTAATCGTCTCAGAGATGATAACCAGAACCCTGGGTGTCAAGTTAATACCAGACTTGTCCAGTTAAAAGAGAAGATTGACAGTCTAGACTGTCAATCTTCAGAACTACAGATGCTCCAGGAGCACGTTGTCTCCCTACAAACCGGGAACCCATTGAGCTTAACCTTTTGCACTTTTTCAAATGTTGCGTATTTACATCACAACTCTCAACACACATGTTGAAATATTCTAATAGATTATTAATAATGACCTATTACTATCATTTATTCATTATAAAAAGGTAAAAGTATAGCCCTCCTGGCAAATTGCATGCACCTGCCTCCCCCGAGATGCCCTTAAAATTGAGACTAGCTTACATCACTGTCAAGGGACATGTTAAAACATGGAGTCTGGGTTACCAGGCCAGCATATTGCCCCTGAACCACAGTATAGCTCAGTAACAATTATTAAGAATGTAGTTTTCAAAACTGACCTTCTTGTCTTCTCCTATATCTCCTGTATCTTACACAGTTACATGCTAAAAGCAATGGAGTTCCTGTGAAGTTGCATCTCTTCAGTTCACAGTTAGTTAATTCTGGATGGTTTCGTAATATCGCAGCTGCATCTTCTAATTTCCCTATTTGAAGAGCTGAATACAAAGCGTCCTTTGTTTCAGATCTGTCCATTTTGGATTAAAAGAGTGATCGACAGGGAAGCACTAATGATTCCCAATAATATATTTGGTAATCCTTTTTAAAATTAAAATGTCATATTGATAAACATTTTTTGATCATCAGAAGGCAGAACTTGAAATCATAGGTTGCTGCGTTATTTTCAAAGTGGGTCACTCTTTTGATATCTTACAGGGCAAAGTAAATAGGACATTTCTCGTGCTTGTGAACCTGGTGAGTCAAAAGATAAGCAAGAGATAAGAGGAGGAAAATCACTTAAACATTTTCTACAGGCAAAATGATGATTATGCTAGCTTACTTAATATTATAGTACAGGGTGAAGAAGCAATTTTTCAAAATTTGAAATATTTCAAACTTCAGTCGAAATGAAGGGTTTTGCTAAGTCATAACAATTCATATTTTCAGGCCTTAGAAATAAGACAAAAAGGATCCTTTTTGTGAAGTTTGACTTGCATTATCTCCAGTCAAAAATTCAATATGGCCGTCTAAACTTGGTGATGCTTTGAAAAAAAGCGCCTCCATATTTTGAGGGCATGAGCCGTGAAGACAGTAAGGAGGACAACAACATCGTGGTGACAGGTCTTGTTGACCAACTATTCTAAGATGCTCTCTCTCATCTCATCAATCAACCCTCATGAGCACCCAGAAATGGGCTTAGAGGGCTGCACTTACCATATCTATCTATCTATCTACTTGAGCCAATCTTGATAACTGTTGCCACAAGACTTGCCCTGAAAAATGTCTTTGTTGTTTGATTAGTGCAACACCTGAGGCGAGGAACATCAAGACTTGGTCAAGGCTCTGTTTACAAGCTGCTGCTAAAACACTTTGCATTTCCCTTCAGGCTTTCTTGGAGCCAAGTCGGAGGTTGTGTTGAGTGCTGTTAGTAACAAAGAATAGGTATCTGTAAGAGACTTGGCTTGGAACTTGCTTAACATTACATATAATAACTTATTAGGGCTATACAATATCTTTGTGTGAACATCACCATAGACAGAGTATGCCAATTTGCAATAATTATTCATGTTAAACTTCAGGCCAGAGTCATTGATATCTGCAATATAAAGTTATACCAAAAGATGCATCTTCTTAGGCAAAATTGAAAAAGCAGGTGCCTGACGTAAAACTCTAAATCCGATTTTCCCTCCTTGTTACAACCTTTATGGAAATCATGTGAGATTCATCAATATGTCAGCATCCCCTCAAGAGATAAAAATGCAAATTTGCTTGAATACCATAAGTGTGCTCAATATCAATATATCTCAGGTTTGGAGTTCTCTGATGGTAGCTCTTTCCCCTTTTAACATGAAACTGAAGGTAGAATTATCTTCATAAAGTCTTATTTCATTGACACCGATTTTAACATGAAAATGAAGGTAGAATTATCTTCATTAAGTCTTATTTCATTGACACCGATTTTAACATGAAAATTAAGGTAGAATTATCTTCACTAAGTCTTATTTCATTGACACCGATTTTAACATGAAAATGAAGGTAGAATTATATTCATTAAGTCTTATTTCATTGACACCGATTTTAACATGAAAATGAAGGTAGAATTATCTTCACTAAGTCTTATTTCATTGACACCGATTTTAACATGAAAATGAAGGTAGAATTATCTTCATTAAGTCTTATTTCATTGACACCGATTTTAACATGAAAATGAAGGTAGAATTATCTTCATTAAGTCTTATTTCATTGACACCGATTTTAACATGAAAATGAAGGTAGAATTATCTTCATTAAGTCTTATTTCATTGACACCGATTTTAACATGAAAATGAAGGTAGAATTATCTTCACTAAGTCTTATTTCATTGACACCGATTTTAACATGAAAATGAAAGTAGAATTATCTTCACTAAGTCTTATTTCATTGACACCGATTTTAACATGAAAATGAAGGTAGAATTATCTTCACTAAGTCTTATTTCATTGACACCGATTTTAACATGAAAATGAAGGTATAATTATCTTCACTAAGTCTTATTTCATTGACACCGATTTTAACATGAAAATGAAGGTAGAATTATCTTCATAAAGTCTTATTTCATTGACACCGATTTTAACATGAAAATTAAGGTATAATTATCTTCACTAAGTCTTATTTCATTGACACCGATTTTAACATGAAAATGAAGGTAGAATTATCTTCATAAAGTCTTATTTCATTGACACCGATTTTAACATGAAAATTAAGGTATAATTATCTTCACTAAGTCTTATTTCATTGACACCGATTTTAACATGAAAATGAAGGTAGAATTATCTTCACTAAGTCTTATTTCATTGACACCGATTTTAACATGAAAATTAAGGTAGAATTATCTTCACTAAGTCTTATTTCATTGACACCGATTTTAACATGAAAATGAAGGTAGAATTATCTTCACTAAGTCTTATTTCATTGACACCGATTTTAACATGAAAATTAAGGTAGAATTATCTTCATAAAGTCTTATTTCATTGACACCGATTTTAACATGAAAATGAAGGTATAATTATCTTCACTAAGTCTTATTTCATTGACACCGATTTTAACTTGAAAATGAAGGTAGAATTATCTTCACTAAGTCTTATTTCATTGACACCGATTTTAACATGAAAATTAAGGTAGAATTATCTTCACTAAGTCTTATTTCATTGACACCGATTTTAACATGAAAATTAAGGTAGAATTATCTTCACTAAGTCTTATTTCATTGACACCGATTTTAACATGAAAATGAAGGTAGAATTATCTTCACTAAGTCTTATTTCATTGACACCGATTTTAACATGAAAATGAAGGTAGAATTATCTTCATTAAGTCTTATTTCATTGACACCGATTTTAACATGAAAATGAAGGTAGAATTATCTTCATTAAGTCTTATTTCATTGACACCGATTTTAACATGAAAATGAAGGTAGAATTATCTTCACTAAGTCTTATTTCATTGACACCGATTTTAACATGAAAATGAAGGTAGAATTATCTTCATTAAGTCTTATTTCATTGACACCGATTTTAACATGAAACTGAAGGTAGAATTATCTTCATAAAGTCTTATTTCATTGACACCGATTTTAACATGAAAATTAAGGTATAATTATCTTCACTAAGTCTTATTTCATTGACACCGATTTTAACATGAAAATGAAGGTAGAATTATCTTCATAAAGTCTTATTTCATTGACACCGATTTTAACATGAAAATTAAGGTATAATTATCTTCACTAAGTCTTATTTCATTGACACCGATTTTAACATGAAAATGAAGGTAGAATTATCTTCATAAAGTCTTATTTCATTGACACCGATTTTAACATGAAAATGAAGGTAGAATTATCTTCATAAAGTCTTATTTCATTGACACCGATTTTAACATGAAAATGAAGGTAGAATTATCTTCATAAAGTCTTATTTCATTGACACCGATTTTAACATGAAAATGAAGGTAGAATTATCTTCATAAAGTCTTATTTCATTGACACCGATTTTAACATGAAAATGAAGGTAGAATTATCTTCATAAAGTCTTATTTCATTGACACCGATTTTAACATGAAAATGAAGGTAGAATTATCTTCATAAAGTCTTATTTCATTGACACCGATTTTAACATGAAAATGAAGGTAGAATTATCTTCATAAAGTCTTATTTCATTGACACCGATTTTAACATGAAAATGAAGGTAGAATTATCTTCATAAAGTCTTATTTCATTGACACCGATTTTAACATGAAAATGAAGGTAGAATTATCTTCATAAAGTCTTATTTCATTGACACCGATTTTAACATGAAAATTAAGGTATAATTATCTTCACTAAGTCTTATTTCATTGACACCGATTTTAACATGAAAATGAAGGTAGAATTATCTTCACTAAGTCTTATTTCATTGACACCGATTTTAACATGAAAATGAAGGTAGAATTATCTTCACTAAGTCTTATTTCATTGACACAGAGGGGAAATCGATCTTTTTGTGGAATCTTTTTTTAAAACCCACATAAAATTCTTACCTCATACAAGTTTTCATCTTGGAAAGGAATCTCAGGCTTCAATGGTTTATTTTAAATCTTTTTAAGCATTTTAACAGTCTGAAGTCTCCAACAGGTAACTTTTTGACTAGCAGAGCTCATGATGGAGTGGCACGATAATGTGAATAATTAAAACCTAGATGTCTAAATCAAACTTGTTGTCCACTTTCACATATCACTTCTAACTCTTGAAAGTGTGATTTGTCAATATTTTACATACAGTTGAAAAATATAGAGTGTGGGGTTTCATAAACAAAGCAAAGTATCAATGTCATTTTGCAGCATTTAATGAAGAAAGTGCTCCAAACACAACATCAAAAGCATTTGAAATCGACCATCTTTTATAAGTGGTCTTCAAATCAACTAGCATTTGTAATATTTTTTTAATTTGGATTGCATCCTCTGTAATATACTTTTTTGCTTAAACATATGTGTCAGTTAAACATTTTTTTCCTAAATACTTGGTTTCATGCTAGCAAGCGTTGCACACAATGAGACATTCAATTATGCAAAGCAACATCTTGCTAGATGTTGAGATAGAAGTTTATTTTTTTTTGTCTTTATAACATCTGGTTCTCCTCAAACAGATGTACATCAAAGATTTCATTCATTTATATGTATTGCTGTCACTTTAGCTTAAAATTTCAATATTACTATGCCATCTGTGAATTACACTTTTATTTCTAAAGAATTTATTAATGACAGTATCAACCTTTCAGACTTGTCACATCCAACATCGTATAATTTGTATATGATAATAAATTAACTATTCAATGACTTTTAATGCTAGCTTTCCCCTTATACTATTCTGAATCATGCTTTCCCGCTTTCCAACCTTTTATGCAGTTCACTAGACAAAGTACAAAAAGAGTCACTGGATTTTAGGATTGGACCTCTCAAGGTCCTTCAACTGTTTGCTGCCAAGTGGGAAGTTCTGTTATTTCCAAGGAAGGGCCTTGGCTTTCCAACTTACGACCTTGCCTCGTTGGCTGGTCAATGCCCTTAGGACTTGAGGGCTATATTTGTTGGCAAGGTGAAGGTGAAGGGGAGGGTGGATTTGAGTAAAGAAATGTGAAAATTGCAGATGCTTGTTTTCTCTATCAAAGGATGTTAGGTTTTGTCATTTCTACTATGGGCCTGCCGAAAGAGATACACTCTAAGTTAAACTCTTAAACTGATTTTTACCTGTAGAGACTTTCACCAATCTGACTGGATTGCTTCCCCAATACAAATGGTGGTGTTGTTCCTGTAGAAAGATTGTGTCATAAACTTACTTGTAAGTTCCCCTTCACAAAACTACTATTTCAAGTCATCTTAACATTTTATCTAGATTAGATTAGATTACCATGTCTTGCCAAAATAGTTAGCTTTTGTCACAGTATAGAAAGACAATCATGTATGAGTTTTTTGCTGAAGTTAGTTTTAGGTTCTTCTGTTTCCACTTTTTACAGAGTACAATGGGCAAGGTAGAAGAAAGTCACTGGATTGTTTTTTATGATTTTGTAGATATGAAAGTTTGCACCTGCTTTACAAAATTTCTGCTCCAAATATGCAAGTATCTTCTTTTTCATTTCTCTGACACAATGGTGAAATACTACCCTAACCTGTAATCCCACCTGACTATGGCAGATAGCCATGATACATATATTGTTTGAATGATTTCAGTCACTCACACTCCTGCATGCACGGTGCATTACCATATGCTGGGTGGAATTGATTTTTCTTCCAAGGTCTTATACAGATCAGGAAATGTGTATTCCGGATCAGGAAATATTGCATTGCGGAGCTAAATCTGGATTGCTATTGGATTGCTACATGGAAAGGTAAAAGGGGGTGAGTCATTCTTTTTGGGATGGGAGAATTAAGGGGGGGGGGGGAGAAAGTCAGGTTTTCGTCACAGAGGCAGTCAAGTGACTTTGGCGAAGTGGCTTTCAATGTCCCCTTTTATTGTTTATTGATGATTGAAATAAAATATGACTGTATGGCATATGACAGTTATGACTGTCCCTGAAGTCCTCACATCAGGGATTAAAAAAACCATATCATTATCAAAATTCAGTCTCAAGACAAAAGCTCTGTAACAACCTTTATCACATTCACCATTTACTTTTCTTAGCTAACGACATGTTAATTCAGTGTAAATAACGCCAAAAGATTAGTCGGAGCAAGGAGTTGCAGTGGGTTTTCAGGATGGCAAAGGAGTGAGAAGTTGGAACAAATTAAACTACTAGCTACCCGAATCCAAAGCCCTGGGTAATCCAATCTTATAATGCATCTTATTCTCAACAACAGCTTTTTCACTCTTGTAGTCAAAACTACAAACTCATAATTCAAAAAGTTTTAACTTTCATCTTCAACTTTTAGCTTCACTTAAGACAAACGGTGAGTCATTTCAGATAATATCCACTCTTATACTTTGGCTTAGTCCCAGGAACAACTTTTTTCACTCTTGCAATCAACAACAAACTCATAATAAGTTTTAACCTGAGTTGTCAATTTTCAGTTTCACTTCAAACAAACGGTGAGTCTATTCCAGTAAAATCCGCTCTTATACTATAATCTCAGTTTCAACAACAGCTTTTTTCACTCTTACAGTCAACAACAACCTGCAGTCAACTCCATGCGATCCGCAGTTGATGCCTTGTGTCTCCCAGGGTCACTAGATACAACATCTATCATGATCAGAGACTATAGGATCAATATGGTCTGTCAAAACTGATGATGCTCCCATAAGGTTTGGCTCTTCTTCAATGTGAATTATGGAAAAACCGAACCACCAGTCGCACCCTGTCGCTCAGTGTGATAAAATACTCTCACTTGGAGATTATGACCGCTATAAGTCCTTATCAGGAGGATGTAAAAAAATAGATGAGAAAAAAAAAGAGGAAGGAATAAAAGAAAGAAAATGGAGTGCATACAACTCAGAGAAATTGGATTTATACTGATATCTCAGGCAAAAAGGAATCACTTGGAAACAGATCGGTCTATTCCAACAGCATCACACAACTCTTTCTTTTTTGACTCTTATACAAGATATATAGATACATATTGGTCTTTATGATATTAGCAGACGTCCGATTTGATTTCACCTGTGCCCCTTTTCATAAATTTCATTTCATGTCTTCGATTGACATTTCATGTTAAGATAGATAAAGATTAGATTAGATTAGATTAGATTAGATTAGATTTGACAACAATTTCTGGCCAAGTAGTTTGTCTGTCACACTACTGAAAAACATATATTGTCAAGACAGAAAATGTACACTGTATACCTGCTTTTCAAAATTGCAGTTCAATTTATGTTCTCTTTAAAACAGTGATGAAATCTATCTTAACCTCTTATCCTACTGACTATGACAGATAGCCGTGGCAAATATATGGTGTCAATGATTTCAGTCACCCTCCACTCTTACATGCACAGTGCGTTACCACTGATTTACCAGGTGCTTGGTGGAAGTGATTTATCTTCTAAGGTCTTACAGAGATCAGGAAATATGCATTCTGGATCAGGAAATGTGCATTTCGGATCACAATTTGGATTGCTACAGGATTGTTACATGGAAAGGTAAAACGGGTCTGGTGAGTCATTCATTTAGGGGTTGCGGAATTAAGGAGAGGGTGAAAGGCAGGTTGTCACTGAGGCAGTGAGGCATACACACTCAGTGACTATAGTAGAGTGGCTTTTGATGTCTCCTCTATTGTTTATTGATTATCAATATCAAATATTACTTTATGCCAGTTATGCCAATCACTTACGTCTTTAAGTCGAGAAATCAAAATAACCATATCATAATTTAATTTCGGTCTTCAGGCAAAAGCTCTGTAACAATCTTCATCATGTTCATACACATTGCAAGTTTCAACTTCAGCATGCAGTGCTGAAATTTACAGTCTCATCCAAAATTACCAGTGATAATTTTGGATCATTTACAATCAGTGGTCTCCCCTGCTGCTTCGCAGTCTTGCAGTCTCAACAACAGCTTATTTCACACTTGCAGTCAACTACAAGCTTGTAATTCATTAAGTTTCAATTTCTAAATAGCTAATTTTCAGTTTCACTTCAGACAATAACAAACAGTATCAGCCAAGTTTTTTTGGCTGAATCTTACTATCACTTTATTTATTATAAAATAAGTAAAAGTAGAGCCCTCCTGGCAAATTGCATGCACCTGCCTCCCCCGAGGTGCCCATAAACTTGAGACTGGCTCACATCACTGTCAAGGGACATGTTAAAACATGGAGTCTGGGTTAAGAGGCCAGCATGCTGCCTCTGAACTACAGTGTTGCTTAGTAACAATTATTAAGAATGTAGGTTTCAAAACTGACCTTCTTGTCTTCTCCTATACCTCCTGTATGTTACACAGTCACATGCTAAAAGCAATGGAGTTCCAGTGAAGTTGCGTCTCTTCAGTTCACAATTAATTAATTCTGGATGGTTTCGTAATATCACAGCTGCATCTTCTAATCTCCTTATTTGAAGAGCTGAATACAAAGCGTCCTTTGTTTCAGATGTGTCCATTTTGGAGTAAAGGAGTGTTCGACAGGGAAGCGCTAAGGATTCCCACCCACAATATATTTGGTAATATTTAATGCAAATGTCATATTGATAGACATTTTTTTCAAAGTGGGTCACTCGTTGTGATATCTTTCAGGGCAAAGTAAATAGGACATTTCTCATACTTGTGAACCAGGTCAGTCAAAAGATAAGCAAGAGATAAGAGGAGGAAAATCACTTAAACATTTTCTACAAGCAAAATGATGATTATGCTAGCTTACTTAATATTATAGTACAGGGTGAGGAAGCAAATTTTTCAAAATTTGAAATATTTCAAATTTCAGTCGAAATGAAGGGTTTTGCTAAGTCATAACAAATTCATATTTTCAAGCCTTAGAAACAAGACAAAAAGGATCCTTTTTGTGAAGTTTGACTTGCATTATCTCCAATCAAAAATTCAATATGGCCGTCTAAACTTGGTGATGCTTTGAAAAAAAGCGCCTCCATATTTTGAGGGCGTGAGCCATGAAGGCAGTAAGGAGGACAACAACATCGTGGTGACAGGCCTTGTTGACCAACTATTCTAAGATGCTCTCTCTCATCTCATCAATCGACCTTCGTGAGCGCCGTGAAATGAGCTTAGAGGGCTGCACTTACCATATCTATCTATCTATCTACTTGAGCCAATCTTGATAACTGTTGCCACAAGACTTGCCCTGAAAATTGTCTTTGCTGTTTGATTAGTGCAGCACCTGAGGCTGCGAACATTAAGACTTGGTCAAGGCTCTGTTTAAAAGCTGCTAAAACACTTTGCATTTCCCTTAAGGCTCTGTTTACAAGCTGCTAAAACACTTTGCATTTCCCTTAAGGCTTTGTTTACAAGCTGCTGAAACACTTTGCATTTCCCTTAAGGCTCTGTTTACAAGCTTCTAAAACACTTGCATTTCCCTTAAGGCTCTGTTTACAAGCTGCTAAAACACTTCGCATTTCCCTTAAGGCTCTGTTTACAAGCTGCTAAAACACTTTGCATTTCCCTTAAGGCTTTCCTGGGCTAAAACACTTTGCATTTCCCTTAAGGCTTTCCTGGAGCCAAGTCGGAGGTTGTGTGGAGTGCTGTTCTTAGTAGCAGAGAATAGGTAGCTGTATGAGACTTTGCTTTGGAGTTGCTTGACATTACATATAATAACTGATTAGGGCTATACAATATTTTGACATTACATATGATAACTGATTAGCGCTATACAATATTTTCGTCTGAACATCACCATAGACACAGTATGCCAATTTGCAATAATTATTCATGTTAACTTCAGGTAAGAGTCACTGATATCTGCAATATAACGTTATACAAAAAAAAGATGCATCTTCTTAGGCAAATTGAAAAAGCAGGTGCCTGAAGTAAAACTCTAAATCCGATTGTCCCTCCTTGTTACAACCTTTATGGAAGTCATGTGAGATTCATCAATATGTCAGCATCCCCTTAAGAGATAAAAATGCAAATTTGCTTGAATACCATAAGTGTGCTCAATATCAATATATCTCAGGTTTGGAGTTCTCTGATGGTAGCTCTTTCCCCTTTTAACATGAAAATGAAGGTAGAATTATCTTCATTAAGTCTTATTTCATTGACATGGAGGGGAAATCGATCTTTTTGTGGAATCATTTTTTTAAACCCACATAAAATTCTTACCTCAATCAAGTTTTCATCTTGGAAAGGAATCTCAGGCTTCAATGGTTTATTTTAAATCTTTTTAAGCATTTTTAACAGTCTGAAGTAATATTTTTTAAATTTGGATCCCATCCTCTGAAATATACTTTTTTGCTTTAACATATGTGTCAGTTAAACATTTTTTCCTAAATACTTGGTTACATGCTAGCAAACGTTGCACAACATGAGACATTCAATTATGCATGAAATGAAAAAGATTTTGAAATTGAGTCTACATATTAATTAAAAACGCGCATGTGAAACAGAAATTTACAAATATGTCAAAAAAGCACTTGTCTGAAAACCATGCTGGCGATATTTTGTTAGATGCTGAGATAGAAATGTATTTTTCTTTTGTCTTTATAATATCTGGTTCTCCTTCAATGGAAATAAATCCAAGAATTAACACTCATTTATTTATAGGCATTGCTGTCAATTTAGCTTAAAATTTCAATATAAAAAATTTCAATATTAATATGCTATCTTTGAATTGAACTTTTTTTCTAAAGAATTTCTTATTGACAATATCAACCTTTCAGACTTGTCACATCCAACATTGTATAATTCTCATATAATAATTAATTTAGCGGTCAATGAATTTTAATGTCAGCTTGTTTTTGTAATTGTGTCTGCACATAAATGAAAAACGTGCATGCAAAACAGCAATTTACAAATATGTCCAAAAAGCATTTTTCTGAAAATGATGTAAGTCTCCAGAGCAAAGCAATATTTTATTAGATGTTGAGATAGAAGTGTATTTTTTTTTGTCTTTATAACATCTTGTTCTCCTTCAACAGAAGTACATCAAAGATTTCACCTTCATTCATTTATATGCATTGCTGTCACTTTAGCCTAAAATTTCAATATTACTATGCCGTCTGTGAATTACACTATTATTTCTAAGGAATTTATTAATGACAGTATCAACCTTTCAGACTTGTCACATCCGACATCGTATAATTTGTATATGATAATAAATTAACTATTCAATGACTTTTAATGCTAGCTTTCCCCTTATACTATTCTGAATCATGCTTTCCCGCTTTCCAACCTTTTATGCTGTACACTGGACAAAGTCAAAAGCAGTCACTGGATTTTAGGATTGGACCTCTCCAGGTCCTTCAACTGTTTGCTGCCAGGTGGGAAGTTCTGTAATTTCCAAGGAAGGGCCTTGGCTTTCCAACTTATGACCTAGCCTCGTTGGTGGGTCAATGGCCTTAGGACTTGAGGGCTATATTTGTTGGCAAGGTGAAGGTGAAGGAGAGGGTGGATTTGAGTATAGAAATGTGAAAATGGCAGATAGTGGCCCAACATGCCAGTTATCTCTGTCAACGAATGTTAAGCTTTTTTGTTTCTACTATGGGCCTTCTGAAAGAGATACACTGCAAGTTAAGCTCTTTAGGACCCAGTACACCTGTATATTCGTAAGTTTTCCTTCACAAAACTACTATTTCAAGTCATCTTAACATAAGATAAAAGTGGAACGCTACAAGCAGCTCATTATGGATATTGAAGCCAACAGTATGGATGTGAAATACTTCCCTGTGGAAGTTTACTCCAGAGATTTCATCACCAAGGACAATGAAAAACGAATGAAATCATTTTTGAAACACACTAATAACAACTACTTAACCAAAATGGCTCACAACAAAATTGATTAAATAGCACTCATCTGCTCCTTTGTCATATACCATGCAAAATATGACTCTGCATGGAACAATCCTCCCTACATTGAACTCTCTTAATTGTTTTTAAATGTTGACTCTTATTATATCAGTCCTGCTGCAGGGATGCTTGTCATTTATCTTCTAAATGTCAAATGATCATGTAACCCTTGTATGCAAATCACCATTTAATAGCAAAATCAGTTAATAAATATATTTATAATTCATCTCGATTAGATTAGATTACCATTTCTTGCAAAAATAGTTTGCCTTTCTAACAGTACAGAAAGACATGTATGAAATGAAAGTTTTAGCTGAAGTTGGTTTTGGGTTCTTCTGTTTCCACTTTTTACAGAGTACAATGGGCAAGGTAGAAGAAAGTCACTGGATTGTTTTTTATTATTTTGTAGATATGAAAGTTTGCACCTGCTTTACAAAATTTCAGCTCCAAATATGCAAGTATCTTCTCTTTCATTTCTCTGACACAATGACGAAATACTACCCTAACCTGTAATCCCTCCTGACTATGACAGATAGCCATGATAGATATATGGAGCCAATGATTTCAGTCACTCACACTCCAACATGCACAGTGCATTACCATATGCTGGGTGGAATTGATTTATCTTCCAAGGTCCTATACAGATCAGGAAATGTGCATTCCGGATCAGGAAATACTGCTCTGCGGATCTCAATCTGGATTGCCATGGGATTGTTACATGGAAAGGTAAAAGGGGTCTGGTGAGTCATTCATTTTGGGGTGGGGCAATTAAGGAGGGGGTGAAAGGCAGGTTTTTGTCACAGAGGCAGTCAGGTATATGCATTCAGTGACTATAGCAGAGTGGATTTCAATGTCCCCTTTATTGTTTATTGATGATTGATATAAAATATGAACTGTTTGCCACTTTTGGCTGTCACTGAAGTCCTAAAGTCAGGAAATTGATAAAACCATGTCATTATCAAAAGTTCTTTATCATATTAACCATTTATTTTCTTAGCTAACCACATGTTACTTGAGTGCAAATAATGCCAAAGGACGAGTCAGAGCATAGGGAGTGGGTTTTCAGGACAGAACCAATTCACTAGCTACCCGAATCCGAAGCCCTGGGTAATCCACTCTTATAATGCAGCATATTCTCAACAACAGCTTTTTCAATCTTGCAGTCAACTACAAGATCATAATTCAAGAAGTTTTAACTTTCATCTTCAATTTTCAGCTTCACTTTTAAAAGACAAACAGTGAGTCTTTTCACATAATATCTGCTCTTATACTGTTGCTTAGTCCTAGGAACAGCTTTTTTCACTCTTGCAATCAACAACAAACACATAATTCACTAAGTTTTAACTTAAGTTGTCAATTTTCAGTTTAATTTCAGACAATGGTGAGTCTATTCCAGTAAAATCCGCTCTTATACTATAATCTTAGTTTCAACAACAGCTTTTTTCACTCTTACAGTCAACAACAACCTGCAGTCAACTCCATGCAATCCGCAGTTGATGCCTTGTGTCTCCCAGGGTCACTAGATACAACATCTATCATGATCAATATGGTCTGTCAAAACTGATGATGCTCCCATAAGGTTTGGCTCTTCTTCAATGTGAATTATGGAAAAACCGAACCACCTTTGCTACTGGCACACTCCCAGTCGCACCCTGTCGCTCAGTGTGATAAAATACTCTCACTTGGAGATTATGACCGCTATAAGTCCCTATCAGGAGAATATATATTGGAGGATGTAAAAAACAGATGAGAAAAAAAAAGAGGAAGGAATAAAAGAAAGAAAATGGTTTAAATGGAGGGCATACAACTCAAAGAAATTGGATTTATACTGATATCTCAGGCAAAAAGGAATCACTTGGAAACAGATCGGTCTATTCCAACAGCATCATACAACTCTTTCTTTTTTGACTCTTATAAAAGATATATAGATACATATTGGTCTTTATGATATTGGCAGATGTCCAGTATACATGGACCTAAGTTATGATTTCAGTTATAGATGTTTAAATGAGATAACAATGAAACTTTGGAAATGGAGATGTAAAAGAAAATTGGGTAGTTGGTGCATTGATGGTGAAGGTTTGAACTGAATGTGAGGAAGGGTATGCTTCTCCTTCTTCTTCTTCTTCTTCTTCTTCTTCTTCTTCAAGTGAATTTCCGTCTTTCAATATCAGACGAACCTCTTTTCGGGGGTAGTAGTTCTGTAAATATGTACAGTAAAATCCATTCTGCTATAATATGTCTAAGCAGGCGTTACTACTAAATACTACTAAAACCACAAGAACCTCTAAAAGCAGCTAAAAAGGCGATAAAAACAGTGGTTGAAAGTCATTAAAAACACTGTCTGCTATGGCACTTGGTGCGGCACTTCATGGCTATCCAATGTATGTCCTGTTTAGGCATATCACTCTTTCCTAGAAGGGCTTTGGAAATCAGACAATATTTTAGGTCCAACTGTAAAAGATAATTGGCTCTCATGTTGAATGGTCAAAAGGTTGATGTAAGAAGTGCTTTTGAAATCTTAAAGTATCCTTTTCCATAATTTAAGTTTCCATGTTTGTGAATAGGTAAGTTGATTCATGGTCTTAATTCATGGATTTCAGTAGAGTTTTAGAGTTGGCCTTTATATCTTTTAGTGATGTGTCTTCATCCTGAAAAGATATAACCGCCATCGGATAATATGTCTGAATTCAATCCCTTGATACATTTGATTCTGAAATATAGTCTGACATGACCACACTGCTCATATTTTCTGATTGAAACTTTTGACTTATTCATCGTTTGGGTAGTTACTACGGAAACTGAGTTGTCAGTGGACACAGTAACCATGGTAACCGGACAGTAACTAGGTGTAAGTAGTAGTGAGGGACAGCATTAAGCAACAAACAACGGAGCCAGGGAAAAGCCCAGCATAACCCAATCTTGTGAAAATGCCTGTGGTTTATTAGGCCCTTTTGAAGCCAGTGCCAGATTACAGTAACCTATAGCCCTTGGAGAGTCCTGGGTTCTCCGAGGTCCTTCCAAAATCAGACTGATTGGCCTAAGGTCACTAGGTGGCATCAGATGACCTTCATATTGCCAAACTGTGTGATACAGGAGAATTTGTCATCATGTTCAGCGCATGCAACGAAAACTCCAGCTACGTCGTGAGAGGTCACAACCATACTGTTTGCGACCTAACAAGTCTACAGGTCTACAGGTTCCGAGATGACTGCAAAAATCCAGGTTGTAAAGTCGACTCACCAGTCTACGCCAACTTTTGTGACACGCTTCCTCTATTAAAAATTGTTTGGTTATTAATTTTGTGATATTGTGCAGCAGAGGACAGCGCAAGCCAGCGCTCAATAGCTACTGGCACACTGCCCGTCACCCTCCCCTTGGCGAGATAAAGTATTCTCACTCAGAGATTACGACCGATATCAGGCCCTATCATGAGTATATGAGTATATATCTTGGAGGATGTGTAAAAAACAGATGACAAAAAAAAGGAAGGGATAAAAGAAAGGGAATGGAGGGCATATAGCTCAGGTAAATTGGATTTATACCGAGATCTTCAGTGGCAAAAAGGACTCACTTGGGAAACAGATAGCTAGTTTGAGTCGTTGACTATTCCAACAGTCTATCACAACTCAGTCATAACAAATTCATATTTTCAAGCCTTAGAAACAAGACAAAAAGGATCCTTTTTGTGAAGTTTGACTTGCATCATCTCCAATTAAAAATTCAATATGGTCGTCTAAACTTGGTGATGCTTTGAGAAAAAGCGCCTCCATATTTTGAGGGCGTGAGCCATGAAGACAGTAAGGAGGACAACAACATCGTGGTGAGAGGTCTTGTTAACCAACTATTCTAAGATGCTCTCTCTCATCTCATCAATCGACCCTCGTGAGCGCCCAGAAATGGGCTTAGAGGGCTGCACTTACCATATCTATCTATCTATCTACTTGAGCCAATCTTGATAACTGTTGCCACAAGACTTGCCCTGAAAAATGTCTTTGCTGTTTGATTAGTGCAACACCTGAGGCTGCGAACATTAAGATTTGGTCAAGGCTCTGCTTACAGCTGCTAAAACACTTTGCATTTCCCTTAAGGCTCTGTTTACAAGCTGCTAAAACACTTTACATTTCCCTTAAGGCTTTGTTTACAAGCTGCTAAAACACTTTGCATTTCCCTTAAGGCTCTGTTTACAAGCTGCTAAAACACTTTGCATTTCCCTTAAGGCTCTGTTTACAAGCTGCTAAAACACTTTGCATTTCCCTTAAGGCTTTCCTGGGGCCAAGTCGGAGGTTGTGTGGAGTGCTGTTCTTAGTAGCAGAGAATAGGTAGTTGTATGAGACTTTGCTTTGGAGTTGCTTGACATTACATATAATAACTGATTAGGGCTATACAATATTTTCGTCTGAACATCACTATAGACACAGTATGCCAATTTGCAATAATTATTCAAGTTAAACTTCAGGCAAGAGTCATTGATATCTGCAATATAAAGTTATACCAAAAGATGCATCTTCTTAGGCAAATTGAAAAAAAACAGGTGCCTGAAGTAAAACTCTAAATCCGATTGTCCCTCCTTGTTACAACCTTTATGGAAGTCATGTGAGATTCATCAATATGTCAGCATCCCCTTTAAGAGATAAAAAGTTTTCTGATGGTAGTTCTTTCCCCTTTTAACATGAAAATGAAGGTAGAATTATCTTCATTAAGTCTTATTTCATTGACACCGATTTTAACATGAAAATGAAGGTAGAATTATCTTCACTAAGTCTTATTTCATTGACACCGATTTTAACATGAAAATGAAGGTAGAATTATCTTCATTAAGTCTTATTTCATTGACACCGATTTTAACATGAAAATGAAGGTAGAATTATCTTCATAAAGTTTTATTTCATTGACACCGATTTTAACATGAAAATGAAGGTAGAATTATCTTCATAAAGTCTTATTTCATTGACACCGATTTTAACATGAAAATGAAGGTAGAATTATCTTCATAAAGTCTTATTTCATTGACACCGATTTTAACATGAAAATGAAGGTAGAATTATCTTCATTAAGTCTTATTTCATTGACACCGATTTTAACATGAAAATGAAGGTAGAATTATCTTCACTAAGTCTTATTTCATTGACACCGATTTTAACATGAAAATGAAGGTAGAATTATCTTCACTAAGTCTTATTTCATTGACACCGATTTTAACATGAAAATGAAGGTAGGACTATCTTCATAAAATCTTATTTCATTGACACCGATTTTAACATGAAAATGAAGGTAGAATTATCTTCACTAAGTCTTATTTCATTGACACCGATTTTAACATGAAAATGAAGGTAGAATTATCTTCATAAAGTTTTATTTCATTGACACCGATTTTAACATGAAAATGAAGGTAGAATTATCTTCACTAAGTCTTATTTCATTGACACCGATTTTAACATGAAAATGAAGGTAGAATTATCTTCACTAAGTCTTATTTCATTGACACCGATTTTAACATGAAAATGAAGGTAGAATTATCTTCATTAAGTCTTATTTCATTGACACCGATTTTAACATGAAAATGAAGGTAGAATTATCTTCACTAAGTCTTATTTCATTGACACCGATTTTAACATGAAAATGAAGGTAGAATTATCTTCATAAAGTCTTATTTCATTGACACCGATTTTAACATGAAAATGAAGGTAGAATTATCTTCATAAAGTCTTATTTCATTGACACCGATTTTAACATGAAAATGAAGGTAGGCTTATCTTCACTAAGTCTTATTTCATTGACACCGATTTTAACATGAAAATGAAGGTAGAATTATCTTCATTAAGTCTTATTTCATTGACACCGATTTTAACATGAAAATGAAGGTAGAATTATCTTCATTTAGTCTTATTTCATTGACACCGATTTTAACATGAAAATGAAGGTAGAATTATCTTCACTAAGTCTTATTTCATTGACACCGATTTTAACATGAAAATGAAGGTAGAATTATCTTCATAAAGTCTTATTTCATTGACACCGATTTTAACATGAAAATGAAGGTAGAATTATCTTCACTAAGTCTTATTTCATTGACACCGATTTTAACATGAAAATGAAGGTAGAATTATCTTCACTAAGTCTTATTTCATTGACACCGATTTTAACATGAAAATGAAGGTAGAATTATCTTCATAAAGTCTTATTTCTTTGACACCGATTTTAACATGAAAATGAAGGTAGAATTATCTTCACCAAGTCTTATTTCATTGACACCGAGGGGAAATCGATCTTTTTGTGGAATCATTTTTAAAACCCACATAAAATTCTTACCTCATACAAGTTTTCATCTTGGAAAGGAATCTCAGGCTTCAATGGTTTATTTTAAATCTTTTTAAGCATTTTAACAGTCTGAAGTCTCCAACAGGTAACTTTTTGACTAGCAAAGCTCATGATGGAGTGGCACGATAATGTGAATAATTAAAACCTAGATGTCTACATCGAACTTGTTGTCCACTTTCACATATCACTTTTAACTCTTGAAAGTGTGCATTGACAATATTTTACATACAGCTGAAAAATAATGTGGAGTTAGATTTTAAGAAAGCTCAATATCAATCTAATTTTGCTTTTGAAGCTCCTAGGCTTTAGCATTTGATGAAGAAGTTGCTTCAAACACAACATCAGAAGCATTAGAAATCTACCATTCTTTAGAAGTGAATTTTAATTCAACTAGCATTTGAAACATTTTTTCATTTGGACCACATCTTCCAAAATATAACTTTTTATTATTACATGCATGTCAGTTACACGTTTTTGTTTTTAATATTTGATTACATGCTAGCTAAAGTTACACACAATGAGACATTCAATTATGCATGACATGAATTTGTTTTGTAATTGTGTTTGAATATAAATGAAAAACGTGCCTGTGAAACAGCAATTTACAAATATGTCAAAAATGCACTTGTCTGAAAATGATGTACAGTAGTGGACAAAAGTTTAGGCCACGTCAGTTTTTTGGCAATATTAGGGAAAATAGGTGCTCAGCTGAAAAATTTCTGCATGGATTTTCTTCCCTACGTGTCAGGGAAGTTCTACAAGAGAGAAAACTTGATATATTTTTATTGCTTCCTTGAATATGTGTGATAAACACAAATTTCAGGTGGTCTAAACTTCCGTCTGATGCTTGCTTACATCCACAAAGGCCCTTAATGGCATTGTGCATTAGCGGAAAGGTGGCTAAATTATTCAATGTTATTTTAGACAAGTTATTCAAACATGTTTCATGTGATTTAAAGGCAATTAGTCATGAAACAGAAAAAAAAACATTTTTTAATAATTTTTTTAAATTTCAATGATGGAGGTAATAATGGTGATTCAATGAGCCAAAATTGTTAATAAATAAAAGGTCAACTAAAAGCAACTAAGAAAATATGTGTCTGACACATTTTCATCCGTCTAATGGAGTATGAATACACTTGACACCCAGTCATACTGCAAAAATGGTGTTTTTGCCTGGTTTTGTCTCAGAGACTCCTATTTGAAGCATCATATAACAGTGAAAGGAGAGTTTTCATTCACCTGAGTATGTGTCCTGATAAAATCAAGCAACTTTTGTTTGTTCGCTTTGTTTATGATGAAACTACAGTCACTTTTATGGAAGGCGTAAAACAGGTCCATTCATTAACATTACGTTTCAGTACACTTTCCAGAGTGGTGTCTGTAATTTTTTCTGTACTGTGGGAAAAGAATAAAAGTTTGTTGATTTTATCAAGACACATACTCTGGTGAATGAAAGCTCTCATTTCACTGTTTTATGATGCTTCAAATAGGAGTCTCTTAGACAAAACCAGGCAAAAACACCATTTTTGCAGTGTGACCGGATATCAAGTGTATTCATACTCCATTAGAAGTATGAAAATGTGTCAGACACATATTTTCTTAGTTGTTTTTAGTTAACCTTTTATTTATTAGCAATTTTGGCTCATTGAATCACCATTATTACCTCCTAAGTTGAAATTTTAAAAAATTATTAAAAAATGTGTTTTTTTCTGTTTCATGACTAATTGCCTTTAAATCACATGAAACATGTTTGAATAACTTGTCTAAAATAACATTGAATAATTTAGCCACCTTTCCGCTAATGCACAATGCCATTAAGGGCCTATGTTGATGTAAGCAAGCATCAGACGTAAGTTTAGACCACCTGAAATTTGTGTTTATCACACATATTCAAGGAAGTGATAAAAATAGATCAAGTTTTCTCTCTTGTAGAACTTCCCTGACACATAGGCAAGAAAATCCATGCAGAAATTTTTCAGCTGGGCACCTATTTTCCCTAATATTGCCAAAAAACTGACGTGGCCTAAACTTTTGTCCGCTACTGTAAGTCTCCAGAACAAAGCAATGTTTTGTTAGATGCTGAGCTAGAAATGTGTTTTTCTTTTGTCTTTATAACATCTGGTTCTCGTTCAACATAAGTACATCCAAGAATTAACCTTCGATCATTTATAGAGAGAGAGAGAGAGAGAAATTCTTTATTTACGTGAAATGGGCTCACATTCTAGCCCCCAGCCCTCTTGGGCTTACAATTCACTTCAAAAACAATAATACATCAAAATAACAGAATTTTCGTTGAGTAATACAAATTTGAATTAAATTTGAAATGATTTGTTGATATACATATATACATTAGTCCAATATGTAATAGCAATCCCAAAAAATATAAACTTTGTTCGAGTTATACTAGTAGATATATAATTCAAACTCTTGGAATGTTAATTTTCATTAGGCCTATTTACATATTTACAAATATCATATTGCTAATTTGATGTCGACATATATAATTACAAGTATCATATTGTTATTGGCAAGTATCGACAATTACGTAAATTAAACTATGTATACAAAGCACTTTGTCTTTTTTCAAAAGCGTTACATATAAAAATAGCTGTTTCTTTAATACAATCATCTTTCATCAGGAATTCAATTTTTCTGTCATCATTTAATAAGTCAAAAAAGAAGTTAATATATGTATTGCTGTCACTTTAGCTTAAAATCTTGATATTATTACGCCGTCTGTGAATTACACTTTTTTTTTCTAAAGAATTTCTTAATGACAGTATCAACCTTTCAGACTTGTCACATCAAATGTCGTATAATTCAATGACTTTTAATGCTAGCTTTCCCCTTAACCTATTCCGAATCAATCTATCCCACTTTCCAACCTTTCACACAGTATACTTGACAAAGTGCAAAAACTGTCACTGGATTTTAGGACCGGACCTTCAGCTGTTTGCTGCCAAGTGGAAGTTCTGTAATTTCCAAGGATGGGCCTTGGCTTTCCAACTTATGACCCAGCCTCGTTGGCTGGTCAATGCCCTTAGGACATGAGGGCTATATTTGTTGGCAAGGTGAAGGTGAGGGGGAGGATGGATTTGGGTAACGAAATGTGAAAATGGCAGATAGTGGTCCAACATGCTTGTTATCTCTGTCAAAGAATGTTAAGTTTAGTCATTTCTACTATAGTGTAACTCTTAAGGACACAGTACACTTGCTTATTTGTAAGTTCCCCTTTATAACTACTGCTATTTCAAGTCATGTTAACATTTTATCTTGATTAGAATATATTACCGTTTCATTCCAAAATAGTTTGCCTTTTTCACAGTACTGAAAGACATGTATGTGAGTCTTCGCTGAAGTTAGTTTTCTAAAGGTACTGCTCTTTCCACTTTTTATAGAGTACAATAGACAGAATAGAAGAAGTCACTGGATTGTTTTTTATTATTTTGCAGATATGAAAGTTTGCACCTGCTTTACAAAATTTCAGCTCCAAATATGCAAGTATCTTCTCTTTCATTTCTCTCACGCAATGATGAAATACTACCCTAACCCATAATCCCACCTGACAAGGACAGAGAGCCATGATAGATATATGGAGCCAATGATTTCAGTCACTCACACTCCAACATGCACAGTGCAGTGCCATATGCTGGGTAGAATTGATTTATCTTCCAAGGTCCTATACAGATCAGGAAATGTGCATTCCGGATCAGGAAATACTGCTCTGCGGATCTCAATCTGGATTGCCATGGGATTGTTACATGGAAAGGTAAAAGGGGTCTGGTGAGTCATTCATTTTGGGGTGGGGCAATTAAGGAGGGGGTGAAAGGCAGGTTTTTGTCACAGAGGCAGTCATGCATATGCACTCAGTGACTATAGCGGAGTGGCTTTTGATGTTCACTTTATTCTTTATTGATTATCAACATGATATAAACAATGACATAGCACATGTTCATCTGTTTTTTTCAGTATTGACTAACAAAAAGTTTCTTCTTATCTTCTTGCCTACCACTTAAAACCCTGAATCAAGAAATTGTTCTCATCATATTCATGCGTACATGTGTTTATACATGAACAGTACATTCATCTTCAAATAGTTTATATTTATGAAATTGTACGTGACAAGGAGGAAATGCACTGTTCCATATTGCAGTAACCTTTGTCATTGATATATAATATTGAAATTCAGGCTTTTGATGAAAGCTCCATAACAATCTTTATAATATTCCCCAAGTTTCAACTTGAATCGTCTTGAAGTTTTCCCAAATTAGCAGTGATCATGTTCAATCATTTCTACACAGAAGTGTCCCATGATGCTTAGTAGTCTCCATGTTCAGCAACAGCTTTTTCTACTCTTTCAGTCAACAACAATTTTAAATTCAATTGTCCTTTTTCAGTTTCACTTCAGACAAACTGTGAATGTTTTCAGGTAAAATCTGCTCTTATACTGCAGCTTAGACTCAGCAACAGCTTTTTTCACTTTTGCAGTTGACAACAAACTGCAGTCAACTCCATGGAATCCGCAGTTGATGCCTAGTGTCTCTCAGGGTCACTTGATACAACATCTATCATGATCAGAGACTATGGGATCAATATGGTCTGTCAAAACTGCATGATGATCCCATAAGGTTTGGCTCTTCCTTAGTGTGACTTATTGAAAAACCGAACCACCTTTGCTACCGGCACGCTCCCCGTCACCCTCCCAGTCACTTGGCGCGATAAAATATTCTCACTCGTAGATTACGACCACTCTCAGATGCTATCAGGAGTATATATCTCAGAGGATGTGTAAAAATTGATGAGAAAAAAGGTAGGAATAAAAGAAAGAAAATGGAGGGCAAACAGCTCAGAGAAATTGGATTTATACTGATATCTTTGGCAAAAAGGAATCACTTGGGAACAGGTAGCTGGACTGAGTCATTGACTATTCCAACAGTATAATATTATCACAACTCCTTCTTACTGCAAGTCTGCAATTGTTTCTACAGATATATATATATATATATATATGTCCATATAATGTAGAGAGTAGATATTCCAATAAACATAGACCATAATTAAGTGAGTAGAAGGCAAATGTCAATATGTGTCAGTGTTGGACTTTTTGAAAAATCACACTGTTCTATGCAATGGATGTATCTTAATATTTGCTTCAATTTTCCATCTGGAGTTGAATCTGAAACCTTACAATCATCTAACCATTGAGCCACCAGTTGCTTCATGGTAGATTACACTTTCGAATTTATACAGCTGTAAGTGCAGATCCAGTTTCTAATATGGTTCTTTTTTTATAACAAGAAAGGCCATGTCTTAGGTAGAAAATTAATACAAAAGAGTTGTGTGTTCAATGATAATGCATTTTTAAAATTCAAGAGACATCTATCTATAACCTATGTATTAGAGAAAGGTGCATTTTAATCAGGAAATATAGATCAATTACTAAGTCTTATAAGCTGCATTAATATGGCAAAACCAGGTCAAATATAACTGCATGGATTAATTTTTTAATGCAGACTGGCAAAAAAAGCCAATACATTTTGTTGATAAAAAAACACCATCTGTTTTGCAAAGAGCAAATCAGTCTAACCTATGTAATGAAATCTTACAGTACAACTAACATATCTTCCAAGATATTGCAGGTGGCAGAACCCAAAGCTTAGACATTCTGCCAGGCACACCATGAACACTTTAATTTGCCTTCCATAGTTCTGAAAATCCCCCCCGCCCCACATCGTTGCCCCTCTTCCCAACTAATGACAAACATTTTAAACAGTAAAGACTTTTCGCACAAATTATTGGAGCAAGGGGTTTTTTCAATCTAGATGTAAGTTATGGGGGTTTCAAGGGAATACAACTCTTCAGATGTGTACATGTAAGATAATTGATTGGGTTTTCACTATGGAAACTGAGATGTAAAAGAAAATGTTTCATCTTGGACAATATTTTGAGTTGTACTGTAGATAAGTAATTGGCTCTCATGTCGAATGGCTAAGAGCTTATTGTAAGGAGAAGTGCTTTTGACCGACTAAGGTATCCTCTCCAATTATTTTTGCAAGTTTAAACTTCCAGTTTTCTGAAAAGGTAATTCATTCAAAGTCTTTCTTTTTTTTTTTAATTCATCGAATCGACATGATTTCTCGAGCTGACCTTTGTGTCGCACAGCAACACATCTTTATCCCGAAAATCTTTAACTACCGTTGGATAATATGTCTGGATTTCATCCCTTGATACACTTGATGTTGAAATATAGTCTGACACGACCACAGTGCTCATGTTTTCTGTTTGACGCTTTGAATTATTCATCGTTTGGGTAGTTACAATGGAACCTAGATGTATTGTACACAGCAACTATGGTGTAAGTGGTAGTGAGGGACAGCATTAAGCAACAAACTACAGGGAGCCAGGGAAAAGCCCAGCATAACCCAATCTTGTGAAAATGCCTGTGGTTTATTAGGCCCTTTTGAAGCCAGTGCCAGATTTCAGTAACCTATAGCCCTCCGAGAGTCCTGGGTCCTCCGAAGTCCTCCCAAAGTCAGACTGATTGGCCCAAGGTCGCGTGGTGGCATCAGACGGCATGATGGGTAAAATTGTAAATTTCTAGTAACCCACATAATAAATGATTGAATATCCATTTATTAAGGTAAATAATTTAAAGTCTCAGCATAAAGTCATATCTTATTGAAAGATACTCACTCAGTATATTCTATTATTGTGTACTGGGATTTTGATGTATGATTTCACGAGATTATTAATTTACTTTTCCACCACCAGTTTAATAACCAAGTACCACAGTGACCCATTTAATAACAAAGTAACACCCCTATTTAATAGCCAAGTACAATATATACATAGAATATTATTACAACTAGTTTAGCTAGTTCGAGCGGTCATTGCGATTAATGATCTCTTTTTTCAGCAATATGTTCTGTGTCAAGAGAATGTCACTATAGGTAAACAAGAAGTGCAACGAAACGATCATGTGTTATGTGCTAAAGTGGCTTTGTCACGTCACGAATTTTCATACATGGCTGAGCACATTCAGTGTATCATACTTCAAGGTTATTCCTGTCGATGTGAGACAAAACCCTCTTCTACAGTTATAACAATGTTATGCTTTGAAGTAACTGTCATCAAAAAAGCACTTTACAAGAATGTGTTCCTTAAATTTATGGATTGAAGTGATGTCTTATCTGGGAGATATTGACACTCGATGCTCACTGGTGCAAAACCACTTGAACAACAAACCAGATGATCATTTCTTTGCACTTCTTGTTTCTCTGCAGTTATGTGATTGCACACTTCAATCTGAATTATAAAGTTGAGATCCAATTTATGCCTTGTCTCACAACTAATAATATGATAATGCCAAAGAGCATAGAGAGACCGTCGGAAATATGAAGTGTTTTAAATTATTAATAGCACAGTTCGAATTTGCACGATGAATTTTGGGTGGATATATAGAGAGATATTACTAAATTGATGCAAAAACCCCTGTGCAATTTTTATAGGCCTTGGCATAACCAGCCCTGGACAGTCCTAAACTGTCCCTGGCTTAACACAATTTGTCATAACGTTATTATTATAGTGTCCCATCAATTAATAGATTTTAATGGTTTGATAAGTGACATCATCGCTGCCAAAGTCTGTTATGACGTCATTGCCATTGTGTGTTCATTAGACATTATGTCATAATCACGGTGCCACTTTTTGACAGCTTGCCCCATCCTCAAGATTTCCCTAGTATATCCCTGTGTGAGTAGCTCTGTCAGACTCTGTCTCCTACCATATTAAGACCTCTGGTCTCTATAATCCTGCATATAGGGTAGGCTTTCCTTTAGTATTTATTAATGCAATTCTATGAATCTTTTAATTGAGTCAGGAATATCCCCAGTCAAAACCATACCCTTTGCTCTGATGGCAGCAAGAGTCTGAAGGGGAGGAACTTTACATCGCAGCATCTGCAATGTTCTTGATTCCTCTTCAGTCCAACCTTTAGCCAAATAATCAAAAACAGTCATTCCTTCGTTGTTTCTGGCATATATATAAGCACCTTGATCAATAAGAGAGTTGAGGATATTCAGTGAAATTGGAAATTCATCATAGCAAATTTGTTCAGCCACAAGAAGAAGTAATGTAGCATCAATATCCTGGATACAGTCAAATAAAACTTTGCAAATATCAACGTCCTTAAACAACCTCACATCAAACTCCTTCTTAAGGCAGAATGTTTTGATATGTTTGTCAATTATGATATGTTGGACTGGACTTTGGAAGTTGACAGGATGTGACACTACATCACCAATCTTGCCTATGACTTCCCTCAGCATTTGTTTCGCCAAGCTTTCTTCTGTCTCTTCGATGCCTCTAATTGATCGATTTCTTTTGTACAACTTAGTGATGATCCCCGTTAGAATGAATATGGAGTCAATAAGACAATCAACTAACTCCTGTGAAGGAAGGATA
The DNA here is from genome assembly GCA_026936325.1 of Platynereis dumerilii. Lineage (NCBI taxonomy): Eukaryota > Metazoa > Annelida > Polychaeta > Phyllodocida > Nereididae > Platynereis > Platynereis dumerilii. The sequence goes on along the minus strand of JAPTHN010000046.1, from coordinate 1,089,902 downwards.
TCAGTTTCCTTTCCCAGTAATGATTTCATCCTTCGGCAATTACCTGTGAGTACCACTACAGTTTTCGCAATGCCGTTGGTATCAAAATCGTCAAATTCATGTCGTGATTCAAGATATTGTGAAAATATTGGTTCAAACCATGTTGCCAATAAGTCATTGAAGTACAATAACACCTTGTATCCTTCAAGGTTAAGGTCCACAGAACTTTCTTCATACAGATTGAGGATGTGTACAAGCAAAGTGTTCAACTGTCTTCCAGTCACAGGCAGAAAACCTGAAAATATGAAACATGAACATGGAACATAGAGAGTGAATCAAAAGACGAAGTATCTGAAAGTATTTAGAAATTTTCATTGATTCCTTCACTTCAAGAACACAGTTAAAGCAGGGTATTTTGAGTAGTTTTATGTTTTTGATCAACCATTTTTGTCATTTTGGAGCATAAATGGCACGAGTCTCGTGTAGTCCCTACAATTTTTTTAAATCGAAATACTCAAAACACACTCGGATCATATATCATTTATATTTCTTTCCGGAAGAGTATAAGTCCAACAAAAGTTATATCTGCCACAGCACATTCTCAAAAAAAAAATCAGACAGATGCTCAAAACGCTGTCAGCTGTTGTATTAGGTCTAAATATTTTATCAATGGTAAAAACGGAGATAGTTAGTTTTTGACAATTCACAGTAATTTAAGATGTGTGAAAGCTATCAGATCTTCAACTTATTGCCAGTGTAAATTCCTCAACACAAAAACTGCAAAACATTAAATGTACGTACGGTGAAAAGATATATATAGCCGAAACGGTATCAGTCTGTGTCTTCCCCTGAAGATTCGTTCCCTTGACAGCATCGCTTGCAGCATAATTTCTTCGGAGTTCTCCAACCTCGGCAGTTCTTCCATAGTCTCCCACTCTTTTGTGAAGCCATAGCATTCAAGAGGATCTGAAACTTTCTTTGGAATATTATGCTCTATTCTCAAAAGTGTTGCTTTACGCATAGAGTCAACTGCATGGCCCCATTCTATTTCAACACCAGTGTCCTGCGGGTGTAAATGGGACCATGCTGCTGTTTCATAGGCTTCAATTATTTCCTCTTTAGGGTAATCATATGAATCAATTAATCGCTCCACTTTTAGGAGTGCTTCCCAGTCAGACTGCGCTGCTAGTTCAAGTTCATTGAATCCGCTACTGTCAACAATGTTCACCTTAGCTCCTGCTTCCAAAATAAGGTCGATCGCATCAATTCTTGCATTTTCACAAGCATAGTGCAGGGCTGTCCTGCCATGGACATCTTGAAAATTCACATCAGCATTGTGGCTAAGCAGTTTCTTGATGATGTTGCTCCTATTATCATGCATTCCTAGGAGGCAACTTACATGCAATGTCGTCTGTCCTATGGAATTAGTCTGGTTGATTTTTGCGCCGGCATTAAGAAGAATTTCTAAGAGCTGAAGGTTCCTATTTGCTGCAGCGACCATCAAAGGGATTCTTGAGTCATACCTCTGTGTAAAGTCCTTAGGTTTTGTGGGCTGTCTAGCAGCTCCATAATCAGAGACGACATGAACAAGATGGATCCGATTCCGAAGTCCCCGTATTGCTTCCAAAATAAGGTCGATCACATCAATTCTTGCATTTTCACAAGCGTAGTGCAGGGCTGTCCTGCCATGGACATCTTGAAAATTCACATCAGCATTGTGGCTAAGCAGTTTCTTGATGATGTTGCTCCTATTATCATGCATTCCTTGGAGGCAACTTACGTGCAATGTTGTCTGTCCTATGGAATTAGTCTGGTTGATTTTTGCTCCGGCATTAAGAAGAATTTCTAAGAGCTGAAGGTTCCTATTTGCTGCAACGACCATCAAGGGGATTCTTGAGTCATACCTCTGGTAGCCAAAATCAGGATAGTTATCCGCAGCCCATATCCAGTAACCTAGATAGTTGGGATCAGCACCATTGTCCAGCATGAAGTGAAAAATTTCATAACAATCTGAAAAAAAAAAAATTATGCAGATATTACTATATCATTCAGCATTCAATTGGAAGAACAGCAAAAAATTAAAAGAATACTTTCGAGTCTTGCAAAATTTACAAAACGATGCTCCAGAGTCCAGACACATGTTATTCTTGCAAATGATAATAATGACCCATTACTATAATTTTTATTTATGATAAAATGAATAAAAGTAGAGCCCTCCTAGCAAATTGCATGCACCTGCTTCCCCCGAGATGCCCTTAAAATTGAGGCTTGCTTACATCACTGTCAAGGGACATGTTAAAACATGGAGTCTGGGTTAGCAGGCCAGCATGCTGCCTCTGAACTACAGTGTTGCTTAGTAACAATAATTAAGAATGTAGTTTTCAAAACTGACCTTCTTGTCGTCTCCTATACCTCCTGTATCTTACACAGTCACATGCTAAAAGCAATGGAGTTCCAGTGAAGTCGCGTCTCTTCAGTTCACAATTAATTAATTCCGGATAGTTTTGTAATATCACAGCTGCATCTTCTAACTTCCCTATTTGAAGAGCTGAATACAAAGCGTCCATTGTTTCAGATGTGTCCATTTTGGAGTAAAGAAGTGTTTGACAGGGAAGCGCTAATGATTCCCATAAACAATTTACTTGGTAATCCTTAATTGAATGTCATATTGTTAGACATTTGGTGATCATCAGAAGCAGGCAGGACTTAAAATGTGAAGTTGCCATGTCATTTTCAAAGTGGGTCACTCTTTGACCTAGTTACTTTGCCCTGTGATATCACATGTCCTGTATTTGTTAACCTCTCCAGTCAATAGATAAGCTAGAAATAAGAAGAAAAATGTGTAATGGACAAACTGATTAGGATATGACATTCTCAATTGGCACTCATAAAGGTCAATGCTTTTAAAAATGTCAAACCAGCAACGCTAGGTTTTGCGTTAATTTGTTGACTGTTGTAGCTTGAAAAATTCTTCGATGTCCGATCATCCTACACATGAGGAATCGAACATCAATAACTGGTCAAGGCTCTCTCTGCAATGTGTTAAAATGCTTTGTATTTTCCTTGATATGAGCCCAATTGGTCCTGGTTCAGATTTATTCCTCATTATCCTGTCCATTGTACGGTAAACTTCAGAAATGCTTGATGATAAGAAAAAGTCAGTTGTCACTTGAGAGCATCCTCACTTCTCAGTGTAAGCTCATGTTAGGCTTACCCTGACCACAACATACAGTTTTTTATGAAGTTGTAACAGAAAGATTAACTCTCCTTCGGTGTGACAAACATAATTAGCAGCTTGATATCTCTCAAGCAATCGAATGGATGGTTGAGTGTGTAATTGTTGCCTGCTAGTTGTTTCAATAACTTTCTTTGTAGAAAACCATCAACACTTATTTAAACAAGCCCGGAAAAATACTGTAAAAGGATTTGAAAACTTCAGAATTTTTGGGACTTGTTGGCACGGTGAATGAAAATGAGCCCTTCAATGGGAGGATGTTTGAGAGAGTTACACTGGCTTCCATCCCTGTATGGACCCCATTCAAACTTCTGACATGCACATGGAAAGCAGTCAATTATTATATAATCAAGCACCTCATTACTTAAAAAGTCTAATTCAACTTAAAACTGAAAATTACTTCAACCTCTGCAGCAGCGGCAAACCGCTGTTAGCAGGTTCATTATTATAAGTAACTAATTAAATACAATTAAAATTTATTATAAAATCTCAAGATGTAGAAGTTGAAATATGGTTCACTGATGACGATTGTAAGTGATCTTGAAACATGAGGATGAAATCTAATGCATTTTTGCTGGAGAAAACTTTCATACAGTGTCATTGTTGTGAACCACATCAATATAATTATCTGACATTCTTATATAAGCAATCGACAGGATAGCTATGATGTCACAACGGTTGAGGCTCTGACAGGTTAATGTGATTGCTAAGGATTTTCTAGAAAATTTTTCAATAAATTTTACTGAAAGTCCATTTTGATTGTGGATATAAATAAAACTTAAGATGAGTGTGGTTCACAGCAGTGAACCCCATATCTTTGACAGGAATGATGTTCACTGCTTTGGAAAAAACCAACCACAATAGCGCTACGTTTTATATCACAACATTTCAATTAGCTTGAAAAGGTTTTCTTATTTTTATTGTATTATTTTTGCTTCACGGCGACAACGGGTCAGCAGAACCAAGCTGGTAGTCTGCTCTATAATTTAAGAAATTCATTCTCTCATATTGACTATGTACAAGCAAATTGTTTTGGCTTAGTTTAAATCATATTATTTGACTTGGAATCTTCGTTCTACCTCTACACCAGGACAGAGGCCATTTCACTGAAAGTACATTTCAGGAGAAGGTAACAATACCCATAATCTCAATATATATATCTCTCCTTGGCAAGTTGTCTCTGATGCTGAAAGAAAGTAAGCCATACTAGTAGTTGAGACAGGGTAATATAAATTTTAAAAAGGCAATCTTTCGTTAAAAATTAATATAATTCAACATGCAGCACAATAAATCGACTAGGCATTAACAGAAGAAATTTCTAGGAACCCACATAATAAATGATGGAATATCCATAATTAAGATAAACAATTTAAAGTCTCAGCATAAAGTCATATGTTATTGAAAGATACTCACTCAGTATGTGTATATCCTATTATTGTGTACTGGGATTTTGATGTACAATTTCAAGTGATTATTACTTTACTTTTCCACCACCAATTTAATAACCAAGTACCACACCCACAAATTTTCATACAAGGCTGAGCACATTCAGTGTATCATACATCAAGGTTATTCCTTTTGATGTGAGACAAAACCCTCTTCTACAGACTACAGTTATAACAATGTTATGCTTTGAAGTAACTGTCATCAACAAAGCATTATATACGAGTGTGTTCCTGAAACGTACGGATTGTAGTGATGTCCTATCTTGGAGATATGGATACTCGATGCTCAGTGGTGCATGGCCACTTGAAAAAAAACCCTAATGATCATTTCGTTGCACTTCTTGTTCTCTGCAGTTATGTGATTGGACACTTCCATCTCAATTATAAAGTTGAGATCCAACTCATGCCTTGTCTCACAACTAATATAATCCTGTAAATAGGATAGGCTTTCCTTTAGTATTTGTTAATGCAATTCAATGAATCTTTTAATTGAGTCAGGAATATCCCCAGTCAAAACCATACCCTTTGCTCTGATGGCAGCAAGAGTCTGAAGGGGAGGAACTTTACATCGCAGCATCTGCAATGTTCTTGATTCCTCTTCAGTCCATCCTTTAGCCAAATAATCAAAAACAGTCATTCCTTTGCTGTTCCTGGCATATATATAAGCACCTTGATCAATAAGAGAGTTGAGGATATTCAGTGAAATGGGAAATTCATCATAGCAAATTTGTTCAGCCACAAGAAGAAGTAATGTATATCCCTTGTCGTTTGTAGCATCAATATCCTGGATACAGTCAAATAAAACTTTGCAAATATCAACGTCCTTAAACAACTTCACATCAAACTCCTTCTTTAGGCAGAATGTCTTGATATGTTTGTCAATTATGATATGTTGGACTGGACTTTGGAAATTGATGGGATGTGACACCAGATCACCAATATTTTTTAGGACTTCTTTCAGCATCGGTTTCGCCAAGCTTTCTTCTGTCTCTTCGATGCCTCTAATTGATCGATTTCTTTTGTACAACTTAGTGATGATCCCCGTTAGAATGAATATGGAGTCAATAAGACAGTCAACTATCTCCTGTGACGGAAGGATCTCAGTTTCCTTTCCCAGTAATGATTTCATCCTTTGGCAATTACCTGTGAGTACCAGTACCGTTTTCGCAATGCTGCTGGTATCAAAATCTTCAAATTCATATCGTGAGTCATTATTAAATATTGGTTTAAACCATGCTGCCAATAGGTCATTGAAGTACAAGAACACCTTGTATCCTTCAAGGTCAGTGTCGACAGAATTTTCTTCGTATAGGTCGAGAATGTGTACAAGCAAAGTGTTCGGCTGTTGTCCAGTCACAGGCAGAAAATCTGAAAATACAAAACATAAATATAGAAGTTCTACATGGCGATGACGATTAGTAATCAGTAATCACTGTAATTGATTAAAAATGATTAGTAATCACAAGTAATCGTGATTACATTCAAATTATGATTACAAGTAATCGCCAATTTACTTTCGAAAAGTAATCATATTTGTGATTACTTTGGAATTACTTTATGATTACTGCCGGGCTGATAACATTTGGAATCACAGCAACTGATTAAGCCAATCGGCTATCTGATTTTAAAAACATGTTAGTCAGCTGGAACTTGACAGCAATAGGGTTCTAACTGAAACCTGAAGCACATACAGTTCTTTAGATAATTCATTGATGCATAATTTGTATTGTTCAACAAAGGGTTAACTTTCAAAGAAAGGTTCATTATGATTTTGGCTGAATTATCATACAAATTATTGGCTTGTTAGATGTAACAATGATGATGACACAACGACACATGAGCCTACTTTATTATCTCTCACGAAACTTGCACAATACATGAATGATTTTTTTGATTTTTGATTTCTTTATTGAGCCCCCAGAGATGGGGAAAAAACATATATATATATATCACAGTCAGTACAGCGATAACATGGTAAAAGGTACATGTATAGCGGCAATGGACTAAAAACATAATGATAAAAGATAATGAATATAAATGTAAGTTATTGTGTCCATTAAAATGCCTGGGATAGTAAGTTTAAAAGCACATATTCTGGGTTTTACATAGTTGTCATGCAGTGATAAGTACCTAATAGAATCTGATATACCACTGTTTTGAAATTGGAATTTAACCTTCTTATATTTATACACTCAATTGGATTGTGATTATGTGAAATAAGTTTATCTAACAATGTGTGCTTAATAATTTCACCATTCATTAAATAATGTGATAGGAATCTAGTCTGTAATTCCTGTACAGGCGATTTTACACTGAGCTTTATGTATTCTTACTAAAAACATCTACAACTGAAGGTATTCCAAGACCATTTAGTAATTATGAATGATAGTGTTTTTTACTTAAGCCCATAACATTTTTCATTATGCTACCTTGCGCAGATTTCAATATAGCAAAATCTGACTTAGAAAATGAAATACAGTCCATGGCATACAAACACTATGTATTTAAGCAAAGTTAATAAGGTTGTGATGTCACAAAGAACGGCTGTTAAAGAATGTTATTATATCAATGATGTGTACATTACGCATCTATAAATGAGGTAATTCAAATTTTAATCAGCTGAAAAGCTCTGAAGAAAAGTTCCACTGAGGTGATCTATTGAATGTAAGTACTGTTAGATATCACTTTAAGAAAGTTTCTCAATATGATAATTAAAAAAACCACTTTGTTTTCATGTATATGAATATATTCCCTTGCAATACTATAACCCATTAAAAAATACTGTACATGAAGCTAATCTTAATTATTTTGACTTGAACAACATGATCATTGTCTATAAATTTGATATGAAATGGTTTGTTCAATGTAATCGTTAATCGTAATCGATTACTTACAGAAAGAAATCGTAATCCTCTTAAAGTAATCGATTAATTCAAGTAATCGTAATCATGAACTTCTATGATAATCGTAACCGTAATCAATTACTTTCGACGAGTAATCGCCCCAAGTCTATAATGTAACATAGAAACTGAATCAAAGGAGGAAATATCTAACAGTATTTAGAAATATTGATTGTACTCTACCTCAAAAATGTTGGCATAGATGTTACATAATTTGAAACCAGGGCATTTTGAGAATTTTTATCATTGAAATTGCAGATTTCTGCAACCATTTAAGTTTCTTTCTGGAAGAGTACAACTCCATCAAATGATGTTATGTATCTTCCCAAATGCCAGTAAATATTATATTCCATGTTTAACAAACACAAAACAATAGAAGTACGTACGGTGAAAATGTGTATATTGCCGAAGTGGTATCAGTCTGTGTCTTCCCCTGCAGATTCGTTCCCTTGACAGCATCGCTTGCAGCATAACTTCGTCTAAGGAGTTTTCAAACCTTGACAGTTCTTCCAAAGTCTCCCACTCTCTTGTGAAGCCATAACATTCAAGAGGATCTGAAACTTTCTTGGGAATATTTTGCTCCATTCTCATAAGTGTTGCTTTGCGCATACAGTCAACTGCAGGACCTAATTCTAATTCATCAACCATGTGCGCCTTATGTATCAAGGACCAAGCTGTCACTTCAAAAGATTCAATTTTTGCTTCTGTAGGATAATCAAATGAATCCATCAATCGCTGCACTTTCAGAAGTGGATCCCAGACAGACTGCGCTGCTAACTCAAGTTCAGTGAAGCCGCTACTGTCAGCAATATTCACCTGAGCTCCTGCCTCCAAAAGAAGGTTGACTTCACCAATTCTTGTATTTTCACAAGCGTAATGCAAAGCTGTCCTGCCATGCGCATCTTGAACATCCACATCAGCATTGTGGATGAGCAATTTCTCGATGATGTTGCTTCTATGATCATGAAGTGCTCCTAGACAACTTACATGTAATGTCGTCTGTCCTATGTTATTAGTCTGGTTGATTTTTGCGCCGGCATCAAGAAGAATTTCTATGAGCGAGCGGTTCCTATTTGCTGCAGCGACCATCAAGGGGATTCTTGAGTCATATTGCGTGTAGCCAGAATCGGGATAGTTGTCTGCCAACCATATGAAGTGACCTAGACAGTTGGGGTCAGCTCCATTATCAAGCATGAAGTGAAAAATGTCATAATAATCTGAAAAAAACCAATGATGCAGACGTAACATTCAGATTTCAAATGGAAGAAGAGCAAAAGAATTAAAGAAAATAGGGGTTACTCATCATGAGCATTCTACATGGGATTATAATAATAATTATTATTATTATAATAGACATTTATATAGCGCTAATTTCAGTAGACTGCTCACTAGCGGTTGTGTATTATGTGTTTATTTGTAGAAACTCTTGAACAGGCAAGTTTTAAGATTTCTCTTGAAGTTTTCAAGTGTTTTGGAGGCCTTCACAATCTCTGGGAGTTGGTTTGAAAGTTTTGAAGCGGCATGCGAGAAAGCTCTGGTTTCAAATTTGTTTTTATTGTAGGAAGTTGAATCATTTAAGAGCATGTTATTATTGCTTCTGGGATTAAAGTGTCATTCAGATTTTGGCTGTGTCAGAATATACGAAGGAGCCTTTCCATTGATGGCTTTACAGGTCACTGTCATGAGTTTCAATTGTATTATAGCAGGAATTGTCAGCCAATGCAGCTGCTTCCTATGCTGGCTTACACTGTCATGCTTTTTCAATTTCTCAATAAGATGAAGCTGTGTTTTGGGCCACTTGAAATTTATACATTAAACGACTCGATTATAAAAATAGAAGACCATTTAAATAGTCAAGGTTAGAAGTGCAAGACTCAAGAGCATTCACTGCAGTTTTGCAAGTTTCCTTGTCTAATGACTTTCTGATTTTTGAAATACTTCTCATATTGAAATAGGCATTCTGGCACATTTTGTTGACTTGTTTTTCCATGGTCATATTGTGTCGAAGATTACACAACGGTTTCTAGCGTGAGTGGCTGCATTAATTATGACATCATAGACATAGATTGATAATGCTTGGAGTTTATTAAGTTGCTGCGAACTGCCTATGAGAAGTAGTTCAGTTTTTTTCTCCATTATTACAAAGTTTATTTTCATGGTGAAACTTCCTGATTTCAGCAATGCACTTTCTATCTAACCACTGCATTTCTCTGATCTAAGAAAGTTGGTTTGAAAGAAAGAACAAGTTGTTCGTCGTCCGCATATTTTGGCCTTTGACTTGATTTTTTGCCGCTACTTCACTTATTTGAGAGGCAGTTTGGTTGATGTTTTGTCTTTAATTATCACTGGCTGTGACTTTTCCGATATGTATGACTTGAATCACCTCAGTGCGAAATCATGAACACTGTATGACAGACTTTAAGATCTTGGCCAGGAATTTCTGCCAAACTCACAACTTTCCAACTTACACAAAATTAATTTTAATTTCGGCCTACCTTATGCAAAATTTGTCCAAATTCAAATTTGAAGAAAAAAATTCACTAATTTCTTTATTTTGGAAGTTACACAACTATTTGTAAAGCCCCCTCAGTGGCGTGTGTCAGATACCATAAAATATTATAAATTTGTCTGTAGGTCAATGGTTTCTGTAATAAAGGTTCTCTAATACCACTTATAAATATCCTTGAATTCTAAGATGGTCCATCAAAAACTACGATGATTACATGGATATGAATAATTTCTTGAAATGACAAACATTTTTTTGGTGCTAAGTCGCGGTTTATTATATAATTTCCCTTAATTTTCAATGTACACACATTATTTTTATACCATCATTCTCAGCGGAAAATAAGCTTCATTTGAGTACTGTAACAAAGAACCTATACTTCTGATAAGTTTAACCTGAACCAAGGAATTGCTGCTTTCAGAAATAAAATTCAAGAGACAGGTGGCCCCCTCTATACTGGTCACAGTGTTGCTGAATAATCCTGCATTAAATGCAATGACAGACACACTTTATATATTTCTGTTGCTGCATTCAATGCAAGATCACACTTTATTTACAGAAATATATTTTCCTTCTTTTTTCGATCTGTTTTATGTTTCACGTCAATAAAATAAAGGCAGTTAAAAGTACTTAAAACTGAATTTACTAGATTAACCAATGAAACACACATCGGATTTAATTTATTTTTTTGTGCTGCATTTAAGATCAGAAGACAGACATGTTAAACAGGGAAAAAAAGAAAAAAGAAAGGAAGATAGATAAACCGATATGTAGCAAAAGATGGATAGACAGATAGACAGAAAGATTGACAGACTGATAGATAGATATAAATAATAGGCAGATAATAATAAAAGATAGATCCTAGATGGTTCAACAGATGGATAGTATAGATGATAGATAATGGATAGATAATGGATAGATAATGGATAGATAATGGATAGATAATGGATAGATAATGGATAGATAATAGATAGATAATAGATAGATGAAAGATAGATAATAGATAGATAATAGATGGATATACACTATAGATAGTTAGATAGTGCCTAGTGCATGTTATGTTACTCCTATTTGTTCTCTTACATCATTCAGTTAAGGGCACTATGACAATTACACGGGCCCAACCAGCCATAAATAGATGCCAAAAAAAAATAATAAAAAAATAAAAATAAAAAAAATAAATAAATAGATACATGTACTGAACTCTCACATCTGTAAGATCAGTCCTGTCCTGCTTTGTTGAAATTAGAACAAGTGAACAACATTCAACTTTCACGTTGGTTAGGTCTGTGAAGTCACGGACAATTAGCTGTTGTTGGTTGAAGTCTGTCAATATGATGAAATGGTTCTGCGTCATGACAATATTGCACTATGACCGTAACATAATTAAATTCCTTTCATATATTTCCGTCTACCAAATTTCTCCAATCAATTACTGCACATCATGAGTGCCGCTTTAAAGTGCCTTGTGCGCGTTATGTTTGATATCTTCGCCAGTGTGTTGATCTGTCTACCTGGATGAGATTTCATCTACATATTTACATTTTACACTTTCCGAATGTTTCAAATTTACATAACAACTTTTCAGACACATGTTAAATAATTCTAGCAAAATATTTATAATGACATTTCAAATTCATTAATTGCTATAAAATAGTAAAGCAAGTGCCCTGCTAAAACATTGCATGCTTGGGGCCCCACAGAGTGCCCAGAGTCCAACTCGAGACTGCAGTACACCACTGTCTAGGCACCTTTCAAACATGAAGTCAGGGTTAGCATATCAGCATGCTACCTCTGACCTTCAGTATTTTTAGTGTTTTTAAAAAATGTTATTATGAGTGAAGTTCATCAAACTGACCTTCTCGGGTTGCCTTGTATTTTAGACAGTCAGAGCCACATGCTAAAAGCAATGGAGTTCCAAGGAAGATGCTTGACTTCAGTTCACAATTACTTAATTCCGGATGGTTTCTTAGTATCGCAGCTGCATCTTCTAATTCCCCTATTTGAAAAGCTGAATACAAAGCCTGCTTAGCGTAAACTGTAGAATCAGATATTTGTGCAAGTTGTGATGAGTCCATTATGGAGTCGAGGAGTGTTCAACAGGGTCCCTTAAACAATATACTTGGTAATCCTTAATTAAATGTCACATTGTTAGACATTTTGTGATCATCAGAAGCAGTCATGACTCATAAACAATATACTTGGTAATCCTTAATTAAATGTCATATTGTTAGACATTTTGTGATCATCAAAAGCAGGCATGACTCAAAATGTGAGGTGCCATGTCATTTTCAAAGTTGGTCACTCTTTGACCTATTTACTTTGCCCTGTGAGATATCACATTTCTTGTTTGTGAACCACTCCTGTCAAAAGATAAGCTAGAGATAATAGGTTTCAGTAAAAAAAAAACGTGTAATGTACAAACTGATTAGGATATAAAATTCTCAATTGGCACTCATAAAAGATAAGGTAGAGATAAGAAGTTTCATTAAAAAATGTGTAATAGGCAAACTGAATAGGATATAACATACTCAATTGGCACTCACAAAAGTTAATGCTTAACTGTCAAACCAGCAACACTTGGTTTTGAGTTAATTTTGTTTACTTGAAAAAGTTATCAATATCTGATCATCCTTCACATGAGGCAGCGAACATCAATAACTGGTCAAGGCTCAGTCTGCAATGCGCTAAAATGCTTTGCATTTTCTTTCAAGCCCAATTGGTCCTTGTTCAGATTTATTCCTCATTATCCTGTCCATTTCAAGGTTAACATAGGTGAATGCCTTAGTTACTCCAAATGTGGACCATGGAAAAAATTACTCTATGGTGCACCTAAACAAGTGATAAATAAACTCCAGATGGCAAAAACACTCCTTTGTATCACTGATCGAAGGACTAAAGGACAAGATAAAGTCACAAGATAAAGTCAGTTGTTATATGAAAGAGTTACACTGGCTTCCAATCACTGTAAGGAATCAATTCACACTTCTGACATGCACATGAAAAGCAGTCAATGATTATATAATCAAGCACCTCAGTACTTAAAAAGTCTAATTCAACTTAAAACTGAAAATTACTTCAACCTCTGCAGCAGCGGCAAACCGCTGTTAGCAGGTTCATTATTATAAATAATTAATTAAATACAATTAAAATTGATTATAAAATCTCAAGATGTAGAAGTTGAAATATGGTTCACTGATGACGTTTGTAAGTGATCTTGAAACATGAGGATGAAATCTAACGCATTTTTGCTGGAGAAAACTTTCATACAGTGTCTTTGTTGTGAACCACATCAATATAATTATCTGACATTCTTATATAAGCAATCGACAGGATAGCTATGATGTCACAACGGTTGAGGCTCTGACAGGTTTAAAATGTGATTGCTAAGGATTTTCTAGATAATTTTTCAATAAATTTTACTGAAAGTCCATTTTTATTGTGGATATAAATAAAACTTAAGATGAGTGTGGTTCACAGCAGTGAACCAAATATCTTTGACAGGAATGATGTTCACTGCTTTGGAAAAAACCAACCACAATAGCGCTACGTTTTATATCACAACATTTCAATTAGCTTGAAAAGGTTTTCTTATTTTTATTGTATTGTCTCTGATGCTGAAAGAAAGTAAGCCATTCTAGTAGTTGAGACAGGGTAATATAGATTTTAAAAAGGCAATCTTTCGTTAAAAATTAATATAATTCAACATGCAGCACAATAAATCGACTAGGCATTAACAGAAGAAATTTCTAGGAACCCACATAATAAATGATGGAATATCCATAATTAAGATAAACAAAAAGTCTCAGCATAAAGTCATATGTTATTGAAAGATACTCACTCAGTATGTGTATATCCTATTATTGTGTACTGGGATTTTGATGTACAATTTCAAGTGCTTATTACTTTACTTTGCCACCACCAATTTAATAACCAAGTACCACACCCACGAATTTTCATACATGGCTGAGCACATTCAGTGTATCATACATCAAGGTTATTCCTGTTGATGTGAGACAAAACCCTCTTCTACAGACTACAGTTATAACAATGTTATGCTTTGAAGTAACTGTCATCAACAAAGCACTATATACGAGTGTGTTCCTGAAACTTACGGATTGTAGTGATGTCTTATCTGGGAGATATGGATACTCGATGCTCAGTGGTGCATGGCCACTTGAAAAAAAACCCTAATGATCATTTCGTTGCACTTCTTGTTTCTCTGCAGTTATGTGATTGGACACTTCCATCTCAATTATAAAGTTGAGATCCAACTTATGCCTTGTCTCACAACTAATATAATCCTGTAAATAGGATAGGCTTTCCTTTAGTATTTGTTAATGCAATTCAATGAATCTTCTAATTGAGTCAGGAATATCCCCAGTCAAAACCATACCCTTTGCTCTGATGGCAGCAAGAGTTTGAAGTGGAGGAACTTTACATCGCAGCATCTGCAATGTTCTTGATTCCTCTTCAGTCCATCCTTTAGCCAAATAATCAAAAACAGTCATTCCTTTGTTGTTCCTGGCATAAATGTAAGCCCCTTGACCAATAAGAAAGTTAAGGATATTCAATGAATTTGGAAATTCTTTGTAGCAAATGTGTTTAGCAACAAGAAGCAGCAACGTATATCCCTTGCCGTCAGTAGCATCAATATCCTCGATACAGTCAAATAAAACATTGCAAACATCAATGTCCTTAAACAACCTCACATAAAATTCATCCTTAAAGCAGAATTTCATGATGTGACTGTCAATTATGATATGCTGGACTGGACTTTGGAAGTCGATAGGATGCGACACTACATCACTGATCCTTCTTATGACTCCCCTCAACATCTGTTTCGCCAAGCTTTCTTCTGTCTCGTCAATGTCAGGGGTTAATCTGTTTCTTTTGTACAACTTCATTATGATCCCCGTTAGAATAAATATGGAGTCATGAAGACATTCAACTAACTCGAGCGAAAGAAGGAAATCAGTTCCATTTTCCAGTAATTCTTTCTTCCTTTGGCAATTACCTGTGAGTACCAGTACCGTTTTCGCAATGCTGCTGGTATCAAAATCTTCAAATTCATATCTTGAGTCATTATTAAATATTGGTCTAAACCATGCTGCCAATAGGTCATTGAAGTACAAGAACACCTTGTATCCTTCAAGGTCAGTGTCGACAGAATTTTCTTCGTATAGTTCGAGAATGTGTACAAGCAAAGTGTTCGGCTGTTGTCCAGTCACAGGCAGAAAATCTGAAAATACGAAACATAAATATAGAAGTTCTACATGGCGATGACGATTAGTAATCAGTAATCACTGTAATTGATTAAAAATGATTAGTAATCACAAGTAATCATGATTACATTCAAATTATGATTACAAGTAATCGCCAATTTACTTTCGAAAAGTAATCATATTTGTGATTACTTTGGAATTACTTTATGATTACTGCCGGGCTGATAACATTTGGAATCACAGCAACTGATTAAGCCAATCGGCTATCTGATTTTAAAAACATGTTAGTCAGCTGGAACTTGACAGCAATAGGGCTCTAACTGAAACCTGAAGCACATACAGTTCTTTAGATAATTCATTGATGCATAATTTGTATTGTTCAACAAAGGGTTAACTTTCAAAGAAAGATTCATTATGATTTTGGCTGAATTATCATACAAATTATTGGCTTTTTAGATGTATCAATGATGATGACACAACGACACATGAGCCTACTTTATTATCTCTCACAAAACTTGCACAATACATGAATGATTTTTTTGATTTTTGATTTCTTTATCGAGCCCCCAGAGATGGGGAAAAAACATATATATATATATATATATCACAGTCAGTACAGCGATAACATGGTAAAAGGTACATGTATAGCGGCAATGGACTAAAAACATAATGATAAAAGATAATAAATATAAATGTAAGTTATTGTGACCATTAAAATGCCTGGGATAGTAAGTTTAAAAGCACATATTCTGGGTTTTACATAGTTGTCATGCAGTGATAAGTACCTAATAGAATCTGATATACCACTGTTTTGAAATTGGAATTTAACCTTCTTATATTTATACAAACACTCAATTGGATTGTGATTATGTGAAACAAGTTTATCTAACAATGTGTGCTTAATAATTTCACCATTCATTAAATAATGTGATAGGAATCTAGTCTTTAATTCCTGTACAGGCGATTTTACACTGAGCTATATGTATTCTTACTAAAACATCTACAACTGAAGGTATTCCAAGACCATTTAGTAATTATGAATGATAGTGTCTTTTACTTAAGCCCATAACATTTTTCATTATGCTACCTTGCGCAGATTTCAATATAGCAAAATCTGACTTAGAAAATGAAATACAGTCCATGGCATACAACATGGTAGGGCTACAAACACTATGTAATTAAGCAAAGTTAATAAGGTTGTGATGTCACAAAGAACGGCTGTTAAAGAATGTTATTATATCAATGATGTGTACATTACGCATCTATAAATGAGGTAATTCAAATTTTAATCAGCTGAAAAGCTCTGAAGAAAAGTTCCACTGAGGTGATCTATTGAATGTATGTACTGTTAGATATCACTTTAAGAAAGTTTCTCAATATGATAATTAAAAAAACCACTTTGTTTTCATGTATATAAATATATTCCCTTGCAATACTATAACCCATTAAAAAATACTGTACATGAAGCTAATCTTAATTATTTCGACTTGAACAACATGATCATTGTCTATAAATTTGATATGAAATGGTTTGTTCAATGTAATCGTTAATCGTAATCGATTACTTACAGAAAGAAATCGTAATCCTCTTAAAGTAATCGATTAATTCAAGTAATCGTAATCATGAACTTCTATGATAATCGTAACCGTAATCAATTACTTTCGGCGAGTAATCGCCCCAAGTCTATAATAGAACATAGAAACTGAATCAAAGGAGGAAATATCTAACAGTATTTAGAAATATTGATTGTACTCTACCTCAAAAATGTTGGCATAGATGTTACATAATTTGAAACCAGGACATTTTGAGAATTTTTATCATTGAAATTGCAGATTTCTGCAACCATTTAAGTTTCTTTCTGGAAGAGTACAACTCCATCAAATGATGTTATGTATCTTCCCAAATGCCAGTAAATATTATATTCCATGTTTAACAAACACAAAACAATAGAAGTACGTACGGTGAAAATGTGTATATTGCCGAAGTGGTATCAGTCTGTGTCTTCCCCTGAAGATTCGTTCCCTTGACAGCATCGCTTGCAGCATAACTTCGTCTAAGGAGTTTTCAAACCTTGACAGTTCTTCCATAGTCTCCCACTCTCTTGTGAAGCCATAACATTCAAGAGGATCTGAAACTTTCTTGGGAATATTTTGCTCCATTCTCATAAGTGTTGCTTTGCGCATACAGTCAACTGCAGGACCTAATTCTAATTCATCAACCATGTGCGGCTTATGTACCAAGGACCAAGCTGTCACTTCAAAAGATTCAATTATTGCTTCTGTAGGATAATCAAATGAATCAATCAATCGCTGCACTTTCAGAAGTGGATCCCAGACAGACTGCGCTGCTAACTCAAGTTCAATGAAGCCGCTGCTGTCAGCAATATTCACCTGAGCTCCTGCCTCCAAAAGAAGGTTGACTTCACCAATTCTTGTGTTTTCACAAGCGTAATGCAAAGCTGTCCTGCCATGAGCATCTTGAACATTCACATCAGCATTGTGGCTGAGCAATTTCTCAATGATGTTGCTTCTATGATCATGAAGTGCTCCTAGACAACTTACATGTAATGTCGTCTGTCCTATGTTATTAGTCTGGTTGATTTTTGCGCCGGCATCAAGAAGAATTTCTATGAGCGAGCGGTTCCTATTTGCTGCAGCGACCATCACGGGGATTCTTGAGTCATATTGCGTGTAGCCAGAATCGGGATAGTTGTCCGCCAACCATATGAAGTGACCTAGACAGTTGGGGTCAGCTCCATTATCGAGCATGAAGTGAAAAATGTCATAATAATCTGAAAAAACCAATGATGCAGACATATCATTCAGATTTCAAATGGAAGAAGAGCAAAAAAATTAAAGAAAATAGGGGTTACTCATCATGAGCATTCTACATGGGATTATAGTAATAATTATTATTATTATAATAGACATTTATATAGCGCTAATTTCAGTAGACTGCTCACTAGCGCTTGTGTATTATGTGTTTATTTTATAGAAACTCTTGAACAGGCAAGTTTTAAGATTTCTCTTGAAGTTTTCAAGTGTTTTGGAGGCCTTCACAATCTCTGGGAGTTGGTTTGAAAGTTTTGAAGCGGCATGCGAGAAAGCTCTGGTTTCAAACTTGTTTTTATTGTAGCAGGTTGAATCATTTAAGAGCATGTTATTATTGCTTCTGGGATTAAAGTGTCATTCAGATTTTGGCTGTGTCAGATTTTGAATATACGAAGGAGCCTTTCCATTGATGGCTTTACAGGTCACTGTCATGAGTTTCAATTGTATTATAGCAGGAATTGTCAGCCAATGCAGCTGCTTCCTATGCTGGCTTACACTGTCATGCTTTTTCAATTTCTCAATAAGACGAAGCTGTGTTTTGGGCCACTTGAAATTTATTCATTAAACGACTCGCTTATAAAAATAGAAGACCATTTAAATAGTCAAGGATAGAAGTGCAAGACTCAAGAGCATTCACTGCAGTTTTGCAAGTTTCCTTGTCTAATGACTTTCTGATTTTTGAAATACTTCTCATATTGAAATAGGCATTCTGGCACATTTTGTTGACTTGTTTTTCCATGGTCATATTGTGTAGAAGATTACACAACGGTTTCTAGCATGAGTGGCTGCATTAATTATGACATCATAGACATAGATTGATAATGCTTGGAGTTTATTAAGTTGATGCGAACTGCCTATGAGCAGTAGTTCAGTTTTTTTCTCCATTATTACAAAGTTTATTTTCATGGAGAAACTTCCTGATTTCAGCAATGCACTTTTCTATTTAACCACTGCATTTCTCTGATCTAAGAAAGTTGGTTTGAAAGAAAGAATAAGTTGTTCGTCATCCGCATATTTTGGCCTTGGACTTGATTTTTTGCCGCTACTTCACTTATTTGAGAGGCAGTTTGGTTGACGTTTTGTCTTTAATTATCACTGGTTGTGACCTTTCCAATATGTAAGACTTGAATCACCTTAGCGCGAAATCATGAACACTGTATGACAGACTTTAAGATCTTGGTCTGGAATTACTGCCAAACTCACAACTCTCCAACTTACAAAAAATTAATTTTAATTTCGGCCTACTTTATGCAAAATTTTGTCAGGAATTCAAATTTGAAGAAAAAAATGCACCAATTTCTTTATTTTGGAAGTTACACAACTATTTGTTAAGTGTGTGTCAGATACCCTAAAATATTATAAATTTGTCTGTAGGTCAATGGCTTCTGTAATAAAGCTTCTCTAATACCACTTATAAATATCCTTGAATTCTAAGATGGTCCATAAAAAACTACATGGATATGAATAATTTCTTGAAATGACAAACATTTTTTGTGCTAATTCGCGGTTTATTATATAATTTCCCTTAATTTTCAATGTACACACATTATTTTTATACCATCATTCTCAGCGGAAAATAAGCTTCATTTGAGTACGAAGAAACTATACTTCCGATAAGTTTAACCTGAATCAAGGAATTGCTGTTTTCAGAAATAAAATTCAAGAGACAGGTGGCCCCCTCTATACTGGTCACAGTGTTGCTGAATAATCCTGCATTAAATGCAATGACAGACACACTTTATATATTTCTGTTGCTGCATTCAATGCAAGATCACACTTTATTTACAGAAATATATTTGCCTTCTTTTTTCGATCTGTTTTATGTTTCACGTCAATAAAATATAGGCAGTTAAAAGTACTTAAAACTGAATTTACTAGATTAACCAATGAAACGCACATCAGATTTAATTTATTTTTTTGTGCTGCATTTAAGATCAGAAGACAGACATGTTAAACAGGGAAAAAAAGAAAAAAGAAAGGAAGATAGATAAACCGATATGTAGCAAAAGATGGATAGACAGATAGAAAGAAAGATTGACAGACTGATAGATAGATATAAATAATAGGCAGATAATAATAAAAGATAGATGCTAGATGGTTCGACAGATGGATAGTATAGATGATAGATAATGGATAGATAATGGATAGATAATGGATAGATAATGGATAGATAATGGATAGATAATAGATAGATAATAGATAGATAATAGATAGATGAAAGATGGATAATAGATAGATAATAGATAGATATACACTATAGATAGTTAGATAGTGCCTAGTGCATGTTATGTTACTCCTATTTGTTCTCTTACATCATTCAGTTAAGGGCACTATGACAATTACTCGGGCCCAACCAGCCATAAATAGATACCAAAAAAAATAATAATAAAAAAATAAAAATAAAAAAAATAAATAAATAGATACATGTACTGAACTCTCACATCTGTAAGATCAGTCCTGTCCTGCTTTGTTGAAATTAGAACAAGTGAACAACATTCAACTTTCACGTTGGTTAGGTCTGTGGAGTCACGGACAATTAGCTGTTGTTGGTCGAAGTCTGTCAATATGATGAAATGGTTCTGCCTCATGACAATATTGCACTATGACCGTAACATAATTCAATTCCTTTCATATATTTCCGTCTACCAAATTTCTCCAATCAATTACTGCACATCATGAGTGCCGCTTTAAAGTGCCTTGTGCGCGTTATGTTTGATATCTTCGCCAGTGTTTTGATCTGTCTACCTGGATGAGATTTCATCTACATATTTACATTTTACACTTTCCGAATGTTTCAAATTTACATAACAACTTTCCAGACACATGTTAAATAATTCTAGCAAATTATTTATAATGACATTTTAGTACAAATTCATTACTTGCTATAAAATAGTAAAGCAAGTGCCCTGCTAAAACATTGCATGCTTGGGGCCCCACAGAGTGCCCAGAGTCCAACTCGAGACTGCCGTACACCACTGTCTAGGCACCTTTCAAACATGAAGTCAGGGTCAGCATATCAGCATGCTACCTCTGACCTTCAGTATTTTTAGTGTTTTTAAAAAATGTTATTATGAGTGAAGTTCATCAAACTGACCTTCTCGGGTTGCCTTGTATTTTAGACAGTCAGAGCCACATGCTAAAAGCAATGGAGTTCCAAGGAAGATGCTTGACTTCAGTTCACAATTACTTAATTCCGGATGGTTTCGTAATATCGTAGCTGCATCATTGAATTTCCCCCATTGAAAAGCTGAATACAAAGCCTCCTTTGCATCAACTGTAGAACCAGATATTTGTGCAAGTTGTGATGAGTCCATTTTGGAGGCGAGGAGTGTTCAACGGGGTCCCTTAAACAATATACTTGGTAATCCTTAATTAAATGTCATATTGTTAGACATTTTGTGATCATCAGAAGCAGTCATGACTCAAAATGTGAGGTGCCATGTCATTTTCAAAGTTGGTCACTCTTTGACATATTTACTTTGTCCTGTGAGATATCACATTTCTTGTTTGTGAACCACTCCTGTCAAAAGATAAGCTAGAGATAAGAGGTTTCAGTAAAAAAAAAACGTGTAATGTATAAACTTATTAGGATATAAAATTCTCAATTGGCAATCATAAAAGATAAGGTAGAGATAAGAAGTCTCATTAAAAATGTGTAATAGGCCAACTGCATAGGATATAACATACTCAATTGGCACTCACAAAAGTTAATGCTTAACTGTCAAACCAGCAAAACTTGGTTTTGAGTTAATTTTATTTACTTGAAAAAGTTATCAATATCAGATCATCCTTCACATGAGGCAGCGAACATCAATAACTGGTCAAGGCTCAGTCTGCAATGTGCTAAAATGCTTTGCATTTTCTGTCAAGCCCAATTGGTCCTTGTTCAGATTTATTCCTCATTATCCTGTCCATTGCAAGGTTAACGTAGGTGAATGCCTTAGTTACTCCAAATGTGGACTATGGAAAAAATTACTCTATGGTGCACCTAAACAAGTGATAAATAAACTCCAGACGGCAAAAACACTCCTTTGTATCACTGATTGAAGGACTAAAGGACAAGATAAAGTCACAAGATAAAGTCAGTTGTTATATGAAAGAGTTACACTGGCTTCCAATCACAGTAAGGAATCAATTCAAACTTCTGACATGCACATGGTAGTCTGCTCTATAATTTAAGAAATTCATTCTCTCATATTGACTATGTACAAGCAAATTGTTTTGGCTTAGTTTAAATCATATTTGACTTGGAATCTTCATTCTACCTCTACACAAGGACAGAGGCCATTTCACTGGAAGTACATTTCAGGACAAGGTAACAATACCCATAATCTGAATATATATATCTCTCCTTGGCAAGTTGTCTCTGATGTTGAAAGAAAGTAAGTGATACTAGTAGTTGAGACAGGGTAATATAAATTTTAAAAAGGCAATCTTTCGTTAAAAATTAATATAATTCAACATGCAGCACAATAAATCGACTAGGCATTAACAGAAGAAATTTCTAGGAACCCACATAATAAATGATGGAATATCCATAATTAAGATAAGCAATTTAAAGTCTCGGCATAAAGTCATATGTTATTGAAAGATACTCACTCAGTATGTGTATATCCTATTATTGTGTACTGGGACCTTGATGTACAATTTCAAGTGATTATTACTTTACTTTTCCATCACCAATTTGATAACCAAGTAACACACCTACGAATTTTCATACAAGGCTGAGCACATTCAGTGTATCATACATCAAGGTTATTCCTGTTGATGTGAGACAAAACCCTCATCTACAGACTACAGTTATAACAATGTTATGCTTTGAAGTAACTGTCATCAACAAAGCACTATATAAGAGTGTGTTCCTGAAACGTACGGATTGTAGTGATGTCTTATCTGGGAGATATGGATACTCGATGCTCAGTGGTGCATGGCCACTTGAACAACAAGCCAGATGATCATTTCTTTTCACTTCTTGTTTCTCTGCAGTTATGTGGTTGCACACTTCAAATCTTAATTACAAATTTGAGATCCAACTTATGCCTTGTCTCACAACTAATATAATCCTGTAAATAGGATAGGCTTTCCTTTAGTATTTATTAATGCAATTCAATGAATCTTTTAATTGAGTCAGGAATATCCCCAGTCAAAACCATACCCTTTGCTCTGATGGCAGCAAGAGTTTGAAGTGGAGGAACTTTACATCGCAGCATCTGCAATGTTCTTGATTCCTCTTCAGTTGATCCTCTAGCCAAAAAATCAAAAACAGTCATTCCTTTGTTGTTCCTGGCATAAATGTAAGCCCCTTGATCAATAAGAGAGTTGAGGATATTCAGTGAAATTGGAAATTCATCGTAGCAAATTTGTTCAGCAACAAGAAGCAGCAATGTATATCCCTTGCCGTTGGTAGCATCAATATCCTGGATACTGTCAAATAAAACTTTGCAAATATCAACGTCCTTAAACAACTTCACATCAAACTCCTTCTTTAGGCAGAATGTCTTGATATGTTTGTCAATTATGATATGTTGGACTGGACTTTGGAAATTGATGGGATGTGACACCAGATTACCAATCTTGTCTATGACTTCCCTCAGCATTTGTTTCGCCAAGCGTTCTTCTGTCTCTTCGATGCCTCTAATTGAACGATTTCTTTTGTACAACTTAGTGATGATCCCCGTTAGAATAAATATGGAGTCAATAAGGCAATCAACTAACTCCTGTGAAGGAAGGATATCAGTTTCCTTTCCCAGTAATGATTTCATCCTTCGGCAATTACCTGTGAGTACTACTACAGTTTTCGCAATGCTGTGAGTATCAAAATCTTCAAATTCATGTCGTGATTCAAGATATTTTGAAAATATTGGTTCAAACCATGTTGCCAATAGGTCATTGAAGTACAATAACACCTTGTATCCTTCAAGGTTAAGGTCCACAGAACTTTGTTCATACAGGTCGAGGATGTGTCCTAGCAAAGCGTTCAGCTGTCTTTCACTCACAGGCAGAAAACCTGCAAAAATAAAACTGAAATATGGAACCTAGACTGATTGAATTAAAAGAGGAAGTTTCTAAAAGTATTTAGAAATTCTGATTACTTTACTTAAAAAACATAGGTATATATGTAAAATATTTGAAATAAGTTTATTTTGAACAGTTTTATTCGTTGCTGGGCAACCATTTTAGTCATTGTTGGGGCATGGACAGCTCAAGTCATGTAACAGTTGTGGTTTCTACAATTTTTTGAAAACAACACACTCAAAACATTCCCAAGATCAAATGTCATATATGTCCCTTTCTGGAAGAGCACAACTCCACCGAATGATATGTAGCTGCCGAAACAAAGTATCAAGAAAATTCCAGAGAGATGTGCATAAAGCTGTCAACTGTTCAACCTATCTGTCGGTATACATCCACTGAGTAATAAACTGCAAAATGGTAAATGTACTTACGCTGAAAAGATATATATTGTCGAAATGGTATCAGTCTGTGTCTTCCCCTGAAGATCCGTTCCCTTGACAGCATCGCTTGTAGCATAATTTCTTCAGAGGTGTTCTCAAACCGTGACAGTTCTCCCATAGTCTCCCACTCTTTTGTGAAGCCATAGCATTCAAGAGGAACTGAAACTTTCTTCGGAAAATTATGCTCTATTCTCAAAAGTGTTGCTTTACGCATACAATCTACTGCAGGGCCCCATTCTATTTCAGCACCAGTGTCCTGCGGGTGTAAATGGGACCATGCTGCTGTTTCATAAGCTTCAATTATTTCCTCGTTAGGGTAATCATATGAATCAATTAATCGCTCCACTTTTAGGAGTGCTTCCCAGTTGGACTGCGCTGCTAGTTCAAGTTCATTGAATCCGCTACTGTCAACAATGTTCACCTTAGCTCCTGCTTCCAAAATAAGGTCGATCGCATCAATTCTTGCATTTTCACAAGCATAGTGCAGGGCTGTCCTGCCATGGACATCTTGAACATTCACATCAGCATTGTGGCAGAGCAGTTTCTTGATGATGTTGCTCCTATTATCATGCATTCCTCGGAGGCAACTTACGTGCAATGCCGTCTGTCCTATGGAATTAGTCTGGTTGATTTTTGCGCCGGCATTAAGAAGAATTTCTAAGAGCTGAAGGTTCCTGGTTGCTGCAGCGACCATCAAGGGGATTCTTGAGTCATATCGTACGCAACCAAAATCAGGATAATTATCCGCAAACCATATGAAGTGACCTAGACAGTTGGGGTCAGCTCCATTATCCAGCATAAAGTGAAAAATTTCATAATCTGAAAAAAAAAACCAATGATGCAGACAATTTCAGCTTTCAATAGAAAGAACAGCAAACAATTAATAGAAAATACTCAGGGGTTGCTCATCAGGAGCATTTTATAAGGGATTTACATTTTATACTTTTCAAATGTTGCAAATTTACATAAGTGTCCAGACACTTGTTAAAATATGCTAACAGATAATTAACAATTCCTATTACTATCACTTTATTATAAAACAATTAAGAGAAAATTGCATTTCCCCACACCAGTGCCTCCCGGGCCCT
Organism: Platynereis dumerilii; assembly: GCA_026936325.1. Classification (NCBI taxonomy): domain Eukaryota; kingdom Metazoa; phylum Annelida; class Polychaeta; order Phyllodocida; family Nereididae; genus Platynereis; species Platynereis dumerilii. The sequence continues at coordinate 1,064,238 of JAPTHN010000046.1, read as the reverse complement.
CCCCCCCTCCAGATACCCATAAAGTTGGGACCCACACCATTAGATCGAGGTGCATGTCAAAACTTTGAGTCTGGGTTAGTACCCGAGCATGCTTCATCTGAGCTACAGTATTTCTTAATAACCATTATTAAGAGTGTAGTTAATAACCATTATTAAGAGTGTAGTTAACAAAACTGACCTTCTCGTCTTGTCCTGCCTGTTACACAGTCACATGCTAAAAGCAATGGAGTTCCAGTGAAGAAGTGTCTCTTCAGTTCACAATTAATTAATTCCGGACGGTTTCGTAATATCGCAGCTGCATCTATGAATTTCCCTGTTTCAATAGCTGAACACAAAGCCTCCTTTGTGTCAACTGCAGAATCAGATGTTTGTGCAAGATGTGATGAGTCCATTTTGAATTCTAGAAGTGTCAGGCACTAATGATCTCCTAAAACAATATACTTGGTAATCCTTAATTAAAATGTCATATTCATAGACCTTTTTTGATCCGTGTTATTCTCAAAGTGGGTCAGTCTTTGTGATATCTTACGGGACAAAGTAAATAGGACATATCTTGTGTTTGTGTGAACCTCTCCAGTGAATAGATAAGCTTGAGATAAGAGGAGAAAAATAACGTAAAAATATGAAATCGGCAAAATGATGATTTAGTGGGGCAGGTATGTAAAAAAATAGTGTATTAATAAATAGAAGCATAAAACTTAGGGCACACGCAAAAAATATCTATACAAACATATTCGGACAGGGAACCACAAAGGATTAGGGTTAGGTGGCTCCTAGCAGCCATTTTCCAAAATGGCGGTGAATTCTTCCATTTTGCTGCTTTCTGTGTAGTTCCTACAACTGGAATACATGCAAATAATGTTTTTTATTGCTTCTCTATGTATTCAATACATTACTATAACATTTTTTGGTTGCCTGAACTATTTTCAGGCTTGTTGGAGTCCATTTTGGTAGATATATTAATTCAAATACCAGATTTTGGGTTGGTTATGCCAATTCTTTATAAATCCCTAAATGAGTTACATATTTGAATTCCTTGTAAAAAGAGCTTTCAAATGAGTACCCGCATCAATTGGTTTCGTAAATTTTGTATAAAAATGTAAAAAATGAGAATGAAAGGTTTTTTGAAGATTCGGTTTTAGCTTAATTTTGACTTAGATTTCATGAAACCTATTGATGCGACCATTCATTTGAAAGCTCTTCTTACAAGGAATTCAAATATGTAGTCTGTTTAAGGTGCCTCACGCGTGGTACACTTCACATACTTCTGGGCAGACTGGTTGCCTAGCAACATAGCGTCACGACTGCTGCAGGCTGTGAAACAGTTGTGACGTTACCATTTTCTGTTCTCTTTTTTGTGACAGCATGGCAGCTAGTAATTTGCTATTTAAATTAGATATAATGCAGCTAGAGGCATACTTATTTTTTATTGAATGCACTGAGATCTATTCTATGCTAGATTAAAGTTTCAGCTTCTCATCTTTATCCAAAAAATTGTCTCAATTAATTTCAGTCAACTGTGTCAAAAATTGTCTTTATTTATTTAAATTGACATTGGCACAGTCATGGTACTGCAGTAAAAAAATGACTTAATGAATTTTTTAAATTTTTTGCTATTTGTTTGAAAATAACTTAATTATGATATTATATGCACATTTTAAAAACATCTATATGATCGTTTTCCGAAAATCTGATTACTGCCAAAATGTAGGCATGCAAAATCTGCAATTAAATAGTCTATTGGTGCCCTTTGAGCTCTTACAGAAAAAAGTATTTTAACCTTTTTCTTCAAGTTTATGGCAAATGTATTGAATCCTTGGGAAGACATTTCTGACGTTTTTGTGTGACAAATGCATGTAATGCTTTATTCTGTGGAACATAACCAAATACTCAATTTATGACTTTTAAGCAGTCATCAGGCAGAACATGCCGTTACCATGGCAACCACGAGTCAATGAAATTTTTTTGTTCTTCATTTTTGAAATGTATGGGTCCCATAGAGTACCTGTGCAAAATTTTAGAAAAATCTATATGATCTAATACTGGAGTCACCTTAAAAATCAATTGAGATTCCACGAAACTATGGGAAACCGTGAAAATTGTGCATTTTCTTCTGCAGTTCTAACAAAATGGACCCTGGCTACCCTAAAATTCCTCAGTTCAATCCAGAAATCGATAGATAATGTTTTCTAAATCTGTAGAAGGAATAATGAGCACTGTTTTCATACAGTCAAACCATAGGCACTACACTGAAAGCAGGAGAATCAGCCGCCATCTTGGAAAATAGCTGCCATGGGTCAACCAGGTCAAACTTGAAGTGGCTCTATATCTAGATATTTTCTTTAAGACATTTTTGAACTGTGTGCCAAGTTTCATGCTTCTATGTATGAATGCATAATTACTTCCATATTCATGACAAATCTGCCCCGCTAATTACATGTAGGCTACCTTACTCAATGTTATAATAACATCATGATTAATGACGTGATAGAAAAAATTAGTTGCTCCCACTTACCAAAAGGTCTCTAAAAGAGGTGTTCAACTCATTTTGACAAAAATGAAATTTGTTGGCAAGGTGAAGGTGAAGGGGAGGGTGGATTTGAGTAAAGAAATGTGAAAATGGCGGATAGTGGCCCAACATGCCTGTTATTTCTGTCAAAGAATATTAAGTTTTGTTGTTTCTACTATGGGCCTTCTGAAAGTTAAACTCTTACGGACAGGGTACACCTGTTTATTTGTAACTTCACCTTCACAAACTTCTATTACAAGTCATCTTAACATTTAACAGGATTATAATAGTTAGCCTTTTTCTCACAGTACTGAAAGACAGGTATGAGAGACTTGGCTGAAGTTAGTTTTAGGTACCTCTATTTCAACTTTTTACAATGGACAAAGTAGAAGAAGGTCACTGGATTGTTTTTTTGTCGCACAGATATGAAAGTGTGAGCCTGCTTTACAAAATTACAGTTCCCAATATCGAAGTATCTTCTCTTTCATTTCTCTGACACAATGATGAAATACTACCCTAACCCGTAATCCCAGCTGACTAAGACAGATAGCCATGATAGATATATGGAGCCAATGATTTCTGTCACTTACACTCCTACATGCACAGTACATTACCATATGCTGGGTAGAATTGATTTATCTTCTAAGGTCTTATACACATCAGGAAATGTGCATTCCGGATCAGGAAATATTAATAATTAATATTGCATTTCGGATCTTAATCTGGACTGCTATTGGATTGCTGCATGGAAAGGTAAAAGGGATTGAATCACTCTTTTTGGGGTTGGGGAATTAAGGGGGGGAGAAAGTCGGGTTTTCATCACAGATGCAGTCAGGTATATGCACTCAGTGACTATAGCAGAGTGGCTTTCAATGTCCCCGGGCCTTTATTGTTTATTGGTGATTGATATAAAATATGAACTGTTTGCCAGTTTTGCCTGTCACTGCAATCCTAAAGTCAGGAAATTAAGAAAAACCATGCTATTATCAGAATTAAGTCTTCGAATAAAAGCTCTGTATACAACCTTTATCATATTCACCATTTATTTTCTTAGCTAACCACATGTTACTTGAGTGCAAATAATGCCAAAGGTCAACTCAGAGTATAGGGAGTTGGAGTTGGTTTTCAGGATGGCAAAGGAGTGAGGAGCATAGAAATACATAGAACGGACATGAGGCTGTATGATGCCACCTCAAGATGAGGTTACCAAATCCGCCATATTGGAACTGCCCTGAGACATGACGTCACAATAGACTGATTATGATGTGACGTCATGCCATTGTTATAAGTGACATCACAGTTATTGGTGACGTCACGGTCCATTGTGTCAGTATTCAGGGCAGTTCCAAGATGGTGGATTTGGTTGCTTCATCTGCCAGAGCCTCATGTCCCTTCTATGTATTTCTATGGTGAGGAGTAAGAACCAACTCACTAGCTACCAAATACGAAACCCTGAGTAATCATCTATTATAATGCTACTTATTAACAGCTTTTTTAAACTCTTTCAGTCATCTACAGGCTCATAATTAACAAGATTTGACATCTCAATTTTCAATTTTCAGTTTCACTTCAGACGGACTGTGAGTCACTGAGATAATACCCTCTTTTATACTGTGGCTGATAATCTTAGCAACTGCTTTGTTACTCTTGAAGTCAAGTACAGGCTCATAATTAAAAAGTTTTTTAACTTTCATCATCAATTTTCTGTTTCACTTCAGACAAACAGTGAATCTTTTCCGCTAAAATCCACTCTTATACTGCAGCTTATTCATCTCAGCAACAGCTTTTTCACTATTGGATTCAACAACAAACTAATAATTCACTCTGTCTTAGCTTCTCTATTGTCAATTTAATGTTTCACTTCAGACAAATAGTGAGTCTATTCAGGTAAAATCCATTCTTATACTGCAGCTGAGTCTCATCAACAGCTTTTTTCACTCTTTCAGTCGACAACAACCTGCAGTCAACTCCATGGAATCCGCAGTTGATGCCTCGTGTCTCTCAGGGTCACTTGATACAACATCTCTCATGATCAGAGACTACAGGATCAATGGTCTGTCAAAACTGCATGATGCTCCCATAAGGTTTGGCTCTTCCATATTGTGACTTATTGAAAAACCTAACCACCTTTGCTACCGGCACGCTCCCCGTCACCCTGCCAGTTGCTTGGCGAGATAAAATATTCTCACTTGGAGATTATGATTGTTATCAGGCCCTGTGAGGATTGAGGAGTATATATCTTGAGGGGGGGGGGTGTGTAAAAAGTTGATGAGAAAAAAGGAGGGAACAAAAGAAATAAAATAGAGGTTGGATTTATACTGATATCTTCAGTGGTGTCAAAAAGGAATCACTTGGGAAACAGATAGCTAGTTTGAGTATTTGACTATTCCAATAGTCTATCACAACTCCTTCATACTGCAACTGTTACCATAGATATATATATATGTCCGTATAATGTAAATAGTGGTTAGTAGAAGTTCAATTAATATAGACTGATCAAAAAGGGTAGAGAGTGAATAATCACATATTCCAGTGTTGGACCTTGTGGAGAGTCAAAAAACCTTTTAGCAGAGCAGCTTCGCGCAAAATTGGCCAAAATAGTTACAAGCCGGACAAAAGCGTGAAATGTTCAGAATGTGTACTATGGGACTTGCACAACAAGATTTCCCTAAGCTCCAAAAAAAAACAACTTGGGAAATGCATTAAAAATCGACTTTCATGGCAATAAGTCAGTATTCCTGAAATACTTCCCAAAATATGATAAAAGTGATGCCATATCTAATCAAGGATATTGATGCTATTGTGATATCTTTAACGAAATGAAGGACAAACAAAAGTTCCATCAAGCGTGATGTGAAATATCTTTATTTAGAAAGGAATAATTTGCGACATCACAATCATGAAATAAATAATTACGATTGCCGTTACAGTGAAATAGATAATTGCCTGCCGAGGAAAACTCCAAGCCCCCCTTAATTATTTAATTGTTGCCCCCTTACTATTCCTGTATTTTTGCGCATCACTGCGACAACACTTCAGCAGGATCAGTCTGGTAGTTTGCTCCATAATTTAATTAATTAATTCTCTCATATCGACTATGCACAAGCAAGTTTTTTTGGCTGAATTTAAATCATATTTGACTTCAAATCTTCATTCCACCTCTACAGCAAGACAGCAGCTATTTCATTAGAATTACATTTCAGGACAAGTTAACAATACCCTTAATTTCAAAATATATATCTACCTTGGCTAGTTGTCTCTGATACTGAAAGAAAGTAAGCCATACCAGTAGTTGAGAAAGGGAAATATAAATTTAGTTAAGGCAATCTTTCATTGAAAATTAATATAAATTCAACATGAACCTTGGAAGGAAAAAAAAAAAAAATTATCAAACATATTACTAATTTGCCATACAAAAAAATATATAAACGATAATTATACAATAAATCGGCAGGGCATCAACAGAAGAAAATTCTAGGAACCCACATAATAAATGTTGGAATATCCATAAATTAAGGTAAACAATTTAAAGTTTCAGCATAAAGTCATAAGTTATTGAAAGATACTCACTCAATATATTCTATTATTGTGTACTAGGATTTTGATTTCAAGAGATTATTACTCTACTTTTCCACCACCAGTTTAATAACCAAGTACCACAGTGACCAATTTAATAACTAAGAAACACCCCTATTTAATAGCCAAATACAATATATACATAGAATATTATTAAAACTAGTTTAGCTAGTTTGAGCGGTCATTGCGATTAATGATCTTTTTTTTCAGAATATGTTTGTTGTCAACTGTCGAGAGAATTTCATTACAGGTAAACAAGAAATGCAACAAAATGATCAGGTGTTATGTGCTAAAGTGGCTTTGTCACGTCACGAATTTTCATACAAGGCTGAGCAAATTCAGTGTATCATACTTCATGGTTATTCCTGTTAATGTGAGACAAAACTCTCTTCTACAGTTATGACTGTTGAAGTAACTGTCATCAACAAAGCACTATATATGAGTGTGTTCCTGAAACTTACGGATTAAAGTGTGACCAGATCTGGGAGATATTGACACTCGATGCTCAGTGGTGTATGACCAATTGAAAAACAAACCAGATGATCATTTTTTTTGCACTTCTTGTTTCTCTGCAGTAATGTGATTGGCACACTTCCATCTGAATTATAAAGTTAAGATCCAACTTATGCCTTGTCTCACAACAAATAATATGATAATGCCAAAGAGCATAGCGAGACAGTCGGAAATATGAAGTTATTTTGAAGTGTTTTAAATTATTAATAGCACAGTTCAAATTTTCACGATGGATTTTGGGTGGATATATAGAGAGATATTACTAAATTGATGCAAAAACCCCTGTGCAATTTTTACAGGCCTTGGCATAACCAGCCCTGGACAGTCCTAAACTGTCCCTGGCTTAACACAATTTGTCATAACGTTATTATTATAGTGTCCCATCTATTAATAGATTTTAATGGTTTGATAAGTGACATCATCGCTGCCAAAGTCTGTTATGACGTCATTGCCATTGTGTGTTCATTAGACATTATGTCATAATCACGGTGCCACTTTTTGACAGCTTGCCCCATCCTCAAGATTTCCCTAGTATATCCCTGTGTGAGTAGCTCTGTCAGAGTCTGTCTCCTACCATATTAAGACCTCTGGTCTCTATAATCCTGCATATAGGATGGTCTTTCCTTTAGTATTTATTAATGCAATTCAATGAATCTTTTAATTGAGTCAGGAATATCCCCAGTCAAAACCATACCCTTTGCTCTGATGGCAGCAAGAGTTTGAAGTGGAGGAACTTTACATCGCAGCATCTGCAATGTTCTTGATTCCTCTTCAGTTGATCCTCTAGCCAAAAAATCAAAAAGAGTCATTCCTTTGCTGTTCCTGGCATAAATGTAAGCCCCTTGACCAATAAGAAAGTTAAGGATATTCAATGAATTTGGAAATTCTTTGTAGCAAATGTGTTTAGCAACAAGAAGCAGCAATGTATATCCCGAGTCATCGGTAGCATCAATATCCTGGATACAGTCAAATAAAACATAACAAATATCAATGTCCTTAAACAACCTCACATAAAATTCATCCTTAAAGCAGAATTTCATGATGTGACTGTCAATTATGATATGTTGGACTGGACTTTGGAAGTCGATAGGATGCGACACTACATCACTGATCCTTCTTATGACTCCCCTCAACATCTGTTTCGCCAAGCTTTCTTCTGTCTCGTCAATGTCAGGGGTTAATCTGTTTCTTTTGTACAACTTCATTATGATCCCCGTTAGAATAAATATGGAGTCATGAAGACATTCAACTAACTCGAGCGAATGAAGGATCTCAGTTTCCTTTTCCAGTAATTCTTTCATCCTTTGGCAATTACCTGTGAGTACCAGTACAGTTTTCGCAATGCTGCTGGTATCAAAATCTTCAAATTCATATCGTGAGTCATTATTAAATATTGGTCTAAACCATGCTGCCAATAGGTCATTGAAGTACAATAACACCTTGTATCCTTCAAGGTCAGTGTCGACAGAATTTTCTTCGTATAGGTCGAGAATGTGTACAAGCAAAGTGTTCGGCTGTTGTCCAGTCACAGGCAGAAAATCTGAAAATACAAAACATAAATATAGAAGTTCTACATGGCGATGACGATTAGTAATCAGTAATCACTGTAATTGATTAAAAATGATTAGTAATCACAAGTAATCATGATTACATTCAAATTATGATTACAAGTGATCGCCAATTTACTTTCGAAAAGTAATCATATTTGTGATTACTTTGGAATTACTTTATGATTACTGCCGGGCTGATAACATTTGGAATCACAGCAACTGATTAAGCCAATCGGCTATCTGATTTTAAAAACATGTTAGTCAGCTGGAACTTGACAGCAATAGGGTTCTAACTGAAACCTGAAGCACATACAGTTCTTTAGATAATTCATTGATGCATAATTTGTATTGTTCAACAAAGGGTTAACTTTCAAAGAAAGGTTCATTATGATTTTGGCTGAATTATCATACAAATTATTGGCTTGTTAGATGCATCAATGATGATGACACAACGACACGTGAGCCTACTTTATTATCTCTCACGAAACTTGCACAATACATGAATGATTTTTTTGATTTTTTATTTCTTTATTGAGCCCCCAGAGATGGGGAAAAAACATATATATATATATCACAGTCAGTACAGCGATAACATGCTAAAAGGTACATGTATAGCGGCAATGGACTGAAAACATAATGATAAAAGATAATAAATATAAATGTAAGTTATTGTGTCCATTAAAATGCCTGGGATAGTAAGTTTAAAAGCACATATTCTGGGTTTTACATAGTTGTCATGCAGTGATAAGTACCTAATAGAATCTGATATACCACTGTTTTGAAATTGGAATTTAACCTTCTTATATTTATACAAACACTCAATTGGATTGTGATTATGTGAAATAAGTTTTTCTAACAATGTGTGCTTAATAATTTCACCATTCATTAAATAATGTGATAGGAATCTAGTCTGTAATTCCTGTACAGGCGATTTTACACTGAGCTATATGTATTCTTACTAAAAACATCTACAACTGAAGGTATTCCAAGACCATTTAGTAATTATGAATGATAGTGTCTTTTACTTAAGCCCATAACATTTTTCATTATGCTACCTTGCGCAGATTTCAATATAGCAAAATCTGACTTAGAAAATGAAATACAGTCCATGGCATACAAACACTATGTATTTAAGCAAAGTTAATAAGGTTGTGATGTCACAAAGAACGGCTGTTAAAGAATGTTATTATATCAATGATGTGTACATTACGCATCTATAAATGAGGTAATTCAAATTTTAATCACCTGAAAAGCTCTGAAGAAAAGTTCCACTGAGGTGATCTATTGAATGTATGTACTGTTAGATATCACTTTAAGAAAGTTTCTCAATATGATAATTAAAAAAACCACTTTGTTTTCATGTATATGAATATATATATATTATTTTTAAGTGCATACGTGGACTTGCACCTGATTATTTAATGAATAACCTAATTATGGATATAGATATTAATAATGTTAAAACTTATATTTACCCTTACCAAATAATGAATTTCACAAGAGTATGTTATTAGGGTGGTCCAAAAACACTTTCTTCTGAATTTCTTTGATTTGAAACTTGATTTGTGATGTCATATGGATAGAAGGTATTGTGTAAAAATTTCAGCAAAATCAATTGATATTTAGAGGTGGCACAAAGCCGTTGAAGTTTAACATGGGATTGCCCATCAGCAGACCTCAAAATCATAGGTATTTGCAAATCTTGCTATAACAGCCTATTATTTTGATCAAGTATCCTTTTTCTTAGTATGTACAGTATGCCCACTGCTTTCCTAATATTCTGTCTGGCTTATAAGGCTTCATAGCAGGTAAGCATAGATTTACATAGGTTAATTACCAAGCCTTTTTTCATAAAAACAGGCAAATATTTCACTTACTACAAATAATAAATAAAAGATAACCCCTAAATACTACTTTGCCATGCCAATTTTATCATGTACTAAAAAATCAGAAAAAAATTATTCACTTCTGAGGAAGATCTGGGAAAATGACCAATTTTTCAGTCGCGCAAATGAGGAATTACATTATAAACTTCTAGGGCTTTGTGCCACCTCTAAACATTAACCAATTTGGTTGAAATTTTGCATGTGTTTGTTTTACTTATGTGGTCATCAATTTCCACTTTCAAATTGGGGGTTTTATGAGATTTGATTTTTCCCATTGGAATGTGGACCACCCTATATGTTATTTTATAGAGGAGCATCAGATTGGAATAAGTTACCTGATTATTTAAAGGATTGTTATAGCATTGATACATTTAAAAAACTGTTAAAGAAACATGTAAAAGATAAAAGAGTTAGTTTATGATTGTTTTAGCTGCTTTATTGTTAATGGTTTTTACGTTTTATTGTCATTAGTTTTGCAACATCATAGTGAACTGTTTGTTGTTTTTAAGTGGTTGTAAAACTATGATTTATTGATTTTATCATTGTTATTAATATACCTGTTTAATAAGGGCATTGTTGAAAAACAGTTTTTAACTGAACAAATCACCCTTGTAAAATATTTTTGAAATAAAAAAAATAAAAAATAAAAAATATTCCCTTGCAATACTATAACCCATTAAAAAATACTGTACATGAAGCTAATCTTAATTATTTCGACTTGAACAACATGATCATTGTCTATAAATTTGATATGAAATGGTTTGTTCAATGTAATCGTTAATCGTAATCGATTACTTACAGAAAGAAATCGTAATCCTCTTAAAGTAATCGATTAATTCAAGCGAGCAATCGCCCCAAGTCTATAATAGAACATAGAAACTGAATCAAAGGAGGAAATATCTAACAGTATTTAGAAATATTGATTGTACTCTACCTCAAAAATGTTGGCATAGATGTTACATAATTTGAAACCAGGGCATTTTGAGAATTTTTATCATTGAAATTGCAGATTTCTGCAACCATTTAAGTTTCTTTCTGGAAGAGTACAACTCCATCAAATGATGTTATGTATCTTCCCAAATGCCAGTAAATATTATATTCCATGTTTAACAAACATAAAACAATAGAAGTACGTACGGTGAAAATGTGTATATTGCCGAAGTGGTATCAGTCTGTGTCTTCCCCTGAAGATTCGTTCCCTTGACAGCATCGCTTGCAGCATAACTTCGTCTAAGGAGTTTTCAAACCTTGACAGTTCTTCCATAGTCTCCCACTCTCTTGTGAAGCCATAACATTCAAGAGGATCTGAAACTTTCTTGGGAATATTTTGCTCCATTCTCATAAGTGTTGCTTTGCGCATACAGTCAACTGCAGGACCTAATTCTAATTGATCAACCATGTGCGGCTTATGTACCAAGGACCAAGCTGTCACTTCAAAAGATTCAATTATTGCTTCTGTAGGATAATCAAATGAATCCATCAATCGCTGCACTTTCAGAAGTGGATCCCAGACAGACTGCGCTGCTAACTCAAGTTCAGTGAAGCCGCTACTGTCAGCAATATTCACCTGAGCTCCTGCCTCCAAAAGAATGTTGACTTCACCAATTCTTGTGTTTTCACAAGCGTAATGCAAAGCTGTCCTGCCATGCACATCTTGAACATTCACATCAGCATTGTGGCTGAGCAATTTCTCAATGATGTTGCTTCTATGATCATGAAGTGCTCCTAGACAACTTACATGTAATGTCGTCTGTCCTATGTTATTAGTCTGGTTGATTTTTGCGCCGGCATCAAGAAGAATTTCTATGAGCGAGCAGTTCCTATTTGCTGCAGCGACCATCAAGGGGATTCTTGAGTCATATTGCTTGTAGCCAGAATTGGGATAGTTGTCCTCCAACCATATGAAGTGACCTAGACAGTTGGGGTCAGCTCCATTATCAAGCATGAAGTGAAAAATGTCATAATAATCTGAAAAAAACCAATGATGCAGACATAACATTCAAATTTCAAATGGAAGAAGAGCAAAAAAATCAAAGAAAATAGGGGTTACTCATCATGAGCATTCTACATGGGATTATAATAATAATAATTATTATAATAATAGACATTTATATAGCGCTAATTTCAGTAGACTGCTCACTAGCGCTTGTGTATTATGTGTTTATTTGTAGAAACTCTTGAACAGGCAGGTTTTAAGATTTCTCTTGAAGTTTTCAAGTGTTTTGGAGGCCTTCACAATCTCTGGGAGTTGGTTTGAAAGTTTTGAAGCGGCATGCGAGAAAACTCTGGTTTCAAACTTGTTTTTATTGTAGCAAGTTGAATCATTTAAGAGCATGTTATTATTGCTTCTGAGATTAAAGTTTCAGTCAGATTTTGGCTGTGTCAGATTTTGAATATACGAAGGAGCCTTTCCATTGAAGGCTTTACAGGTCACTGTCATGAGTTTCAATTGTATTATAGCAGGAATTGTCAGCCAATGCAGCTGCTTCCTATGCTCTCTTACACTGTCTACTTTTTCAATTTCTCAATAAGACGAAGCTGTGTTTTGGGCCACTTGAAATTTATTCATTTAACGACTCGATTATAAAAATAGAAGACCATTTAAATAGTCAAGGTTAGAAGTGCAAGACTCAAGAGCATTCACTGCAGTTTTGCAAGTTTCCTTGTCTAATGACTTTCTGATTTTTGAAATACTTCTCATATTGAAATAGGCATTGTGGCACATTTTGTTGACTTGTTTTTCCATGGTCATATTGTGTCGAAGATTACACAACGGTTTCTAGCATGAGTGGCTGCATTAATTATGACATCATAGACATAGATTGATAATGCTTGGAGTTTATTAAGTTGATGCGAACTGTCTATGAGCAGTAGTTTAAATTTTTCTCCATTATTACAAAGTTTATTTTCATGGAGAAACTTCCTGATTTCAGCAATGCACTTTTCTATTTAACCACTGCATTTCTCTGATCTAAGAAAGTTAGTTTGAAAGAAAGAACAAGTTGTTCGTCATCCGCATATTTTGGCCTTTGACTTGATTTTTTGCCGCTACTTCACTTATTTGAGAGGCAGTTTGGTTGATGTTTTGTCTTTAATTATCACTGGCTATGATCTTTCCAATATGTATGACTTGAATCACCTTAGTGCGAAATCATGAACACTGTATGACAGACTTTAAGATCTTGGTCTGGAATTACTGCCAAACTCACAACTTTCCAACTTACAAAAAATTAATTTTAATTTCGGCCTACTTTATGCAAAATTTTGTCAGGAATTCAAATTTGAAGAAAAAAATGCACCAATTTCTTAATTTTGGAAGTTACACGACTATTTGTAAAGTGTGTGTCAGATACCCTAAAATATTATAAATTTGTCTGTAGGTCAATGGCTTCTGTAATAAAGCTTCTCTAATACCACTTATAAATATCCTTGAATTCTAAGATGGTCCATAAAAAACTACATTAATATGAATAATTTCTTGAAATGACAAACATTTTTTGGTGCTAATTCGCGGTTTATTATATAATTTCCCTTAATTTTCAATGTACACACATTATTTTTATACCATCATTCTCAGCGGAAAATAAGCTTCATTTGAGTACGAAGAAACTGTACTTCCGATAAGTTTAACCTGAATCAAGGAATTGCTGTTTTCAGAAATAAAATTCAAGAGACAGGTGGCCCCCTCTATACTGGTCACAGTGTTGCTGAATAATCCTGCATTAAATGCAATGACAGACACACTTTATATATTTCTGTTACTGCATTCAATGCAAGATCACACTTTATTTACAGAAATATATTTGCCTTCTTTTTTCGATCTGTTTTGTGTTTCACGTCAATAAAATATAGGCAGTTAAAAGTACTTAAAACTGAATTTACTAGATTAACCAATGAAACGCACATCAGATTTAATTTATTTTTTTGTGCTGCATTTAAGATCAGAAGACAGACATGTTAAACAGGGAAAAAAAGAAAAAAGAAAGGAAGATAGATAAACCGATATGTAGCAAAAGATGGATAGACAGATAGACAGAAAGATTAGGACTGATAGATAGATATAAATAATAGGCAGATAATAATAAAAGATAGATGCTAGATGGTTCGACAGATGGATAGTATAGATGATAGATAATGGATAGATAATGGATAGATAATGGATAGATAATGGATAGATAATGGATAGATAATGGATAGATAATGGATAGATAATGGATAGATAATGGATAGATAATAGATAGATAATAGATAGATGAAAGATAGATAATAGATAGATATACACTATAGATAGTTAGATAGTGCCTCTTGCATGTTATGTTACTCCTATTTGTTCTCTTACATCATTCAGTTAAGGGCACTATGACAATTACACGGGCCCAACCAGCCATAAATAGATACCAAAAAAAAAATAATAAAAAATAAAAAAATAAATAAATAGATACATGTACTGAACTCTCACATCTGTAAGATCAGTCCTGTCCTGCTTTGTTGAAATTAGAACAAGTGAACAACATTCAACTTTCACGTTGGTTAGGTCTGTGGAGTCACGGACAATTAGCTGTTGTTGGTCGAAGTCTGTCAATATGATGAAATGGTTCTGCCTCATGACAATATTGCACTATGACCGTAACATAATTCAATTCCTTTCATATATTTCCGTCTACCAAATTTCTCCAATCAATTACTGCACATCATGAGTGCCGCTTTAAAGTGCCTTGTGCGCGTTATGTTTGATATCTTCGCCAGTGTTTTGATCTGTCTACCTGGATGAGATTTCATCTACATATTTACATTTTACACTTTTCGAATGTTGCAAATTTACATAACAACTTTCCAGACACATGTTAAATAATTCTAGCAAATTATTTATAATGACATTTTAGTACAAATTCATTACTTGCTATAAAATAGTAAAGCAAGTGCCCTGCTAAAACATTGCATGCTTGGGGCCCCACAGAGTGCCCAGAGTCCAACTCGAGACTGCCGTACACCACTGTCTAGGCACCTTTCAAACATGAAGTCAGGGTCAGCATATCAGCATGCTACCTCTGACCTTCAGTATTTTTAGTGTTTTTAAAAAATGTTATTATGAGTGAAGTTCATCAAACTGACCTTCTCGGGTTGCCTTGTATTTTAGACAGTCAGAGCCACATGCTAAAAGCAATGGAGTTCCAAGGAAGATGCTTGACTTCAGTTCACAATTACTTAATTCCGGATGGTTTCGTAATATCGTAGCTGCATCATTGAATTTCCCCCATTGAAAAGCTGAATACAAAGCCTCCTTTGCATCAACTGTAGAACCAGATATTTGTGCAAGTTGTGATGAGTCCATTTTGGAGTCGAGGAGTGTTCAACAGGGTCCCTTAAAGAATATACTTGGTAATTCTTAATTAAATGTCACATTGTTAGACATTTTGTGATCATCAGAAGCAGTCATGACTCAAAATGTGAGGTTGCCATGTCATTTTCAAAGTTGGTCACTCTTTGACATATTTACTTTGTACTGTGAGATATCACATTTCTTGTTTGTGAACCACTCCTGTCAAAAGATAAGCTAGAGATAAGAGGTTTCAGTAAAAAAAAAACGTTTAATGTATAAACTTATTAGGATATAAAATTCTCAATTGGCAATCATAAAAGATAAGGTAGAGATAAGAAGTCTCATTAAAAAATGTGTAATAGGCCAACTGCATAGGATATAACATACTCAATTGGCACTCACAAAAGTTAATGCTTAGTTGTCAAACAAGCAACACTTGGTTTTGAGTTAATTTTATTTACTTGAAAAAGTTATCAATACATCCTTCACATGAGGCAGCGAACATCAATAACTGGTCAAGGCTCAGTCTGAAATGTGCTAAAATGCTTTGCATTTTCTTTGAAGCCCAATTGGTCCTTGTTCAGATTTATTCCTCATTATCCTGTCCATTGCAAGGTTAATATAGGTGAATGCCTTAGTTACTCCAAATGTGGACCATGGAAAATTTTACTCTATGATGCATCTAAACAAGTGATAAATAAACTCCAGACGGCAAAAACACTCCTTTGTATCACTGATTGAAGGACTAAAGGACAAGATAACGTCACAAGATAAAGTCAGTTGTTATATGGCTTCCAATCACTGTAAGGACCCCATTCAAACTTCTGACATGCACATGGAAAGCAGTCAATGATTATATAATCAAGCACCTCAGTACTTAAAAAGTCTAATTCAACTTAAAACTGAAAATTACTTCAACCTCTGCAGCAGCGGCAAACCGCTGTTAGCAGGTTCATTATTATAAATAATTAATTAAATACAATTAAAATTGATTATAAAATCTCAAGAGGTAGAAGTTGAAATATGGTTCACTGATGACGTTTGTAAGTTATCTTGAAACATGAGGATGAAATCTAATGCATTTTTGCTGGAGAAAACTTTCATACAGTGTCATTGTTGTGAACCACATCAATATAATTATCTGACATTCTTATATAAGCAATCGACAGGATAGCTATGATGTCACAACGGTTGAGGCTCTGACAGGTTAATGTGATTGCTAAGGATTTTCTAGAAAATTTTTCAATAAATTTTACTGAAAGTCCATTTTTATTGTGGATATAAATAAAACTTAAGATGAGTGTGGTTCACAGCAGTGAACCCCATATCTTTGACAGGAATGATGTTCACTGCTTTGGAAAAAACCAACCACAATAGCGCTACGTTTTATATCACAACATTTCAATTAGCTTGAAAAGGTTTTCTTATTTTTATTGTATTGTCTCTGATGATGAAAGAAAGTAAGCCATACTAGTAGTTGAGACAGGGTAATATAGATTTTAAAAAGGCAATCTTTCGTTAAAAATTAATATAATTCAACATGCAGCACAATACATCGACTAGGCATTAACAGAAGAAATTTCTAGGAACCCACATAATAAATGATGGAATATCCATAATTAAGATAAACAATTTAAAGTCTCAGCATAAAGTCATATGTTATTGAAAGATACTCACTCAGTATGTGTATATCCTATTATTGTGTACTGGGATTTTGATGTACAATTTCAAGTGATTATTACTTTACTTTTCAACCACCAATTTAATAACCAAGTACCACACCCACAAATTTTCATACATGGCTGAGCACATTCAGTGTATCATACATCAAGGTTATTCCTTTTGATGTGAGACAAAACCCTCTTCTACAGACTACAGTTATAACAATGTTATGCTTTGAAGTAACTGTCATCAACAAAGCACTATATACGAGTGTGTTCCTGAAACTTACGGATTGTATTGATGTCTTATCTGGGAGATATGGATACTCGATGCTCAGTGGTGCATGGCCACTTGAAAAAAAACCATAATGATCATTTCATTGCACTTCTTGTTCTCTGCAGTTATGTGATTGGACACTTCCATCTGAATTATAAAGTTTAGATCCAACTTATGCCTTGTCTCACAACTAATATAATCATGCATATACGATAGGCTTTCCTTTAGTATTTATTAATGCAATTCACTGAATCTTCTAATTGAGTCAGGAATATCCCCAGTCCAAACCATACCCTTTGCTCTGATGGCAGCAAGAGTTTGAAGTGGAGGAACTTTACATCGCAGCATCTGCAATGTTCTTGATTCCTCTTCAGTTGATCCTCTAGCCAAATAATCAAAAACAGTCATTCCTTCGTTGTTCCTGGCATATATGTAGGCACCTTGATCAATAAGAGAGTTAAGCGTATTCAATGAAATTGGAAATTCATCGTAGCAAATTTGTTCAGAAACAAGAAGCAGCAATGTATATCCCTTGCCATTGGTAGCATCAATATCCTGGATACAGTCAAATAAAACTTTGCAAATATCGATGTCCTTAAACAACTTCACATCAAACTCCTTCTGAAGGCAGAATGTCTTGATATGTTTGTCAATTATGATATGCTGGACTGGACTTTGGAAATTGATGGGATGTGACACCACATCACCAATCTTGCCTAAGACTTCCCTCAGCATTTGTTTCGCCAAGCTTTCTTCTGTCTCTTCGATGCCTCTAATTGATCGATTTCTTTTGTGCAACTTAATGATGATCCCCGTTAGAATAAATATGGAATCAATAAGACAATCAACTATCTCCTGTGAAGGAAGGATCTCAGTTTCCTTTCCCAGTAATGATTTCATCCTTCGGCAATTACCTGTGAGTACCATAACAGTTTTCGCAATGCTGTTGGTATCAAAATCTTCAAATTCATGTCTTGATTCAAGATATTGCGAAAATATTGGTTCAAACCATGTTGCCAATAAGTCATTGAAGTACAACAACAACTTGTGTCCTTCAAGGTTAGTTGTGTCCACAGAACTTTCTTCATACAGGTCGAGGATGTGTACAAGCAAAGCGTTCAACTGTCTTCCTGTCACAGGCAGAAAACCTGAAAATATGAAACATAAACATTGAACATAGAGAGTGAATCAAAAGACGAAGTATCTGAAAGTATTTAGAAATTTTGATTGATTCCTTCACTTCAAGAACACAGTTAAAGCAGGTATTTTGAGTAGTTTTATGTTTTTGAGCAACCATTTTTGTCATTTTGGAGCATAAATGGCACGAGTCTCGTGTAGTCCCTACAATTTTTTTTAATCGAAATACTCAAAACACACCCGGATCATATATCATTTATATTTATTTCTGGAAGAGTACAAGTTCAACAAAGGTTATATCTGCCTCAGCACAGTTTCAAAAAAAAAAAATCAGACAGATGTGCAAAACGCTGTCAGCTGTTGTATTAGGTCTAAATATTTTATCAATGGTAAAAGAGGAGATAGTTAGTTTTTGACAATTCACAGTAATTTAAGATGTGTGAAAGCTATCAGATCTTCAACTTATTGCCAGTGTAAATTCCACAACACAAAAACTGCAAAACAATAAATGTACGTACGGTGAAAAGATATATATTGCCGAAACGGTATCAGTCTGTGTCTTCCCCTGCAGATTCGTTCCCTTGACAGCATCGCTTGCAGCATAATTTCTTCAGAGTTCTCCAACCTCGGCAGTTCTTCAATAGTCTCCCACTCTTTTGTGAAGCCATAACATTCAAGAGGATCTGAAACTTTCTTGGGAATATTATGCTCTATTCTAAAAAGTGTTGCTTTACGCATAGAGTCAACTGCATGGCCCCATTCTATTTCAGCACCAGTGTCCTGTGGGTGTAATGAGGACCATGCTGCTGTTTCATAAGCTTCAATTATTTCCTCTTTAGGGTAATCATATGAATCAATTAATCGCTCCACTTTTAGAAGTGCTTCCCAGTTGGACTGCGCTGCTAGTTCAAGTTCATTGAATCCGCTACTGTCAACAATATTCCCCTTAGCTCCTGCTTCCAAAATAAGGTCGATTGCATCAATTCCTGCATTTTCACAAGCGTAGTGCAGGGCTGTCCTGCCATGAACATCTTGAACATTCACATCAGCATTGTGGCAGAGCAGTTTCTTGATGATGTTCCTCCTATTATCATGCATTCCTAGGAGGCAACTTACATGCAATGTTGTCTGTCCTATGGAATTAGTCTCGTTGATTTTTGCACCAGCATTAAGCAGAATTTCTAAGAGCTGAAGGTTCCTATTTGCTGCAGCGACCATCAAGGGGATTCTTGAGTCATACCTCTGGTAGCCAAAATCAGGATAGTTATCCGCAGCCCATATCCAGTAACCTAGACAGTTGGGATCAGCTCCATTATCAAGCATGAAGTGAAAAATTTCATAACTATCTGAAAAAAACCAATGATGCAGACATATCATTCAGCTTTCAAATGGAAGAACAGCAAAAAATTAAAAGAATATAGGGCTTACTCTTCATGAGCATTTTACTAGTTTTTCACCACAACAGACTATACTAGTGTCTGTCCTATACAGGGCGCCAGATATCGATTTTTTGGGTCTGAATGCTCAGGCAACATTTTCGAGATGAGCGTAAATGTTTTAAGTAAATGTGGATGAATGCAATCCAGAAGCTGGACAAGATACTAATCGTCTCAGAGATGATAACCAGAACCCTGGGTGTCAAGTTAATACCAGACTTGTCCAGTTAAAAGAGAAGATTGACAGTCTAGACTGTCAATCTTCAGAACTACAGATGCTCCAGGAGCACGTTGTCTCCCTACAAACCGGGAACCCATTGAGCTCAACCTTTTGCACTTTTTCAAATGTTGCGTATTTACATCACAACTCTCAACACACATGTTGAAATATTCTAATAGATTATTAATAATGACCTCTTACTATCACTTTATTTATTATAAAATAAGTAAAAGTAGAGCCCTCCTGGCAAATTGCATGCACCTGCTTCCCCCGAGATGCCCTTAAAATTGAGACTGGCTTACAACACTGTCAAGGGACATGTTAAAACATGGAGTATGGGTTAGCAGGCCAGCATGCTGCCTCTGAACCACAGTATTGCTCAATAACACTTATTAAGAATGTAGTTTTCAAAACTGACCTTCTTGTCTTCTCCTATACCCCCTGTATCTTACACAGTCACATGCTAAAAGCAATGGAGTTCCAGTGAAGTTGCGTCTCTTCAGTTCACAATTAATTAATTCTGGATGGTTTCGTAATATCGCAGCTGCATCTTCTAATCTCCTTATTTGAAGAGCTGAATACAAAGCGTCCTTTTTTTCAGATGTGTCCATTTTGGAGTAAAGGAGTGTTCGACAGGGAAGCGCTAAGGATTCCCATCCACAATATATTTGGTAATCCTTTTTAAAATTCAAATGTCATATTGATAAACATTTTTTGATCATCAGAAGGCAGAACTTGAAATCATTGGTTGCTGTGTTATTTTCAAAGTGGGTCACTCTTTGTGATATCTTTCAGGGCAAAGTAAATAGGACATTTCTCCTACTTGTGAACCTGGTGAGTCAAAAGATAAGCAAGCGATAAGAGGAGGAAAATCACTTAAACATTTTCTACAAGCAAAATGATGATTATGCTAGCTTACTTAATATTATAGTACAGGGTGAGGAAGCAAATTTTTCAAAATTTGAAATATTTCACACTTCAGTCAAAACGAAGGGTGTTGCTAAGTCATAACAAATTCATATTTTCAGGCCTTAGAAACAAGACAAAAAGGATCCTTTTTGTGAAGTTTGACTTGCATCATCTCCAATTAAAAATTCAATATGGTCGTCTAAACTTAGTGATGCTTTGAGAAAAAGCGCCTCCATATTTTGAGGGCGTGAGCCATGAAGACAGTAAGGAGGACAACAACATCCTGGTGACAGGTCTTGTTGACCAACTATTCTAAGATGCTCTCTCTCATCTCATCAATCGACCCTCGTGAGCGCCCAGAAATGGGCTTAGAGGGCTGCACTTACCATATCTATCTATCTATCTACTTGAGTCAATCTTGATAACTGTTGCCACAAGACTTGCCCTGAAAAATGTCTTTGCTGTTTGATTAGTGCAACACCTGAGGCGAGGAACATCAAGACTTGGTCAAGGCTCTGTTTACAAGCTGCTGCTAAAACACTTTGCATTTCCCTTGAGGCTTTCTTGGAGCCAAGTCGGAGGTTGTGTTGAGTGCTGTTAGTAACAAAGAATAGGTATCTGTAAGAGACTTGGCATGGAACTTGCTTAACATTACATATAATAACTGATAAGCGCTATACAATATTTTCGTCTGAACATCACCATAGACACAGTATGCCAATTTGCAATAATTATTCATGTTAAACTTCAGGCAATATTCATTGATATCTGCAATATAAAGTTATACGAAAAGATGCATCCTCTTAGGCAAATTGAAAAAGCAGGTGCCTGAAGTAAAACTCTAAATCTGATTGTCCCTCCTTGTTACAACCTTTATGGAAGTCATGTGAGATTCATCAATTTGTCAGCATCCCCTCAGGAGATAAAAATGCAAATTTGCTTGAATACCATAAGTGTGCTCAATATCAACATATCTCAGGTTTGGAGTTCTCTGATGGTAGCTCTTTCCCCTTTTAACATGAAAATGAAGGTAGAATTATCTTCATTAAGTGTTATTTCATTGACACCGAGGGGAAATCGATCTTTTTGGGGAATCATTTTTTTAAACCCACATAAAATTCTTACCGCATACAAGTTTTCATCTTGGAAAGGAATCTCAGGCTTCAATGGTTTATTTTAAATCTTTTTAAGCATTTTAACAGTCTGAAGTCTCCAACAGGTAACTTTTTGACTAGCAGAGCTCATGATGGAGTGGCACGATAATGTGAATAATTAAAACCTAGATGTCTAAATCAAACTTGTTGTCCACTTTCACATATCACTTCTAACTCTTGAAAGTGTGATTTGTCAATATTTTACATACAGTTGAAAAATATAGAGTGTGGGGTTTCATAAACAAAGCAAAGTATCAATGTCATTTTGCAGCATTTAATGAAGAAAGTGCTCCAAACACAACATCAAAAGCATTTGAAATCGACCATCCTTTAGAAGTGGTTTTTAAATCAACTAGCATTTGTAATATTTTTTAATTTGGATCGCATCCTCTGAAATATACTTTTTTGCTTTAACATATGTGTCAGTTAAACATTTTTTCCTAAATACTTGGTTACATGCTAGCAAACGTTGCACACAATGAGACATTCAATTATGCATGAGATGAATTCGTGTTTTTGTAATTGTGTTTGCACATAAATGAAAAACGTGCATGCAAAACAGCGATTTGCAAATATGTCCAAAAAGCATTTGTCTGAAAATGATGTAAGTCTCCAGAGCAGAGCAATATTTTGCTAGATGTTGAGATAGAAGTGTTATTTTTGTCCTTATAACATCTGGTTCTCCTTCCACAGAAGTACATCAAAGATATCATTCATTTATATGAATTGCTGTCACTTTAGCTTAAAATTTCAATATTACTATGCCATCTGTGAATTACACTTTTATTTCTAAGGAATTTATTAATGACAGTATCAACCTTTCAGACTTGTCACATCCAACATCGTATAATTTGTATATGATAATAAATTAACTATTCAATGACTTTTAATGCTAGCTATACTATTCCGAATCATGCTTTCCCGCTTTCCAACCTTTTATGCAGTACACTGGACAAAATCAAAAACAGTCACTGGATTTTAGGATTGGACCTCTCGAGGTCCTTCAACTGTTTGCTGCCAAGTGGGAAGTTCTGTAATTTCCAAGGAAGGGCCTTGGCTTTCCAACTTATGACCTAGCCTTGTTGGCGGGTCAATGCCCATAGGACTTGAGGGCTATATTTGTTGGCAAGATGAAGGTGAAGGAGAGGGTGGATTTGAGTATAGAAATGTGAAAATGGCAGATATTGGCCCAACATGCCTGTTATCTCGGTTAACGAATGTTAAGTTTTGTTGTTTCTACTATGGGCCTTCTGAAAGAGATACACTTCAAGTTAAGCTCTTTAGGACCCAGTACACCTGTATATTCGTAAGTTTTCCTTCACAAAACTACTATTTCAAGTCATCTTAACACAAGATAAAAGTGGAACGCTAGAAGCAGCTCATTGTGGATATTGAAGCCAACAGCATGGATGTGAAATATTTGCCTGTGGAAGTTTACTCTAGAGGTTTTATCACCAAGAACAATGAAAAACGAATGAAATATTTTTTCAAACACACTACTAACAATAACTTAACCAAAATAGCTCACAACAAAATTGCTAAAATAGCACTCATCTGCTCCTTTGTCATATACCATGCAAACTATGACTCTGCGTGGAACAATCCTCCCTACATTGAACTCTCTTAATTGTTTTTAAATTTTGACTCTTATTATATCACTCCTGCTGCAGGGATGCTTGTCATTTATTTTCTAAATTTCAAATGATCATGTAAACCTTGTTTGCAAATAACCATTTAATAGCAAAATCTGTTAATAAATATATTTATAATTAATCGGGATTAGATTGGAATACCATTTCTTGCCAAAATAGTTTGCCTTTCTTACAGTACGAAAGACATGTATGAGAGTTCTTGCTCAAGTTAGTTTTAGTTACCTTTCTTTTCTCTTTTACAGAGAATAACGGGCAAAGTAGAAGAAAGTTGCTGGATTGTTTTTTATTGCACAGATATGAAAGTGTACACCTGCTTTCGAAAATTACAGTTTCCAATATCCAAGATCTTCTCTTTCATTTCTCTCACGCAATGATGAAATACTACCCTAACCCATAATCCCACCTGACAAGGACAGAGAGCCATGATAGATATATGGAGCCAATGATTTCAGTCACTCACACTCCAACATGCACAGTGCAGTGCCATATGCTGGGTAGAATTGATTTATCTTCCAAGGTCTTATACAGATCAGGAAATGTGCATTCCGGATCAGGAAATACTGCTCTGCGGATCTCAATCTGGATTGCCATGGGATTGTTACATGGAAAGGTAAAAGGGGTCTGGTGAGTCATTCATTTTGGGGTGGGGCAATTAAGGAGGGGATGAAAGGCAGGTTTTTGTCACAGAGGCAGTCATGCATATGCACTCAGTGACTATAGCGGAGTGGCTTTTGATGTTCACTTTATTCTTTATTGATTATCAACATGATATAAACAATGACATAGCACATGTTCATCTGTTTTTTTCAGTATTGACTAACAAAAAGTTTCTTCTTATCTTCTTGCCTACCACTTAAAACCCTGAATCAAGAAATTGTTCTCATCATATTCATGCGTACATGTGTTTATACATGAACAGTACTTTCATCTTCAAATAGTTTATATTTATGAAATTGTACGAGACACGAAGGAAATGCACTGTTCCATACTGCAGTAACCTTTGTCATTGTTATATAATATCGAAATTCAGGCTTTTGATGAAAGCTCTGTAGCAATCTTTATAATGTTCCCCAAGTTTCAACTTCAATAGTCTTGAAGTTTTTGGTGTCTTCCCAAATTAGCAGTGATCATGTTCAATCATTTCTACACAGATGTGTCCCATGATGCTTAGTAGTCTCCATGTTCAGCAACAGCTTAATCTACTCTATCAGTCAACAACAAATTTAAATTCAATTGTCCGTTTTCAGTTTCACTTCAGACAAACTGTGAATGTTTTCAGGTAAAATCTGCTCTTATACTGCAGCTTAGACTGAGCAACAGCTTTTTTCACTCTTGCAGTCAACAACAAACTGCAGTCAACTCCACTGAATCCACAGTTGATGCCTTGTGTCTGCAAGGGTCACTTGATACAACATCTATCATGATCAGAGACTACAGGATCAATATGGTCTGTCAAAACTGCATGATGCTCCCATAAGGTTTGGCTCATCCGTAGTGTGACTTATTGAAAAACCGAACCGCCTTTGCTACCGGCACGCTCCCCGTCACTCTCCCAGTTGCTTGGCGAGATAAAATATTCTCACTCGGAGATTACGACCACTCTCAGATGCTATCAGGAGTATATATCTAAGAGGATGTGTAAAAAATAGATGAGAAAAAAGAGGGAGTAGAAGAAAGGAAATTGAGGGCATACAGCTCAGAGAAATTGGATTTATACTGATATCTTTGGCAAAAAGGACTCACTTGGGAACAGATAGCTCGTCTGGGTCATTGACTATTCCAACTGTATAACACAACTCTTTCTTACTGCAAGTCTGCAACTGTTACTACAGATTTATATATATATGTCCATATAATGTAGAGAGTAGTCATTCCAATAAACATAGACCATAATTAAAATGAATAGAAGGCAAATGTCAATATGTGTCAGTGTTGGACTTTTTGGAAAATCACGCTGTTCTATGCAATGGATGTATCTCAATGTTTGCTTCAATTTTCCACCTGGAGTTGAATCTGAAACCTTGCAATCATCTAACCATTGAGCCACCAGTTGCTTCATGGTAGATTACACTTTCAAATTTATACAGCTGTAAATGCAGTTCCAGTGTCTGATATGGTTCTTTTTTATAACAAGAAAAGCCATGTCTTAGGTAGAAAATTAATGCAAAAGAGTTCAATGATAATTCATTTTTAAAATTCAAGAGACATCTATCTATTACCTATGTATTAGAGAATGGTGCATTTTCATAAGGAGTTATAGATCAATTACTAAGTCTTATAAGCTGCATTAATATGGCAAAATCAGGTCAAATATAACTGCATGTATTCATTTATTGATGCAGTCTGGCAACAAAAGCCAATACATTTTGTTGATGAAAAAAAACACGATCTGTTTTGCAAAGAGAGAATCACTCTAACGTATGTAGTGAAATGTTACAGTACAACTAACATATCTTCCAAGATACTGCAAGTGGCAGAACCCAAACCTCAGGCATTCTGCCAGGCACACCTTGGCACTTTTATTTAAATTATAAACACTTCCATTTGCCCTCCATTTTTCTCATCAATCCGCCCCCCCCCCCCATCGCAGCCCCTCTTCCCGACTAATGACAAACATTTTAAACAGTCGGTATAGACTTTTAATACAAATTATGGAGGCAAAGGGGTTTTTTCACTCAAGTTTCAGCTCTAAGGGTTTCAGCAAAATGCAACGCATTAAAAGTGTAAGAAGATTGATTGGGTTTTAGAAAATTGAGACATCAGAGAAAATACTTCTTCCTGAGGACTCTGGAAGATGGGAAATATTTTAAGTTGTACTGTAGATAAGTAATTGGATCATGTTGAATGGCTAAGAGCTTTTTGTGAGGAGAAGTGCTTTTGATTGACTAAGGTATCCTTTCCTATTAATTTTGCAAGTTTAAACTTCCAGCTTTCTGAAAGGGAATTCATTCAAGGTCTTTTTTTTTTTATTCATCGATTCGACGAGAATTCCTGAGTTCACCTTTGTGTCTATCAGCAATACATCTTCATCCCGAAAAGCTTTAACTACCGTTGGATAATAAATCTGGATTTCATCCCCTGATACACTTGATGTTGAAATATAGTCTCACATGACCAAAGTGCTCATATTTTCTGTTTGACGCTTTTGACTCGTTCATCGTTTGGGTAGTTACTATGGAAACTGAGATGTCAGTGGACACAGTAACCATGGTTACCGGACAGTAACTTGGTGTAAGTAGTAGTGAGGGACAGCATTAAGCAACAAACAACAGGGAGCCAAGGAAAAGCCAGCATAACCCAATCTTGTGAAAATGCCTGTTGTTTATTAGGTCCTTTTGAAGCCAGTGCCAGATTTCAGTAACCTATAGCCCTTGGAGAGTCTTGGGTCCTCTGAGGTCCTTCCAAACTCAGACTGATTGGCCCAGGGTCACGTGGTGGCATCATATGACCTTGTGGCATGATGGGTAAAATTGTAAGGCCCAGGATTTGGCATTGGCTGTCATTTTGACAAGTCTCTAATGCTCCCAAACTCCCTTTGCCTTTTTGCTTAATTTGTTGGAGTATTAGATGAAAAACAGGGAATCAGTGAGAAAAGAATATGGTTTTGCAGTAGTTGGAACAGTACTGAAAAATATAAGTACACTACTATGCATCAAAGGTACAGGTCAAAATATCTAATTCATCTTGGCATGAAGTCATATTGCAAAACTGTGTGATACAGGAGAATTTGTCATCATGTACCGAAATTCCAGGTGACTGCAAAAATCCAGGTTGTAAAGTCGACTCACCAGTCTACAACAACTTTTGTGACACGCTACCTTTATTCAAAATTGTTTGTTTATTAATTGTGTGATTTTGTGCAGAAGTTGGGACTCCTCCAGGGGACGGAACGAGCTGTCAACGGTGGCAATGAAGTGTGACCAAGTCTCGATGGGAAATCCAACCCCTGCAACCATCAGAATTGACAGTGGCACTGAAGAGTACAGACTTGACAACTGACTTCCGTAATTACTACATTATTGTCAATATTACTACAATTGTTTTGCACCCATGTTGCAATAGGTATCAACCATGGAACATAACCATATAGAACTGGAGTCAAAGTCAAAGTCAAAGTCAAAAGTACCTTAATTTGAGCAGGGTAAAACACTCAGCACACAATGTCTGTTTTTCAGTGAGGCCATGAATAACAATTATAGTAATACTGGACATCACAGCTTAAAAGTACATATTAGTACAACACCCTAGCCACTGAGGTAGTAAACATTAATGCCCGACCAAGGCTCTGTTTAGCTAAAGAAGCTAAAACACTTTGTATTTCCCTAAAGGCCAACTTAGAGCCAAGCCAGACATTTTTGTTAAGTGATGTTCTCAGAAACAAATGGTTTTCAACTGTTTTAAAAGCCTTTGTTTAAGAATATGCTTATTGGACAAAATAATGGTAGAGATTCAGACTGCATCATCTGACGTGTACATCTGCCATATAATGCTATCTGTAATGATTATTCATCAGAATATTCAAGACGATGAACTTCTGACAAGTGACTATTGGATAAATCTAATAGCAGTACGCAGAGTCATTGCAGACATGCATTCCCTCTCAGTTCAGTTTAAATGCTATTACCTTCAGGATGACAACTTCCTCTGGAAGTGGGTCCTCAAAACCAGATGCGCAACTTCATGATACTAAAGATATGAATGTCAACAATAAAGCATATTACAAGCTTCGGCAATTCATTTTTAAAAATTTCAGTTAATTAAATTTTCATTGAGCCAAGGAATTCAAAGTGAGCTGTCTTTGTGTTATGACATCAAAGGCCTGAAAAGTTGTTAGTAAGCAGTTAATTCCTGATAATGCCATTAAATTGAGCAGTAAGATTTCATTGAAGTTTCAACATTATTTTGTAGCCCCAAGGAATTGAGTCAGTCGTGTTAATCATTGTGGCTGGACATACAAAGAAAAAGTCTTTGCTGTCACATTAGTGCAACACTGGAGGCGACGAAGATCAATACCTGGTCAAGGCTCTGTTTACCAGATGCTAAAACACTTTGCATTTCCCTTACGGCTTTCTTAGAGCCAAGTCAAGTGCTGTTCTGTGCAACAAAGAATAATCTACTCTTACAGATTAGATTGGCCAAAACAACTAAGAAGATTCAACTGTTTATTGGAGTTCCATTACACCCACTACACGATAATATTATATTTAATGTGGTCAGATTAAAACAATCCAATTTAATTCTATTAATTTGACTCCAACAGGTCTAATAGTTTTTATCATGACAACTCTCCTCTTCCAAGCTCATGCAGGGATGTGGAAATGCATTCTGGCTTGTTGTGCAGGAAATGCACTGTGCAAAGCAGGAAATCAAAACCCAAGAGAAAGTTGTTAGATTGATGTTGCTATACGCTATATGTGCTGACCTTGCAAAGGAAAACTTTCAACTTTTTGGTCAGTTTTGCACTTACCACATCTATCTTTGTGAGGCCTTCTGCCCTCGGAATTAGAACTTATGGTATGTCCACGTCAGCAATTATAACCTTGATGTGTGTGTCATGACAACTCCCATAATCCAAGCTGATGCAAACATGTCGGAATGCATTTTGGCTTCTTGCACCGAAAGAGAACTAAGTAAAGCTGGACATCAAAGCCTGAGATAACTTGCCAAGCTGATCTTGCTAAATGCTGTTTGTATCGTGATTGCCAAGAAAAACTAGTTTTCTTATCAGTGATATGTGCACTGCGTAACAACCAGATGTGTCATTTTAACTCAGTTCATAATAAAAATTATAAAGATGCTATCCAAAATGCACCAAAAAGCTTCTCATGAGGTCATATCCTATACTGGCCATTTCATCTGCAACAAATTCACTGTATTAGTAATGGCACTTACATCAGGTCACATTTCTGCATTTACATGTAGATGATGGGACAAGTGGTGACACCATAGATGTTCTCGAATAAGCAAATGTTGTCACTCTTTCTGCCATTGATGTAGTGCAAATACGAATAAGGAATAGCTTGTAAACCTTAATTTTTTCCTACATGTCCATTAGGGACCGTTCAGAATTTATGACTGGGGGGGGTGGGAGTTTTGGCCGAGGGGGTACTAACTTTTCACACGTGTTTCGAGGGGGGGTATCAATTTTTAACAACACTTTCAAGGGGGGGTAAGAAATTTTAACAAGGAAAAAATGTTTAAAAACACGCATAAACTCATTATATTTGGACCTTTTTACGCGCAAAAGTATGCGAAATGACGCGAATCTGTACATGTGGTCATGTATAAGAGTATATATGTGCGTATTGCTTTGTATGTTGAGGGGGGGGGGGTACTAAAAATATGCCTGACACCTAAGAGTGGGGTACTAAAAATCCGCATGAAACTCAAGGGGGGGGGGGTGTCAATTTTTGACGGGAAGTTCAAGCAAAACTCCCACCCCCCCCAGTCATAAATTCTGAACGGTCCCTTAGCAAGAGTTTCCATCAGCCATCACCAAACTTTCACAGCTTCCAGATTCGCACAATGTCATATCTGCTTGAAATACGAACAGAGTACGTCAATATTTTGCAGAGAACCAAAAAGGTAAATTTGTAGGAATGCCATTAGTTTGCTCAATATCAATATATTTTAGACTTTGAGTTCTTTGATGGTAGCTTTTGCATCCTTTTACGTGAAAATTAAGTTAAAAATTTCTTAAGTATTGTGTAATGAGTCTAATGACATACACTGTAAAGTGGAAATTGATCTGTTTTCAACCATTTTTCAAAACCACATGAAATAACAGTCTTGATCTTTTAATGTGTTTGCTTAAAAAGTTTTCTTTAATTTTCTTCTCTGTTTTAGCAATGTTCTTTTTCAATAATGAACTCAGTTTCAGGATTTTGAAGTTTTTTTGAAAGTACTTTGTTAATTAGTTTGTCAAAATCAAACTGTGCTATCCAGTTTCAAATATCCAGTTAAGATATATGAGATTTTTCAATGTGTTATGGGCAGATAAAAAAGATGATAAAGAGTTCATATCAATGAAGCTGCTTGGTGACAAACTTTGGCAAAGAAACTACAAGCATAATTGCATCAAAAGGAACAGGAATCAATCATCTTTCAGAAAAGGTTTTTAACTCACATGCATATTATTCTACATGTAATGATTTTCATCTAATTAATTTTTCACTTGTAGTTCATTTGTTATTACAAGTATTTCATCTTGGCCTATTTGTTTTTAGTATTTGATTACGTGCCAGCATAAGTTCCTAATGAGACATTCAATAATGAAGGATACGAAACTTGCTTTCGAAATTTGCATGTGCTTAAAAATGAAAAACAAGCATTTAAAACAGCAGACGAAAAGCAGAACTTGTTTGAAAACCATTTTACTTCCTTGAACAATGGTTTATTTTTTAGAAATTTCATTTGACCTATATTACATTCACTTTCAAGTTTTGGAGAGTATACTTGATAAAGGAGAAAAGTCAATGGATCTTTTATTTAGGACAAGGTAGAAAAATGTCACTTAAGGATTGGACCTCTCGACGTTCTCTTTGCTGCTGAGTGGGAAGTTCTGTAATTTCCAAGGAAGGGCTCTGGCCTTCTAACTTCTAACCTGGCTTGTTAGCTGGTCAAATGCCCTCAGGACCTGGGGTATTTTTGCCTGGTAAGGTGAAGGTGAAGGGGAGGGTGGGTTCGAGTAAAGACAATGTGTGAGCAAAAAAGCATTATTTGCTATTCAGGAAGATCTGTGGCCTGGTGTTGTGTGCTGGACTGTCAACCTTTGCGACTCGAGGTTTGAATCCCCACCTGTACAGCCGGTGTTAGATGCATGTTTTATCTTGTGCCATTATGGCATTTCGACTCATTATTTTGGTCCCTGTCTGCGCTATAAAGCCTTTTTAATTATAAATACTCGATATTAAACCATATAAACCGACTATCCTTATGCATTTAGGAAGGAGTTTCATTTACGGAAATGCTCTCAATGTAACTCACAAAATAATTACGTAGTTACAATAGATCACTTGTTTTGATCTGGGGGCCTCGTAATAAACGTAGACCTTATGTCTCACAAGAGTTTCTTGAAACCAGCAGGTGCATCCATGGAAAATCATGTTTTATACAAACATAAGTAAGAGATGAGGTTTAAAAACATAGCAAACGTCCAGTCGTCCACCACACTAGACAGAAGAATACATTTCTCTGTACTGGAATATTCCCATAACTCAAAATCCAATACCTCCTCTTATGGGAATACAAGCAACGATTTTTCAATTACTTCGTATTGGCCAGGAGGCAGCTAATTTACAGAAGATCAGCTGAGCTCAATTCTCATGCGAAAACGCTCCTTCTGATTTCTTCTGATCCTTTGGTTGATGTTTCAGTGGCAGGAAGAGGATAAGTGCAGAAGTGCATGTTAGGAAGCAATAATGCAATGGCATGGTTACTTCTCTTTCTGGAAATGATGTCACTGTAGCTACTGTTCCTTTTAGTGAACCATATTGATGTCAATGATAAACTTGTATAATATCATACTCTTGCTTTTCGAGTGTTAGAGCTGTTTGCGGATTATCGGTCCAAACAGTTTCGAAATTAACTTTCAACTTGGACATGTGATGTCATTGGGTTAAAATGTTTTGTTTGTGTCATTTATAGTTAATCAGTTGATTCAGTCTGCACTGCTTATCATATCTAGAAGCATATGTGACAATAAAGAAACTAATTAAAAGACTTAAGGTAGGGGAGACCGGGGCTGGTTGTCACAGGGGCAGGTTGTCACAGTGTGTAAAACTTAAATTAGACATCACCAAGATACTAATACCATTGGAAAAGCTGGTATCTAACTGACAGTTTTGTATGTTAGCACCCAACTAAGGATTAACGCTATTAAACAAACAATCAGATTATTGTTTATTTTGCAAAAATTTAAAGTTAAAAGGTATAATAGAAGAAGCATATGATGTCTAAGTCAGTTAGATACCTCATTGTCGGGTTCTAACATGCATTTTTGTCAGTTAGATCCCTCCCTCCGGTCGGGATCTAACTGACAAAAATGCATGTTAGAACCCTCCAAATCGGTATCTAACTAATACCATGCTACTATTTCTATTTAGAGCATGCAAGAGCACTGCCATTCTATATGAATGGCAGAAGGGGAGTGACTTAAACCTATCTGGTGAATACATGCCTATATCATTCAAAATCTTGATGTCCTATAGGACGTTTTTTTAAATTCAGAATTCGGGGCAGGTAGTCACATTTTCGGGGCAGGTTGTCACACTCTCAGGGCAGGTTATCACACTTTTGGTTAAGAGCTCAGATGCAGGAAGTGGACATCTGTAGGGCAGATCTTGACCAAGGAAAGTTATTTTGAACATATTAGGAATCCAGACTCCATGAGTCCCTATTTTGCCGATGACACGAAGTGTCAGAGGGACTCCAGATATTGGATTGACCAAAAATGTTGAAAAAATGTGGACTGATTGGTTATATAACCTTTCACTTACAATGATAATTTTCCAAAAACGTTTACTGACTGGGTTATATAACTTTTCATAAACATTGGCTTTTGTTTAGGATATTTATGTCTAAAAATTAATTATCTATAAACCTGTTATGTCACTTTGTTTCATTTCTGCTAATGCCACCTCGTAACTAGCAGTTGGGACTGGTAACTAAAATTATAAACAAATGCCTTGTTATCTAATAATTCAAAAATTCCCACACTCTAAAGAAAACAATTTTGTTTGAAGTTCCTTCTGCCATATCTTGCTGATTTGCATGCTGCTTGTGCTCATTTGCATGGCCAGTTCCCGGAGACTGCAGTGCAATGCTTGCACTGCCTCTAATACATAAGCAGTCTCATGGAGACTGTTAGGAATCCTTTACTTGCCCAGTGAAGACCATAACGAACACTCTACTGTGTACAAGGGTGCTACAAATGAAGGCTTACCAATCAGCAGGAAAGCTTTCCGATCAGGGGGAGGTTTTTTATGATTTTTTTTTGCAAATTTTACATTTAAATTTGAAATCGATTTATTTAAACACTATGCAATATCTGCATACATCTTCAGTCATCAATAGCATGTATAAAGCACAAATTTGTGTTTGTGCTAGTTTTTTGGTTTAAAAGCCTGGTCCTAATGGGTAACAACCAGCTCAAACAAGTGTGACAACCTGCCCCGATTGATGAAAATTCCAAAAGGCCGTTGTTATTAAAATTTTCACTATTTGTTCTTATCATGATTTAAAGAAATGTCTACATGGTAAGTGTATTAACTGTACCTTTTTCAACAACTATTTGATAAAGACTAGCATTGCATGCAAGTTGAAGGTAAAAAATTACTTTTTGAGACAGGACATTTTTAACAGACCATGTGCCTACCAGACTACCTTCCAGGGGTCAAGATTTTTTCAAAAAGACTCCATTGGGTTATAAAAGCAGTAAACAATGATTGGTTGAGATATGTGACTCCATAGTTTAGTGAAATAAAAAATTGTGACAACCTGCCCCTGTGACAACCAGCTCGGTCTCCCCTATTTCATAAAACTAGAAGATAAGGTGACCATTTATTTATTTATTTATACAATATATTTATGCAGGGTAAAATATTCAGTAAAAAACTTACTGTTTAACAATATTGCCCTGATTTAACACAAAAGAGAACTAAAAACATTAAAAGATGTATATACAAAGAACGTAAAGAGAAAGGAAGATAAAAAACAAAAACATTAAAAAAAAAGTTAAAAGGAAACATTCTTAAAATAATTTTTACATTTAGCTTTAAAATCACATAGACTTCCTGAGGACTTAACATCTAAAGGCAAACTATTCAACACCAATAGTCCTCTAACAGCAAAAGAATTACTACACAATTGTGAAGTATGGTGAGGAACATAAAGGTTATTTTCATCAAAACTTCCCGTAACCCTCTGAGACTCCTCAATTTGCATAATAATTTCATCACACAAGTAATTAGGGGCTAGCCCTTGGATAGCTTTAAACATTAAGACCACTGTAAAATAATCTCTACGTTGGCGAACATTGAGTAGTTTTAACTGTTTGACTAAGTCAACACCTCTAACATTAATAAACTCAAAATTATCACAAATAACCCTGGCAGCATACGCTGTACCTTATCAACATTTGAATTACTAGACCATATTTCTTTATTTTGGAATTGTTTTAAATGTACACAAAACAACATCTGGGTTATTTAAAGCAGGACATATCTCTAAATGAGATATATGAATAAATTAGTGAATTTCTCACTTTATTTGTTTTTCCCTCTTGTTTTATTGATTGAACAAATAAATATTTTGGATCATGAAACCAATCAGTTACATTTAGGTCACAAATTTTAAATCACTTGAAATAAGTTAAAATACAAAGAATTAATCCAAAAGTTTATATTTGAAAGGTCATTGCTATTATAATTAATATCATTAGAATAGCAATTACGTAAATTTTTCAACTGAAACTCGTTAAATATGACTGAAATCTATCCATATAAACCGTCTATTAAAAATGCGGACTTACTACCTTTAAGTGATACAATTTGAGTGACAAGTGAGTGGGAGGTGAGTTGAATGTGAGGCATGGAACTTGATGGGAGTGCATGAGGTGTGCTAATGTGAGCATCAGCTTGGAAGAATGATATCATAATCCAAGCAAACATATATGTAGGAATGTTTTCTGGCTTCTACCAGTGGAAGAGTATTAAGAAAAGCTGGACATCAAAGCTACATTGCAAAGGGAGTGCTACTCTCTTTCTTGTTTTAAAATGCTGTTGATATCAGACTTGCCAAGAAAAAGTCTTGGCTTCCTGATCAGTGCTGAAACCTGATGTACCTGGCACTAAGACTTGGTCGATGCTCTGTTTTTTTAAATACACTTTGCATGTCATTTCAAGGCCAAGTTGCAGTTTATATCTTCCTCCATAAGTTTTAAGAGTGATCTGACAAATAGCCAAATACTTTTATTATTGCTTAGAACTTTCCGTAATTAATTGAAACAGAGTAAAATGCGATTGATAGAGGCATAAATCATTCATTGCTTCTTTTCAAGATGATTACAACAAAATTTTTTGACTCTTTATTGTGTTTACAAAACAGAGATTATTAACTTCTTTGTCTCAAAAGTGGATCGCGAAAAAACAGGAGATCGAAGAACCACCAATGTCAAAAGCAAAAAATGCAGACAATTTGATTACTGTCAATGCCCCTGAAGCATTTGGCAAACAACTGAGAATATACATTATTTTTCAGTTAAAAACCAATGACAGACATATTGACAAAGAGCATTTTGTGTTGCGGTCTTGCATGTTTTATGTCACTATGACCCTCGGATATCAATAACCAGTAACCGTTGTGGCTCTGTGAAACAGTGGTTAGGATGCTGCCTTGTACAATTGAGAACAAGGTTCAAGCCCCAGAAAACAAGGTTCAAGACCCCTCTGCTGGTGTCCAGGCTTTATCACTATACTGGTCAGATAGAATGATTATGGTGAGCCCTGTCGAGCATATTTATCTGATGAATACCATGATGCCGGAATGTGTATGTTATGTGGCTCCTGCCAGTGGAAATCAACTTAGTGACTCTGGACATCAAGGTCAAAGAGAATGCAACAGTCAATCCAGTTAAATGCTGTTTATATCACACTTGCCAAGAAAAAGTCTTAGTTTCCTGATTGGTGCTGAAATCCGAGCCTGATAGCCCTTAGACTTAGTCAAGGTTCTGTTTAGAAGCAGCTAAGACAATTTGCAACTAAGCCAGGGTAAAGTTGCGGTTTATTTAGGCAGCTGGGTGGCTAAGTGCCTGCATGAGTTTTAACCCCAGTTGGGAAACCCGATATTTTCAGTGGACCTTCATGAGCAAAATTCCAGCTGGATGTCATTTGGATGAGATGTCTTCGATACAGGCACAACAACAAATTGTGTACATTAAGTCAATTTCATTAAGTTTATCAAAAACGTTAACAGATTATAAGCCTCATTGTCTCTGTTTTAAGCAGAAAAAGAAAGACCATTGGAGATCAATGAAATTGCATGTTAAAAGCAGGACATATATATGAGATTGGATTGAATATGGGCCATGCTTCTAAGACATATGGTAAACAAACGAAAATAATCCATATATTCTCATATGAAAACCTTCCTATGAGCTATTGACATAACCGTCTAAGATTTTAGAGGTATATCGAATTAAATCTCAAAGGACTTTTCAATGAATAATTTATTCTCTCAAATCTTTGCAGTCGAAAAATTTCGAATACTTATATATTAATCTGTTGTAAGTTTTAGAAATGAACTGTCAATTTGTCATTGGGTAACTTATGATCACAGTGATGGGCACAACACTGGGCAGTGTAATTCATTCAGTGACTTGTTATAATAACATAAAAAGTATAGGATAGGACCTCACTTTACTTTCTGGTCACCTGGAAATAGATATTGGACCTAATTAGTAGTATTAACAGGAATGACAATAAAAAATGCGAAAAATATGGTTTTTGTCATGGCTCATTAACTTTCAGCTATTGTTAACAAATTAGCTACATATTAATGATATTTTATTGTGCTTTGACCAACTGAATTCTCTGTTGCTGTAGGTTTATATAATGAATACGAAAGTAAAACAGAAAAAGGGAGGTTAAAATAAGTTATATATATATGTAAACTATTTGCTTGATATTTAGTCATATATTTGCAGAACATTTATATTTGAAAGGACGATCTTATCTTTTGAGAATCTGAGTATTTATTCATCAGTTATGCAGTCAGCATTGATCTCCAGGCCACAAAAGGAGAACAAATCAATGCCTTTTCTTCAGCGACAAGTTAATGCATTGAATAAAAAGCAATTTTTTGCGTCCTCAATCTGTTACACCAATTACTGACATCTCGTCGAATCAAAATGGTGCAAACGGAACAATTGCACACCATTCAACTGCTTAAATCAACCTGGCAGCGTATCGATGTTTCACTTATGTCGCACAATGCCTTCCAGACCATTTAAATGTGATCGGCATTGTTTTTCAGCTGTTTATTTCACGGTTATATTTCAAAACCATCGCCAATTTGCAGAGCGGATTATGCGACGTCGAGATCACACCATGGATGGCTGCTTCAAGTGGTATTACTTCATTACGTTGCTTTCTTCTACAGTGCTTTATTGTAAGTGTATACTTTAGTAATTATTTTCCGGGGTTCTATTCCCCTTCATAGATGTAATATTACACACAATTTGTGGGCCTCTTGTCTGCTTGTGGTCAGCAAATTTTTCATTAAAGATAGCTTTATGAGAAAACTTTAATTGCTATACCATTCGAGATGTTAATTTTTCAATCGTAGATATAATGCATTTCTAATCACGATTGCAATATTCAGGAAAATCACATATTTTGTATCAGAGATGTCAAAATAAGACAATTAAGAAGACTGCTGTCAAAAATGTACACGCTTTTATTTAGACTCAATATTAAATGCAGAATCATATTGATGACAATCCTTTTACAGAAGATTCATAATTTATGCAGAAAACAAGAATGATTCACCTTGAAATGTGCACTTTGCGAGTCTTGCTGGACTGCTTGATGATCATCATTTTAGCATAGGATGTCTGATTAATAATAGTTAAAATGATATGTCATAACTGATTTTGGTATATACGGTACCTCAACTATTTACAAAATTGAGTTAATTTTTACCTGTCAATTTAAAAGAAAATACAGTAAAATGACTGATGTATACATCTGTTCTGCTCTCAGGCTGTAACAATGTGAACTGCCTGAATCTACCATCCTGTCAATCATACTTCAACATTGGGATCAGACAAAACGGGACATTTACAATAGACCCGGATGGACCGGGCAACAGTTTGCCATTAGTTGTTGGGTGTAATTTTACTTCTACAATTGTCCAAACTATTGTCCATCATGATAAGTATGTTTTTCTTTGATTTCAGTCTTAATGGTTGAGAGGAATGATTTTTTTACCTAAAATTTTTTCTATTTCCCAAATATTTGATCAAATATGAAATCATTTCTGCATGAATGATAAAGACACATGGATGTAAAATATCCAAATGAACTTGATTATATTGATGAGGTTTAACATTCAAATTATTGCATACTCAGGATAATCTAATTTCAGGGAGATTCCAGCGGTATGTCCTAAACCAACTACAAGAAAAGGACGAGGGATAATCAATGTTAATTACCTGAACAGGACCATATCTGAAGTGAGGGCAATTATTGCCATCGCCCAGTCTTGTTGGTATTATTTCAAATATGACTGCCGACATGTCGGAGTTACCGATTACTTGGAATGGGTTGGATATGATGGATTCATTTTCAAAAATTGGTGGATTCAATATGGTGGAATATGTAGTAAGTTGATGTAAACTTTAACCAATATTTTACTGATGCCAAACTTGCTATGATTCATGATGCCATAAATATTTAGCCTGGCATCCGTAGTTGTTCAACTTTGCCCTTATAATCACAAGTTTCGTATACTTCGCCATCAATTTTTTGATTTTCCTTGTTTCGCTCCTGCTATCCACATTGTATCAACGCTTAACACCGATTATCCTTACTCTTATAACTTATCCTCGAACTGGGTTTCTGGAAAACAAGTTTTATCATGTTGTAAGATTAGTTTAATTAATTAAAACTA
This sequence comes from Platynereis dumerilii, assembly GCA_026936325.1. Taxonomy (NCBI): domain Eukaryota; kingdom Metazoa; phylum Annelida; class Polychaeta; order Phyllodocida; family Nereididae; genus Platynereis; species Platynereis dumerilii. Next base: position 1,024,769 of record JAPTHN010000046.1, on the reverse strand, counting down.
GTTACCTAACTCATGTTGGCACTGACAGATATATCAGTAAAATGACTTAACCAAGTGCTTTCGAATAAACCATGCTGAGCGTTGACGCAATCCGATACTGGTGATTAAACAAGACAACAACAAGCACAGGTTTAAAAGTCAATTTCATACAGTATGAGTCACAGGACGGAGGGTTGTCAAATTTTTAATAACTGTAGTTCAAAATATTCTCAGAACAATGACAAGTTTTATGATCTACATTAAGCCAATTTAAATGATGCCACATGAATGACAGTCAATTATTATTCTCAGTACACTCCCTAATCTCTTTTCAAAGGCATATTGTCCACAAATTTATTTAAGTCAATTCACAAATATATCAGTTCTATTGCATTGTATTCCTTAAAGTCATTCCCAAGAAATTGTGATTTTTTTGCGGTTGAATAGGCCTACTTCTAAATTGCAACAGTTGGCCTACCTAATTGCAACTGAAAATCTTTTTTACTAGATGACTAGTCTTAGTCAAAATTATTAAAAAATAGTCAAGTGATGATGTCAAAATCCCTTGGTCATGACTAAAGTTAGTCAATTGATTTTTAAAATTAGTAAGCCAAAAGTTGGACTGATTTTGTCATGTGACTAAGCTCCTTGAAAACTCCTTGAAAGTCATGTATTGTCAACTTACCAATTAAAATAGTCTGCAGCCCACTAAGTCAGACATACTACCTGAGATATTGATCCATTTCCAATGGCCTGGTGAATCTTAGCCGGTGTATTAATGACTCCTCATTTTGCACAACCGTACAGATAACCAGGTTGATGATATTTGAAAAAAAAATTTGGCCAAGTGGTTAAGGTTCCCGCCTGCTCCGGTGACGGTCTTTGTCTGCATGGGTTCCAACCCCCGGGTGGGGAACTCAAAATTTTCAGTGGACCTTCATGAGCAAAATCCCAGCTGGATGTCATTCAGATGAGATGTTAAATTGGTGGCCCCTTGTATCAGTGTCAGTGCTGGGCAAGTAAAAGATCCCTCACATGGGGTAAATGTGTAACATGTTGAGGACTCCCGCTCTCTCTCCCATCTCATCAATCAACCCTCGTGAGCGCACAGAACTGGGCTTAGAGGGCTGCACTTACCATATCTATCTATCTATCTAATATTCAAGGATCTTAGAAGTGCAAGTTTCCAGAGCAAATACACACCAGGAGCCTTTTCTGTGAGCCCTGGCTAATTAACTTCGATATGAATTTACAAGTCTTGACAAAATTTGACTAGTTAACGCCAATGACTAAGCGATCAAGTCAAAAAAGTTCACAGTGCACTAAATCTTTCCAGGGGACAATTTCAATGCTATGAAAAATCCATATTTATCAACCTTTTGTACATTACATGCAGGGACTTATCGATGAAGTTTTTTGTAGGTCACTTTTAATAAGGCAATTTCATCTCCTACTGAATAAATCATAAGTCAAACAGAGTTAATTGGTCTGATGGATGGCCTTAAATTGGTTAATCACTTAATATTTGCCTTAGGTTAATATCGCTTGCAGTAAAATCTAGTTCAGTTACCATGGCTTGAAGAAAATTTATGTCCTAATACGTGTAATGTCAATGAGCTCTTGTCTATAAATGCTATACATGTGGTATAATTTCTGTTTATTTCTTATTACTTTTTTACATTTATGAAAGTATGAAAGATTGATCTGTATAACGTTCTTCTACTGAATTAATGATAAGTTAAACTGAGTTATTAATTTATCGGATAAATGTTCTTAAAACACTGTGTCTTCCTCCTGTCCCAAGTGGATAAGTACAGGATGTAAAGCCCAAATCATTCATGTGATACACACACAACCTCCATACAAACAGAGAGAAACCTAAAAATCCTTAATTATATTATTTTCAGCTACCCCAGCAGGTTGCAACTGCGATCTAAATGATTATGTCAACCGAACAGACGAAGGGATTATTAACGTAACCGCAGCATTTCCCTTAACAGCCCTGCGAGTCGGAGATAATGACGGGAAAACGGAACACTCCAGCTACACTCTGGGCCCCCTAGTGTGCGAAGGAGGTAAAAGCTACAATAACTAATGGCCGAACATCTTTTCCATCATAATTATCATCTTTCAGTCATAGTTATTATGGTCTTAGCTTCTTTCGCTCTGCCAGTTTATACAAGTCTTAGAGTGCTCATATACGCAGTACTTGTCGTAATCATAATAAACACTGCTCATTCTTGGTACATTCCTCAATATGCCAGCTAAAAGAAGTACAGGCCTATATCCGTCCTTGTGCTATACGAAAGACAGTTTTCACCATTTCATTGCGCTCTATACATTCCGTTAATTTTATATTAACCAAAGTGTCCCCAACCACTCTGTTTCACTGCCTTCTCGACAGTGCCACTCTTCATAAATTTTACAGCTACTACAGTGTCTTAGTCCCTAAAATCTTCACATTGCTCAACCCCAAACAACCGTAATTCCCATATTAGTAGATTGGTTAGTGACCGGGCATGTGCCCCTCATCCCCCATAGGAACGCCACTGAGGCCAAGAAAACAATTAATTTTTTAAAACATCCACATTCACAATGTTAACAAGAAATTCTTTTTAAAAAAAGAATTGTAGGGACCTAGTATTAAATATGAGGTTCTTCGAACATCTATCTGTAATATTCTTATGTATCTGCTGTTACATCCACCTCCGATGTACCGTTCCTATAACTGTGATTTAACAAACCTACCTACAATGTTACCTCATGATTAGGCATGCCTAAATACAAGTGTTGGAATCACAGATACCAAACCAGGCAATGAGCCTTTTACGTTATCTGTCATGAACATTAAATTTCTATTTCTATAACAATTAATTCTGACTTGCATATTTGGATTGTTACCCTTTCCATGTGCTAATGAACATTAGAGCAGTTGTGGGAAGTTGAATATTTGAGTATTTTGACACTTATGCCTGGTTCTCACGACGGCGATTTGAGAGCGACGCATCAAGAGAAGTCATTTCTTGGAAAGTTGTGGCGTAGAACGTTGGTTTTGGCACGTTACGTAATCAATTAGTGTCATGTGCGACGCTTAAAGTTAGTAGCCGCGGTGAGTCTTGAGGTGTCCGCGGCGCTGCTTAAGCTTTCTTCGCCGCGTTCCGCCTCTCTTTCCTCAGCGCAGTTCCAAACAGACTCGTCGCACTTTGTTTTGGAATTCGGCGAGGCTGCTTTTACTTCGCCCAATGTTGTTTCCTCTTACGCCGCTGATGGTTGTGAGGCAGCTACGTCTGAAATTGGCGACCTGCGACGCATCAGGAAACCTTCGGCGTACACCCGAGGTAAGATGCGCCGCTGAAAATGACAGCCTCGCCGACGACTGTAACGATGCAACGCCGCATTTAGGGACTTGTTACTGCGTAACTTGATGGTTCATCGTCGCACATGCATTCATAAAGCGCCGAGGACATTACAGGCGCGTCGATGCTGACCTTCTTCGTCGTCCTTGCCTTAAGCAGCGACGAAGGTCTCTTAAGCATCGACGAACGTCTGTTGTTGCAGCGCTGCGGCAAAGTGTGTTTCGCTGCTGCAGGAGTCACTTTTGGTCATTATAAAAAGGGACACAGAGGACCTCCTTGCTTCATTTGCTGATTGCCCTTCAATGACAACACAACGACTGCCTACTGAACATATGCATGATGAATGAAGAAGAAATTATTGTTGTGGCTGGTGCTGCTGCTGTTGCTATCGGAGCTGTCTATTTGAGACACAGGAGGAGGAGGGCCAGGAGACAGAAAAGGTGGTGGATTCGCAACTGGTTGCTGCAGAGGGAACAACATGGTCACTTCCATCAACTGCTGCCTGAACTGCAAGTGCGTGACGTGTCCGGCTACTACAACTACGCTAGAATGCCCCCTGCCATCTTTGCTGAAATCCTGGAAGCTGTTGGACCACTCATCGCTAAGCAAGACACCAACATGAGGAAGGCTTTGGAACCTGGTCTGAAGTTGGCTATCACCCTGCGGTACATGGCAACAGGAAACAGCTACAAGTCCCTAGCTTATGCTTTCCGTGTGGCACCCAACACCATCTGCAACTTCATCCCTGAGGTCTGCCTTGCCATCGTTCATGCCTTCGAAAGACAGCTGGCACTACCCACACAGCCTGAAAGATGGAAGGAGATAGCCAAGGCTTTTGAGACGAAATGGAACTTGCCCAACTGCATTGGAGCTCTGGATGGCAAGCACGTCGCAATCCGATGTCCCAAGGCTGCAGGCTCCTTGTTCTACAACTACAAGGGATTCCATTCCATTGTCCTGATGGCCCTCGTTGATGCCGACTACAAGTTCATCTATGTGCAGGCTGGCTGTCAAGGAAGTGCATCTGATGGCGGCGTCTTCAGGGACACAGTCCTTCGACAACTCCTGGACGAGGAAGATCTAGGCCTGCCACCTCCAGAACCTCTACCTGGCACAGAAGACAATCCTTTCCCATATTACATCGTGGGTGACGAGGCATTTCCCCTGAAGACATGGCTGCTCAAACCAGTGCCAAGAAGGAACCTTGACATTGCTTCCAGAGTCTACAATTACAGGATTTCAAGAGCCAGGAGAGTGGTGGAGAATGCTTTCGGTCTGCTGTCACACAGGTTCAGATGCTTCCTGACCACCATGCCCCAACGACCTACAAGAGTGACATACATCACAATGGCTGCTTGTGTTCTACACAACATTCTGCGAGACAGAGTAGGCGTCCACCATGCCCGTGACAATGAAGTGATGGACAGAGAAGATCCACAGACACATGACGTCGCTGAAGGAGTTTGGAGGGGAGACCGTCAATTGCATGACCTAGGAGAACCACTTCGACACGGAAATGCCTCCAGAGATGCCAAGGCTGCTCGAGACTACCTACGTGACTGGGTCAACAGTCCGGCAGGAAGTGTCCCTTGGCAGTTGGAGAAAATCTGAAGAAGATGCAGACTATCTATTCAAAACAACAAACCCCAGGCCCTTTTAAGGGCCACCAAATCCTCCCAATTGAGCTGGCCATGTACACATCCTATGTTGACAAAACAAGCCCAAAAATCAATCAATCAATCAATCCCTCCATCCATCTATCTATCTATCTATCTATCTATCTATCTATCTATCTATCTATCTATCTATCTATCTATCTATCTATCTATCTATCTATCCAAGTCCAATCCCTGCAAAGTGACGACAACTGCTTTTCTTTTGCTGCAGTGTATATATGTAACGAGCATTGTGTTCCATCTATCAAGCTATCTATCTATCTATCTATCTAGCTATCTATCTAGCTATCTATCGAGCTATCTATCTATCTATCCAAGTCCAATTCCTGCAAAGTGACGACAACTGCTTTTCTTTTGCTGCAGTGTATATATGTAACGAGCATTGTGTTCCATCTATCAAGCTATCTATCTATCTATTTATCTAGCTATCTATCTAGCTATCTATCGAGCTATCTATCTATCTATCCAAGTCCAATTCCTGCAAAGTGACGACAACTGCTTTTCTTTTGCTGCAGTGTATATATGTAACGAGCATTGTGTTCCATCTATCAAGCTATCTATCTATCTATCTATCTAGCTAGCTATCTAGCTATCTACCTGCCACTTGCCCTAGACAAGTGAAATTACAAAGTGATGCACTTGTACTAGTGCAACCAACCAACACAAGTTTTAAAACCAAAGCACTTGTACTAGTGCATTACATTTTAATTAAGAAATTCATGCACTTGTACTAGTGCAATAAAAATATGTTTATACCAAAGAATGCAGCACTTGTACTAGTGCTGCACTTGGTATGTTTTGGGGCAAAGAAAGGGGGAACTAGCACCTTGCTTTTATGAAGGTGATTACTTTTAATGAAGGCCAGGACCGGACTTTTGTTTTTGGGGACTTTTTTTTTGGGGGATTGTCAACGTTTTTTTTGCTCTTTTTTGGCTCTTTTCGGTCAACACAAGCTCTTTTTTTTTGTCAACATAAGATGTGTACGTGGCCTGCCCTTTTGGGAGGATTTGGTGGCCCTTAAAAGGGCCAAGGTTTTTTGTTGTCTTTGCTGCACATCTGGTCTTCTACTTTCGTGGAGAAAGGAGACTCTCAGTCCAACTGGGCGAAGGGGAAGGCTGTTGCTGCTGATGGGCGGCCGGTTGACCAAAGCTGGGTCCAGGGGGGTAGCTGTACTTCTCGGGGCTCTCCTGAGCATCCATCATCAGTGTCATGGAGGATGGGCTGGGCTGCATCACGGTGTAGCTGGGAGTCTGCCTGGATCCTCCTTCCCTGGGCTGGTGGTGGTGGTAGTGATGGCTGCTGCTGGAAGCGTGGTGGTGCTGCTGGTGGTGGGATGGCACATACGTCGAAGAAGGAGGAGGAGGAGGAGGAGGTGGCATCTGCAGGCGCTGAGGAGGATGAGGAGGCTGGAAGGTCTGCTCCTGATGATGTCTTGACTGGCGGCTGGCCTCATCCATCTCACTCTCCTTGTCCCAGTAGAAGGCGGCCTCTGCAATGGCCCTCACCATTTTCCTTCTGATTTCAGGGCTGGCGTGAAATCCGACGTGGTAGAGGTCGTGGCACTTCATCCTCCAGTACTCCTGATCGGGTTGCAACTCCTGGTGGTCGGGGCACATCTTGCAGCCAGAGCCTTTCAGGATCTTCTTGGCGGAGGACATGGCTTGCATGCTGCCTGCGATGACATTCATGGCGGAGTGCATGGCTTCATCTGTTGGGGCCTTCCTCTTGGTTCCCTTGGCAACGGCTCCAGGCTTTGGCGCTCCAGGGAAGACTTGGGACTGCTGGCTGTCAGGTCTGTCCTGTGCTGGCTGTTCAGGTGGCAAGTCCGGCATGTCATAGGAAGCTGGCAGGGAATCCTCAGGGTTGTAGCTGTCCCCGGAGTCTGAGGCTGGCCGGTTGGCAGACAGTTGAGAGATGGCGGACAGCTCCTTGCCTGGCTTGTGGACGATGGAGTCCTTCAGGAACCGACAGTTGGTTAGGATGTACTGGTCCCTGTCTGTCAGAGTCTCCTTCCTGGCGGATCCTGAAGCTTCAGGCCTGACGAGTCTGGAGTAGTGGGTGCGGACTGTCTTCCTCCAGTTGAAGATGTCCTGGGAGGTGTACTTGGGTCCCAGCTCCTTGGCTTTTTCTGTGTCCAGCAGCAGCTTCTCGTTGCCCTTGTATCCTCTGGAGCCCTTCATGTAGAGGACAGGATGCTCTCTGAACCAGTTGATGAGGTCGTCTTCTTGGTCAGATGTGATGCCCAGGTTGTTCCTGATGTTTTTCTTGGGGGCCTTCCCTTTGCCCTTCTTGCCCTTGGACTTGGCTTCAGCAGCTGCAGGGGTCTCATCAGCAGAGTCTTCTTCCTCCTCGAAGGTGTCCTCATGTATGGTCACTTCATCTAGAGCAAGAACAGGCTGGCTCTCTTGTGTTTTCTTCGGAGTCTTCTTCGGAGTCTGAGTCTTCTTTGGAGTCTTCTTTGGAGTCTTCTTTGGAGTAGACTTGGCAGTAGGCTCTGGAAGACCCGTGGAAGACTTGGCAGCAGGCTTGTCAGCAGGCTTGGCAGCAGGCTTGGCAGCAGGCTTGTCAGCAGACTTGGCAGCAGGCTTGTCAGCAGGCTTGTCTCCTTCCTCTTCAAACAATTCAACAGATGAATCTTCGTCTGTGCTGTCTTCTGGCCGGCCCTCGAAGATGGTCTCGCTGACGACAGTGGCTTTGCTGGTTGAAGTGGTGGTCTTCGTCTGGCTGCCAGCTGTAGTGGAGGTGTAGAGCCCAGGTAGAGAGATGTCTGCCATGGCTGTTGTGAAGAAGGCAGTCACTGCAGCATCTGAAGGGTCATGGAGAGGAGTTGCAGATGGAGTTGTAGCTGGAGTTGTCACTGGAGTGCTTCCAGGAGTGTGAAGTGTTGACCTGGTGCTGAGCTTGGTTGGTGCCCTGGTGACGACGGTGCCCTTTCTCCTCTTTGGTCCCATGTTGTAGCAGCAAAAGTACAATTGTAGCAACAAAAGTAGCAGCAAATGTAGCAGTTGATAGTGTCGTGGATTCTAGGTGTGTTCTGGTCGAAGGTCTGAGTGGGTATGGTGCTCTAATCTGGCCCCCTCTATATATATGCAGGGTGCGGACCGCCTCTTTTCCCCTCCTTCGCCCCCCCTGCTTCGCTGCTGCTGCCCCAGCCGCTGCGCAAGAAGAGGGTGACACGCAGACAAAGGGTTGATGCTAAAAATAGAACAACGCATGCACTCAGGCGCCACTCTGTCTGCTGCATTGGGGGTCCAAAAGACGCGGCGCGCACCCTCTCACGTGCGTCGCACATGTGACTTTCCGCGACGCGTGTCTGAAACATGTGACATGAAGCAAGAGCTTTCTGCTACACTGCTGTTTCTGCGTCGAAGCTCTTCTTTGTGCGTCGCAACTTTAAAAATCTGCGGCGCGCACTGATTTCTTTTTACGCTTCTTCTTGCTTCACCACTTCTTTCCTCGCAAAGATTCAACCGGTTGAATCTTTTTTTCCTGCATCGTCAAATTTCTAGGAATTGCGTAGAAAGACCTCTTAAAACGGCGCATGCTGTTCCTTTTGCGCCGTAAAGCCAAAATTGACAGCGAACATGCTCAAATCTTTGCCCTTTCCTGGAAATATAAGAAACGCCGTCACTTAAACCCTCTGTTACGTCTCCGTGAGAACTAGCCATTACTCATAAATACTCCATTAGAACGTGTCCACAACTCAATAAGAACGCTGTCCACAACTCAATAAGAACGCTGTCCACGACTCAATAAGAACGCGTACCCTCAAGTAGAACACCACCGCAGTACACATAAATTGATGACACATAGCACTTGGCTGATTATTTTTGTCTCAGTAGTAAGGGACCTTCCATGTCAATTACTTCCTAATTTGGAGTATGCAACACAGATCTGAGATGGTCCCTACAAAAAAAAGCAGATCAGTGGCGATAGATAAACAAGTGTGAATAATTGTTGCCTCTTTTAGCTTTAAAATAGACTGGAATAAACACAAAATGACTCTGGCTTTATTTGAAAAAAAAATTGCCCTGTTCTTCATTGAAATGTGCACTTTGTCAACTGAAGTGTCGCTTCCATCAATAGACATTTTATGGTCAGAAGATTTAAGAGACTGTGCAATTGTAAATTGACTTCATCTGTCTCCCAATGCCCATGCAGTCAATCATTCTCAGTTGAATTACAAAAAGAAGAAAGGAAAACAAAAAATATGTTAAGTTGTCTTTCATGGAGACCATTGTGGTGCACAAATATCAATGTATTCTATGAGCTATCAATTTCTCCACTTTGGCTTTATATAGTCCTTTATTGAACAAATTCGTGGTCAATAGTCTGTGTCAGACTCAATCATTTCTCATCTGAAGAATACTAAAACAGAAAACAACAAAGTTAAAAATACACTTCAGACACTAAATAGATTAATTTAAAAAGTGCCTTTATTCAGCCTTCATTCATTCTACACTGTGTACAAATTTATAAAATATCACACTTCCTTGATTATAGACTTATAATCAGGGTATGACAGATGATTACATTTGGCGATATTAAGTCCTATTTTTTACATTTAAATAAATTTGATCACGAGTAGACATTCGATTTTGACCGATGTTACTAACCTTTGCTAAAACATGGCAGGATTATGATAACACATTTATTATTTATTTGGGGCTGATCTAATGATGAGATGATATGCTTCCAGTGCATTGCAAACTCCTGAGTACAAAATGGATGGGCACATTACACAACAAGCAGTCCTACCTGTGTCTATGTGTTAAAGACTAAATAATATCATTGTCATTCATAGATTTTTGTAGTTTCCCAGTGATCCAAATGGTCTTGGGGAGGGGAGGGTTGGTCTAGTGGTAGCATGCTAGGATGTCAATCAGTGCGTCAAGGATTCAAATCCAGCTCTTGCCAGGTCACCAGGGGTAAGTTGGATGCGGCTGCTCAATCATGTTTCACCTCTTTGCCGTGTCCTCCTCCTGTCCTAATCAGTCCACCAAGTGCATGAATACAAGACGTGAAGTCCCGATCATCCATCCATTCATCCCAGATGGTCTTGGAATTATTCACAAACAACTTTGGTGAAGAAATACCAGAGATAAAATGTTATCGTATTGCCATGGTTACTGGTTAGTCTTGAAACCGAAAGCAATATTTCTATTCTTGGATATTTCAATTTCAGAATCAGGTAACTCCTCCTGCAGCAATAATCCATGTGGCACTGGGACATGTCTACCTGGGTCCAACTATTTCCTCTGTCTTTGTGCTAAAGACGTCTGCAAAGACGACAAAATTAAAGGTAATTAGATAGACCATAGAAATACATAGAATGGACATGAGGCTCTGGCAGGTGAAGCAACCAAATCCACCATCTTGGAACTGCCCTATATATCCTGACACAATGTAACCGTGACGTCACAATAACAGTGATGTCACTTATAACAATGGCATGACGTCACATCATAATTAGTCTATTATGACGTCATGTCTCAGGGCAGTTCCAATATGGCGGATTTGGTGACCTCATCTTGAGGTGGCTTCATACAGCCTCATGTCCGTTCTATGTATTTCTATGAGATAGACAGATAGATCGACGACAAAATAAGATAGCTGGATGAACTCAGGAAGTATATTTTCTTCTTTGGATAGACAGGAAGGATATAGACTTATAATAGATTGATACATTGTTGAAGCATGGTCCCTGTACTGTAAGAGTTCCTTTTGGGGTGATGAAGAGGTCCTTGAATGTAGTAATTCCACAATATTATTGGAGAGACTTATGAATCTCAACAATGTAATGATTTTGAAAGAAATAAGTCACTCTTCTCTCTGTTTCAGGTTCTGGCATAGATTTCAAGGGCCAGACGTCCTCCTACTTTGCTGGTCCTGGAACCATTTCAGAAATATCTACTTGCTCGCGAATCAAGTGTGCCACTCTATGTTCAGACAATTTGTCCAATTGCAGAGGATTTAACTTTGCTAAGTCCCTTTGCAAATGTGTATTGTTGGATAGACAAGTTTACGTAACGCCACGGAATATGAATAGTGACCCCATTTGGTCATTTTATATGTTCACGCTTTGAGATGTCTTGTATTACCGTTGAAATAGATTAGCCTAACAAAGGATCAGAGAAGATATATGTATCTTTATAATGAACATTTCTGGCTTGCATAGTCACACATTTTCATCTACTGTATAATGTATATGTTATCATTTACTCCATATGCATGACCAAAATTGCATGTAGAACATGTTCAATCAGGTAATGAATTAAATTATAAATAAGAACATAATAATGATAATTTGCAATATTTGTATGCTAAGAGGCTGAGAGTTTCTTTGCCTTGTGCAATTTATTCCACCGGGAAAATGAGGGTAATCGGAATTGTTTATTTTCCATTTGTAATACGGTTGCAAAAAAATTTATAACAAAATGACAATTAACTGCAACACAATATCACAAAATCCATAATAAATACGGAATAAAAGTAGCAGTGTCACTTTGGCAAGAATCTGGTCAGTTGTCTTGATAGTTTTAGGACATAACATCCTGAATTTTTGCAGCCCTTTCTGACATAAAAACGAATGCTTGATTATCAGGCATGTTTTGCAACATACAGAGAAAAAAATTATTATTAAGCCTTCATAATTTATATATTTCTTCCAGTACCTTAGTTATCTGTCGTCTGTTAGATATTTTTCAACACTTACTGTTCCAGCTGCTGCTTAATCCTATTCATGACCACTGGTCTGATTTGCATTTTCTTATCTAAATCTCCAACAAATGGAGTGAAAAGCTGAAAACACAACCATAAAAAGGCTGAGGGAGTTGGGGAGCATTAGAGACTTGTCAAAATGGCAGCCAATGCCACATCCTGGGCCTTACAAATTTACCCATCATGCCACAAGGTCATCTGATGCCACCACGTGACCTTGGGCCAATCAGTCTGAGTTTGGGAGGACCTCAGAGGACCCAAGACTCTCCAAGGGCTATAGGTTACTGAAATCTGGCACTGGCTTCAAAAGGGCCTAATAAACCACAGGCATTCTCACAAGATTGGGTTATGTTGGGCTTTTCCCTGGCTCCCTGTTGTTTGTTGCTTAATGCTGTCCCTCACTACCACTTACACCTAGTTACTGTCCGGTTACCATGGTTGCTGTGTCCACTTACATCTCAGTATCCATAGTAACTACCCAAACGATGAATAAGTCAAAAGCGTTAAACAGAAAATATGAGCGTTGCAGTCATGTCAGAGTATATTTCAACATCAAACGTATCAAGGGATCAAATCCAGACATATTATCTGATGGCAGTTAAAGCTTTTCTAGATGAAGATATATCAGCTGAAGGGCACAAAGGTCAACTCTAGAATTCAACGAGAGGCCATGATTTAAAACAGGGAATTGATTCCCTTTTCATGGGAGTGGAAATTTAAACTTGCTTAATTATTGGAAAGGATATTTATGCACTTCAAAAGCACTTCTTACATCAGGCTCATAGCCGTTCAACATGAGAGCCAATAATCATTTACAGTACAATCCAAAATACCGTCTGATTTCCAAAGCCATTCTAAGGAAGAAGCATAACCTTCTCACATTCAGCTCAAACCTTCACCCTCAATGCACTGAATTGTCAGCCCAATTTTCTTTGACATACCTATTTCCATAGTTTCGTAGTCATCTGGTTGATATATACACCTGTAACTGACATCTAGAGTAAAAAATCCTTTACTCTGGGAGGGGGTCAGAAGGGAGTCCAGAACTATTAAACATAACGCATGTATGTACACGAACATCTGATGAAGAGGCAATGCATTTTTATTTGAAGAGCCTTGGCGAGCCCGCCTGCAAGTCTGAGCTTTCGATTCTGCCACTTGAAGCATCTTGGAAAATATGTTGTGCTGAACTGTATAATTGTACTGCTTAGACGCATTCATTCGCATTCATTCTTTGCGAATGCTATGGTAGCTTTAGAATTGACAATATGTATTGGCTTTTATTGACAATCTCACTTGGCACGGAAAGTTTAATGCATGCAGTTATGTTTGACCTGGTTTTGTCATATTCATGTAGCCTGTATATGTAATTAATCCATATTATTTTCCCCTCATTAAAAATGCACCAGCCTCTTGTTATAAAGAATATATAGGCTGAGATATCTTAGTTTAAATGCATTATCATTAAATATTAAACTCTATCAATGTTCCAAAACATGGCCTTTCTTGCTTTAAAAAACAACCCGTCATATTCGAAATTTGGCATAGCTCTGTATAAATTCGAAATTGCAATCTAGCATAAAGCAACATGTGTCTCAGTGGTTAAATGGTTGTGAGGTTTCAGATTTAGATGTAGATGGGAAATTGGAGGACCTTATTTTAAATAATTGAGATATATTTTGCTTGGAGCATTTTGATCTTTACCCTCTATCAATTAGGTCCATGTTAATTTGATGCCTGCTAGCTACCTTTCCATTATGTAGACCTATACTTATCAATATCTATAGTAAAAGTTGCAATAAGAAAGAATTGGTGAGATATAGTTGGAAAAGTCAACAAGAACCAGCTATCTTTTCCCAAGTGATTATTTTTGCCAAAGATATCAGTATAAATCCAATTTTCTTTCTTTTATTCCCTCCTTTTTTCTCCTCTATTTTTTACCCATCCTCCAAGACATATACTCCTGATAGGGTCTGATAGCCATCGTAATCTCCGAGTTAGAATATTTTATGTCGTCGAGCGACGGGGAGTGTGCCTTGAAGCGTGCCAGTAGCAAAGGTGGTTTGGTTTTTCAACAAGTCACATTGAGGAAGAGACAAACCTTATGGGAGCAATATGAAGTTTTGACAGACCATATTGAATCATTGATCCTGTAGTCTCTGATCATGATAGATGTTGTATCAAGTGACCCTGAGAGACACAAGGCATCAACTGCAGATTCCATGGAGTTTTCTGCAGTTTGTTGCTGACTAAAAGAGTGAAAAAGCTGTTGCTGAGTCAAAGGTGAGGTATGAGAGCGGATTTTGGCAGTAAAGACTCACCGTTTGTCTGAAGTAAAACTGAAAATTGATGATGAACTTAGAATTATGAGCTTGTAGTTGAGTGAAATAAGGAAAAAAGCTGTTGCTGAGACTAAGCTGCACCATAAGATCGGATTTTACTGGAATAGACTATCTGTTTGTCTTTCAAAGTGAAACTGAAAATTGACAACTTAAGTTTAAGCTGAGTGAAGTATGTACATTGTATATTCCTGACTTCAGGACTTCAGAGACAGGCTTATATCAACCATCAATAAACAATAAAGTGGACATTGAAAGCCACTCTGCCATAGTCACTGAGTGCATATATGCCTGACTGCCTCTGTGACAAAAACCTAACTTTCGTCCCCCCCCCCTCTTAATTCTCCCACAACAAAAAGAATGACTCACCCCCTTCTACCTTTCCATGTAACAATCCCATAGCAATCCAGATTGAGATCCGCAGTGCAGTATTTCCTGATCCGGAATGCACATTTCCTGATCTGTATAAGACCTTGGAAGATAAATCAATTCTACCCAGCATATGGTACTGCAGTGTGCATGTAGGAGTGTGAGTGACTGACATCATTGGCTCCATATATCTATCATGGCTATCTGTCATAGTCAGGCGGGATTACAGGTTAGGGTAGTATTTCATCATTGTGTCAGAAGAGAAATAAAAGAGTAGATACTTGGATATTGGGAACTGTAATTTTGTAAAGCAGGTGCACAATTTCACATCTGCACAATAATAAAAAACAATCTAGTGACTTTCTTCTACTTTGCCAATTGTACTCTGTAAAAAATGGAAAGAGAAGTACCTACAGTACAAATCAAAATAAAGTAAGAAAATGTTCTGCCAGAAGTCCTCTGTTTACCTACTTTTACCCCCTTTCTCCTCCTCACCCCAAATCTCCTTGGTACAGTACAAATTTCTAAATGTGGCTCAACTTAGCTGTCTGTAGCTATTCATTACTAGTCTTATCCATATCTATCCATAACTATCCATTTCTATTCTTTTGTATACACAGGGTTCTCTTTACCCCTTGTTTAAACAATAGTTATTGTGGATAGCTATGGCTAGCTATGGATAAGTGTATCTTAGTTTAGCTTGGAATGGCTATGGATAGATAGCTAAGGCCAGATTTTAAATGACGAGCCACTTTTAGAAATTTGTACTGTACTACCTTTGACTCCTCACCACAACTTTATTAAAAACTTCATTAAGATTTCTGGCAACCTAATTGCAGTTAGCAAACAGGCACAATATCAAAGAAATCAAGCACAATGGGGATGATGGAGTTTGAATTGGCGTTGACAAAATGCAGGCTACAGTAGCCTGCGTCAGTTGCGAGCCTTTGTGAGCAGTCTACTACATTTCACTGATTGTGCTGCCTGTCAAGTCCGCGCTTACATGCATTTTTGAAGCAGCCCAGCTCAGTTCTGCTGAGTTCTGCTGAGTTCTGCTGAGCGTGGACCTGACAGGCAGCAGAGCAGAACTTAGGGGCAACAGTCCCAATGACCTAGAAGCCAATTCGATACCCACTTCGACTTGAATTTCAACAGTCTGCAGACTCACTGCCGTTCACCTGCTTTACTAAATGTAATTATAAAAGGTATTTTAAAGATGGAAGCGATTTGGAGGTAGCCCAAAGGTGAGAAAGGGTAAAGTAGAGACTGATTCTTCCTTACTGCCAGGGTAATCTTGCTTTATTTTGGGCTGTACTGTAAAACTAACTTCAGCGAGGACTTTCATACATGTCTTTCAGTACTGTGATAAGGCAAACTATTTTGGAAATAAATGGTATCCTAATCTAATCAAGATAAAATGTTAAGATGACTTGAAATAATAGTTTTGTGAAGTTGAACTTACAAATAAGCATGTGTACTGTGTCCTGAAGAGTTTAAATTACAGCGTATCTCTTTCAAAAGGCCCATTATGTAGTAGAAATGACTAAACTTAACATTGTTTGACGGAGATAACAGGAATGTTGAGCCACTATCCGCCATTTTCACATTTCTTTACTCAAATCCACCCTCCCCTTCACCTTTAGCTTGCCAACAAATATAGCCCTCAAGTCCTAAGGGCATTGACCGGCCAGCGAGGCTAGGTCATAAGTTCGCAAGCCAAGGCCCTTCCTTGGAAATTACAGAACTTCCCACTTGGCAGCAAACAGTTGAAGGACCTTGAGAGGTCCAATCCTAAAATCCAAATACTGTTTTTTTAACTTTTTTGTGTGTCTTGCGTTAAAGGTTGGAAAGTGGGAAAGAAATATTCAGAATAGGTTAAAGGGAAAGCTAACAATAAAAGTCATTGAATAATAAATTAATTATTATATTCCAATTATACGATGGGGACAAGTCTGAAAAGTTGATACTGTCATTAAGAAATTCTTTAGAAAAAAAGTGTAATTCAAAGATGGCATAATGATATTGAAATTTTAAGCTATGTGACAGCAATACATATTGAAGGTTAATTCTTCGATGTACTTCTGTTGAAGGAGAACCAGATGTTATAAGGACAAAAGAAGAATAAATTTCCTTCTCAGCATCTAACAAAATATTGCTTTGTTATGGAGACTAACATCGTTTTCAGACAAGTGCTTTTTTGACATATTTGTAAATTGCTGTTTCACATGCACGTTATTCATTTATATGCAGACACAATTAAAAAAGCAAATTCATGTCATGCATAATTGAATGTCTCATTGTGTGCAACTTTTGCTAGCATGCAGCCAAATACTGAAAACAAAAATGTGTAACTGACATAGGCCTACATGTAAAAACAAAAACATATATATCAGAAGATGCAGTCCAAATGAAAAAATATTACAAATGCTAGTTGAATTAAAATTCGCTTCTAAAGGATGCATGGTAGATTCCTAATGCTTGTGATGTTGTATTTGAAACACTTTCTTCTTCAAATGCTGATGCATACATGTAGGAGCATCAAAAGCAAAACTATATTGATTTTGAGCTTAGTTAATATAACTCCACATCCCATCTTCTTCAACTGTTTGTAAAATATTGACAAATCACATTTTGTATAAGTTGGACACCAATTTTGAGGGTTCTAACATGCATTTTTGTCAGTTCTGACCGGAGGTGTCTCACAAGAGTTAGAAGTGATATGTGAAAGTGGAAAACAAGTTCGATTTAGACATCTTGGTTATAAATGTTCAAATTATCCTGCCATTCCATCATGAGCTTTGCTAATCAAAAAGTTACCTGTTGGAGATTTCAGACTGCTAAAATGCTTACTTCATTTCTTCAACATTCAACAAAATTATGACTATGTATTCGGTTCTATGATTCAAAAATTAAAAAGAATTAAAATAAACCATTAAAGCTTTTGCTTCCTTTCCAAGATGAAAACTGTTATGGGGTATGAATTTTATATGGGTTATGGAAAATGATTCCACAAACAGATCAATTTCGCCTTGATGGCAATGAAGTAAGTGAAGATAATTCTAGGTACCTTCATTTTCACGTTAAAAGGGGAAAGACCTGCCATCAGAGAACTCCAAAAAATATATTAATGTTAAGGAAACTTATGGTATTCAAGCAAATTTAGCTGTTTGGTTCTCTGCAAATTATCAACAAACCTCCTACATGCTTTCAACATGATGTAAGCGAAAAAATGTCTACCTTCATTTCCATGTTAAAAGAGGCAAAGAAAGCCAAACTTAAAAAATATTGATATTTTAGCAAACGAGTGATATTCTATTGGTATAACTTTATACCACAGATATCAATGACTCTTGACTGAAGTTTAAAATCCTGAATTATTATTGCAAATTGGCATACTGTGTCTATGGTGATTATCAGATGAAGAAGTTGTATAGCCCTAATCAATTATTATATGTAGTGTTATGCAACTTCAAAGCAAAGTCTCATACAGCTGCCTATTCTTTACTACTAAGAACAACACTCAACAAAACCTCCGACTTGGCTCCAAGTCAGCCTTAAGGGAAATGCAAAGTGTTTTAGCAGCTTGTAAACAGAGCCTTGACCAAGTCTTGATGTTGGTTGCCACAGGTGTTGCACTAATCAAACAGCTAAGACATATTTTTATGGGCAAGTCTGAGGACAACAGTAAGCAAGATTGACTCAAGTACTTGGTGCTTGTTCCTGTTTGTGACGTTCAATTTTCTTCAGCTGTGCTCTACTGGTGGATTCTTTATAACTTAAATATAACATACTCCCTGTCTAATGTAGGCCTATCTAATTGCGGTGTGTGGTCATATGACTTACTTCACTGGCACGTAGACATAGACGTGCATGTCAACCGTTTCTCCGGGGGGTGGTCGCTATTTTGCCCTTAAATGTTAACATGTTATTATATTACCAGGGCAGTGGATCTGCCCAGATGTTAGTTAGTTATTGACTAGATTTGCCCTGAAGCGAATTGCATGTATAAGTAAGAGAAAAGATATGCATTGATACACAATAAAAAAATTTTACAGAAAAAAGAAACATAGCTGTTACATTATATGTCTCTTCATTGCGGTGATACCTCTTTAACAAAAAGGAGCCCTATCAAGAGTCCATCCAAAAAAAACAGCCTTTGAGGACATTTTCATAGTTGGTTATTTATTTTGCATTTTAAATAATTAGGTTTGATAATACTATTTTAACTGAAAGATTATTATTGATTATTGATTAACTTTATGTATTGATTGGGAGTCCCTACACGAAATATGAATTTCGCTATCAAGGGACCCCCATTACAAGTCATTAAAAAAATTAGGAAATTAGTGAAAGATGATTATTCAAAAGTAAAAATGTATCTATTACAAATATGGCAGTTATCAATTAAACAATGTTGTAGAGTAGGACTGAGTGATAATTTTTCTAATGCATATTTCATAACCAAGTAGACTACGGGAGTATATTTTATCTTTGAAGAGATGAAATTCGGAGGAAGCCATAGGAATTGCACTTTTGCTAATAAGCATTTCCTATAATGATGACACTTCTATCAAATAGTGCTTCACAGCTTACTAACATTAAAATGAATTATATGCTTATTAACAACTTGTAGGCTTGTTGTCATGACAGCTTACTTTGAATTAGATGACACACAGATGCCTATGAAAGTTTAATTAGTGACTATTATGACCGATTGATTATGTTGTTATGTATTCTAATTAGAGTCTGTTTTGGTCAGTGGGACAAACTAACTTTTTTTAATCTCGTTATTAATCATAATGTTACTATAACATTGAGAAAGGTAGCTTAACCATCAGTTTGCCGATAGCAAATTTTTACGTGATTTTCCTCCTCTTATCTCTAGCTTATCTATTGACTGGCCCAGTTCACACACACACGACATCTCTTATTTACTTTGCCCTGTAAGATAACACAAAGAGTGACTCACATTCAGAATAACGTGGCACTGCAAACTTCAAGTCATGCTTTCCGAGGATCAAAAAATGTCTATGAATATGACATTTTAATTAAGGATTACCAAGTATATTGTTTTAGGAGATCATTAGTGCCTGACACTTCTAGAATTCAAAATGGACTCATCACATCTTGCACAAACATCTGATTCTACAGTTAACACAAAGGAGGCTTTGTATTCAGCTCTTCAAATAGGGAAGTTCGAAGAAGCAGTTGCAATATTACGAAACCATCCGGAATTGATTAATTGTGAACTGAAGGGATGCAACTTCTCTGGAACTACATTACTTTTAGCATGTGATTGTGAAAGATATAGAATGACACAAGAAGGTCAGTTATGTAAACTGCAAACCTAACAATTGTAACTAAGCAGTACTGTAGCTCAGAGGCAGCATGCTGGGCTACTTACCCAGACTCAATGTTTTGACATGCACCTCAATCTAATAGTGTGGGTCCCAAGTTATGGGTATCTGGAGGGGGGAGGGCTCGGGAAGTGCAGGTGCGGGACATGCGATTTTCTCTTACTTGTTTTATAATGAAGTGATAGTAATTGGCATTCTTAATTATCTGTTAGAATATTTTAACATGCATCTGCACACTTATGTAAATTTGCAACATTTGAAAAGTATAAAATGTAAATCCCTCGTAAAATGCTCCTGATGAGTAACCCCTGACTATTTCTTATTAATTTTTATCTGTTTTTCCTTTTGAATGCTGAATGATATGTCTGCATAATTTTTTCAGATTTTTATGAAATTATTCGCTTCATGCTGGATAATGGAGCAGATCCCAACTGCCTAGGTTACTGGATATGGGCCACGGATATCTATCCTGATTTTGGCTACCAGAGGTATAACTCAAGAATCCCCTTGATGGTCGCTGCAGCAAATAGGAACCTTAAGCTCTTAGAAATTCTGCTTAATGCCGGCGCAAAAATCAACCAGACTAATTCCATAGGACAGACGACATTGCACGTAAGTTGCCTCCGAGCAATGCGTGATAATAGGAGCAACATCATCAAGAAACAGCTTAGCCACAATGCTGATGTGAATGTCCGAGATGTCCATGGCAGGACAGCCCTGCACTATGCTTGTGAAAACGCAAGAACTGATGCAATAAACCTTCTTTTGGAAGCAGGAGCTCAGCTGAATATTGTAGATAATAGCGGATTCAACGAACTTGAACTAGCAGCGCAATCTGACTGGGAAGCACTTCTAAAAGTAGAGCGATTAATTGATTCATATGATTATCCTAAAGAGGAAATAATTGAAGCTTATGAAACAGTAGCATGGTCCTCTTTACACCCTCAGGACACTGGTGCTGAAATAGAATGGGGCCCTGCAGTTGACTGTATGCGCAAAGCAACACTTTTGAGAATAGAGCATAATATTCCCAAGAAAGTTTCAGATCCTCTTGAATGTTATGGCTTCACAAAAGAGTGGGAGACTTTGGAAGAACTGCCGAGGTTGGAGAACTCTGAAGAAATTATGCTACAAGCGATGCTGTCAAGGGAACGGATCTATAGGGGAAGACACAGTCTGATACCGTTTCGACAATATATATCTTTTCAGCGTACGTACATTTACCGTTTTGCAGCTTATTACACAGTCGATGTTTACTGACAGATTGGTTGAACAGTTGACAGCTTTATTCACATCTCTCTGAAATTTTCTTGATACTTTGTTTCGGCAGATGCATATCATTCGGTGATGTTCTGCTCTTCCAGAAACAAACATAAATGATATTTGATCTTGAGAATGTTTTGAGTGTTTTGACTTTAAAAAATTGTAGGGACCACAACTGTTACATGACTCGAGCTGTTCATGTCTCAACAATGACTAAAATGGTTGCCCAGCAACGAAAAAAACTGTTCAAAATACCCTGATTTCAAATATTTTAACATCTATACCTATGTTTTGAAGTAAAGTAATCAGAATTTTGAAATACTTTTAGATACTTCCTCTTTTGATTCAGTCAGTCTAGGTTCCATGTTTATGTTTTATTTTTTCAGGTTATCTGCAAGTGACTGAAAAACAGCTGAACGCGTTGCTTGTACACATCCTCAATCTGTATGAAGAAAGTTCTGTGGACCTTAACATTGAAGGATACAAGATGTTATTGTACTTCAATGACTTATTGGCGACATGGTTTGAACCAATATTTTCAAGATATCTTGAGTCACGACATGAATTTGATGATTTTGACACCAGCAGCATTGCCAAAACTGTTATGGTACTCACAGGTAATTGCCAAAGGATGAAATCTTTACTGGAAAATGAATCTGAGATCCTTCCTTCACAGGAGATAGTTGATTGTCTTCATGACTCCATATTTATTCTAACGGGGATCATAATGAAGTTGTACAAAAGAAATCGATCAATTCCAGGCTTTGACGAGACAGAAGAAAGCTTGGCGAAACAGATGTTGAGGGAAGTTATAAGCAAGATTGGTAATGTAATGTCACATCCTATCAAATTCCGGAGTCCAGTCCAACATATCATAATTGACAAACATATCATGACATTCTGTCTAAAGAAAGAGTTTGATGTGGAGTTGTTTCAGGACATTGATATTTGCAATGTTTTATTTGACTGTATCCAGGATATTGACGCTACAAACAGCAAGGGATATACGTTACTACTTCTTGTTGCTGAACAAATTTGCTGCGATGAATTTCCAATTTCACTGAATATCCTTAACTCTCTGATCAGTCAAGGGGCTTACATATATGCCAGGAACTGTGAAGGAATGACTGTTTTTGATTATCTAGCTAAAGGTGAAGGTGAAGGGTCAAACGAAGAGAAATCAAGGACATTGGAGATGCTGCGAAGTAAAGTTCCTCCCCTTCAAACTCTTGCTGCCATCAAAGCAAAGGGTGTGGCTTTGACTGGGGACATTCCAGATTCAATGAAAAGATTCATTGACTTGCATTGAATAAAAAGCCTTTCATGTTTGCAAGCATATATTACTGCTCTCAAAAATGAACTATGCTTGAACTGACTTCTTCTTGTAATGTGACAGTGTGATATCGCGTGACAGTTCCCACAGGTTAGCATCGGAAATCATACAAATCAGCTGTTCCATTTGATTTCAGAGCCTTATTCAGCAAGTGATGGCCAAGATTCAATGGGACATCACATTTATCATGACTGCAAAAACCACTTACCTAACACATATCTTTTGCATCGTTTGCAATACACGTTTATTTTGACTTTTTTGTCTTTGTCTCAGTGACGTATGTATTTATTGTCAATAAAAGCTAATGTTCAATCTTAGCCTTTTTTAGTTACTGCAATTTCAATAAGTATGAGCTTCTGCAATAGGAGAGCAAAAGGCGGCTATTGTGTACTTCATGTGATTGGTTGAGACACTGAATTTTGTAACTATAAAACAATTTGAATACCACAAAAATGTATCAGGTCAAGTGGACGTGCTTCGGTTGTGGTTGCTAAATTTCACATATAGCCAAATTTTTCCTTCTTTAGGTGTGTTCCTCGTTATCCTGTTTGTTGTATGGTAAACTCGAGAAATTAAATAATGCTGCTACAGCTGTACCATATTAGTTGGGGGAGACAGACTGGAGAAGAAACTATATCATTGAAGTGAGAGATAGTTCTTATCCACAAAATTAGCTCTTCCACAAATGAAACTTCAATCTAATTTTGCTTTGCAATTCCTTGCCATTATAATATATTATCTGCTTATTAACAGCACCATTGAGTCCTTTGATGTCCTCACAATGATACTGCTCACTTTGAATTCCTAGGCTCAAAGGGGCTCTATGAAAATTTCATTAAACAATTTAAAATGATTACAAAACCTTACAGTTGTAAAAGTTGTTATATGGTTCACTGATGACATTTATAACTTTTAAGAGAGTGAAATATGAGGTTGTGGGTCAAAATTTGGTAAGTATGAAATTCTTGTCTCCAGTGTTTTACAATAATTCATGATGGCAGGAAGGCACGTCGAGGACCTGTTGTTTTCATTTGTCATAGACTGGGATATTAGCAAAATTTGTAACACAAAAAATATGTGGCAGAATATTTCTATCCCATCAAAAAATAGCATTGATGTGACCAACCCCCCTGAAAATGGCCTGTCTCCACCAACATTTTCTTTGAAAGATCGCATCACAAAAACGAGTACAGGATCCTGATTAAATTAAACTCTTCCATACATGGAGACTTGACTGGCAGTCTTCTAAAATCTAGTTACCAATTGCTGATATAATATTCTGTATAAGAGCAGGAGGTTGTTGTGTCAATGTCTCCAATATTGCGTCATTAGCATCACACAGGATTTGTTTCTTAATAAATATTAAAGGGAAACACATTCTGTGAGAAAACCATGTGCCTGATATTGTCTGAGAACCCAAGAAAATAACTGAACTATCTGTAGCTCTGTATCATTTATGTAAACCAAAATAAAGAGTATTTCTGTTGGCATGTCAGTTGTCCTATCTCAATTTGTCATTAGCAAACGCATTCCTGCTCTATTTTGACTGCATATTTCTGAACCAAAATCACTATGAACATGTGTCTGGTGTTAATAAGGTCATTGCATGCACATATTGTCAGACTGCCAGCTTTGTACTGGTCCCTGCAAAGATTTTTGCCTTAATTATCATTAGCATCGCGCTGTCATTAGCATCATGTCAAAAATGGCTTATTGCCTTTACCTCACTAAAATTTTGTTGCAGGTGACTGGGGTTGAAATTTATTGAATATACAGTCAAACCTGCTTGAGCAGCCACCTGCTGTAAGCAGCCACTTCCAATTCCTCCCAACTGATTTTGCATTGTTTTACACCTGGATTAAGCAGCCACCTGCTGTCTGTGGTTAAAGGCCAGTGTTTTCAACCCCAAATGGCCACCCTGACCTGTATTAAGCAGCCACCTAAGCTACCCCTATCTTGTTACATAACTGCAAACCAGCATCCAATTGCATAACATGATGGGGGCAGCATAGAAACAACTAACAAAATATGAATTTCATTGTAGCCAGATTACAATAGCAGAGTTTCCATGTGCTATTCATCTATTTAAAGTTCATTCAATTCAAATCAAATGTTTAAACAACATTTAATTGGTTAGAATTTCATTATTCATTGATGTTATGGCTATTGATTCACAAATTGTTTTCACTGTGAATGGAAGATTTCAGCCAGCTCCAAAATCACACCTCCATTACGCAGCCACCTGCCTTAAGCAGCCACTTTTGTCCATTCCCTTGACTGGCTGCTTAACTCAGGTTTGACTGTATATTATCAATTGATGTTTTAGCAGAATATAACATACCATTTTTGCATTTTCCTAGCATCTGACATGCTTAGTATGAAGTTTGATGCTTCTCTGAGATTACTAATCGAATATGGGGTGCCAGTGACATTTTACCATTGTCTAGTATCTGAAATATGGCTCAGCAAAGGCATTGGGCACAAGAGGGAGTTGTGGAGATCATTTTTATTATTCAGAATCCAAACTATTGGTGAAAAGAGTAGTTTTGTTTTTGTTTGTAAATTTGTCATTCAAGAAAATGTCCTATCTCAATAACTATTGGTCATAGAGACCTCAAATATAGCTCAATGTGTGCAGAATAGCCACTTTCCCATAAGTTGGTAATACATTCTTCTGCTCTAAGTGGTGACGATTTCAAGCTATAGGCATGATGCTAATGACGCACATATTGTGTATTTAATTGACCAAAATTCATTTTTTCAAAAAAAATTGGTGCTAGAGACCTGGAATGTGCAAGTCACCTGCCTAATCATTGGTAATTGATTATTTAGCCCGAAGTGATCACGATTTTTCATTTATAAGTGTGATATTTAAGACAGTCAAAAAACATCACAGCTGTATTTATCACCTCAGTACAGATCAGCAGTGCATTTGGACCCTTGGACATGAAAGTGCAGTGATAGCTGATTGTTTGACCTACCCAATGCCAACTTTAAAAGGCATTTCTGGACCGAAAAATTTTCAAATATTTTTCAGCTGAAATTTCAAGGTTTTCAAATTTTGACCCTTGTACATCTAAAAAACCTTTTTATACGAGAAATTTTCAGAGGAGCATAACTGATCTGGGATACTATGTTCTCCATTTTACTTCAGGGACTGAATTTTTCATATGTTAGATGATATCTTTTACTATTGTTTTTGAAAAGTCTGATATCCTTAGAAGTCTAGCAGGCTTGAGAACATAACAAATTGCCAAAACTTCGCATAGTTATATTGATTTTGTTTGTTGCGCCATGATGTATTTAATCACGCAAAATAAGAACAATGATGCATTATTTTATATCAGTTTATTCAGTCCATAGAAATACATAGAATGGACATGAGGCTGTATGATGCCACCTCAAGATGAGGTCACCAAATCCGCCATATTGGAACTGCCCTGAGACATGACGTCACAATAGACTGATTATGATGCGACGTCATGCCATTGTTATAAGTGACATCACAGTTACTGGTGACGTCACGGTCCATTTTGCCAGTATTCAGGGCAGTTCCAAGATGGTGGATTTGGTTGCTTCATCTGCCAGAGCCTCATGTCCCTTCTATGTATTTCTATGATTCAGTCACATTGACAACATAAACCACTCCTGTGTGCTCTGAATAATAAACAAATGCATTGGATTTATATTCTAC
Source organism: Platynereis dumerilii (assembly GCA_026936325.1). Taxonomy (NCBI): domain Eukaryota; kingdom Metazoa; phylum Annelida; class Polychaeta; order Phyllodocida; family Nereididae; genus Platynereis; species Platynereis dumerilii. The sequence goes on along the minus strand of JAPTHN010000046.1, from coordinate 998,683 downwards.
CCAGCATGCAATGTCACAATTTTCCAGCAATCATAGACAGAACATGCTTTGGTCTGGAACTAACTTGATACAACATCTGAAGAAAATCAAATGCACATTTTGTTGGACGTGTGTTCATAAAAGAAATATATGGGCAAGAAAATAGCTGTTCATTGCTTCACATGCACGGTGTTATAAGTCACGTAACACAAATAGTGCATATAGGATGGTCAGGATATTAGTAGCAAGCACACACGGGAAGTACTTTGGCATATTTGATATGCCATTAAAAGATAACAAGGGACACGGTTTACAAATAGATATAGATAAGAAAATGTGAAAATTTCAATCTCCAACTGCACAGACATAGCTAGGTGCAGTAAGTTCATTTCAATCATTAATGCATTTAAACGCCAAGGATCATTCAGAAAGCAATGAGCGTTTAACTTTTCCAATTACCAAATACTTGACAGTGATGTAATAAGATATAGAAGACATGGTGATAAATATTGTTTGCTTTGGTAAAACCCCATTAGTTGATTATGATTAACTCACTTGGACAATAAAGCTCTTAACTTGCACCAACATGAATGTAAATAAAAAACATAGGCTGTGCCGCAGCAAACCTTCAGCGAATAACACATTTTGAAACATTACAATTACACCATAAAATTTATGTGTTTACCAAATTGCATATTGGTATGCAATAGTTGTCGAGTCATGGCCTTCAATAATGTCTATTTGCCCGTTGCCCTGCCATCTGCCTATCTGCTTGCCAGAGTTTGTAAAACAAAGAAAAGGCCTTATTACTACAATAGTAGGCTAATTTATGCATATGGTACAGTTTCATGTATGAACAAAGTATAGGTTATATGAGCCGTCAGTTGGAAACCAAAAAATATATTATGCTGTTATATTTTTCTCAAGTTTTTCCAATCATTCAAAAAGTGTTAAATACACATCAAAAGGTTCTGCTACATTGTATAGGTGATATGTGTAGAACATTTCATTGCTGTATATGCAATAGTTAATTTAGCGGGCTCCGAGGTGAAAAAAAGTATTTCAAATATTTTTTCTCAATTTTACACAAAAAGTATAGAACATCTATCAGTCAGACCATGAAAAGGCACACCTAGGCATGTAAGCCATATGTGTACCAAACTTTAACCATGTATCATTGTACATGCAAAATTTTGAGAACAAGTCCTGGGCCAGAAACAAAATTTTTTTTGTTTTTCAATATTTCAAGAAGTATATAATATTTTCCATCAGACCTTTCAAATAAGGCATATGTGTAGTATTGTGTACCAAATTTTATCCATGTACATGTATGCAATGGTGATCTTGTCTTAGCCCGAATTAAAAAAAAAAGTTTTTAATATTTTTTGTGATTCGTTCAAAACGTATAGAATATCTATCAATGCCACCATCACAAGGCACAACTAGACCATATAGGCTACATCTGTACCAAATTTCATCAATGCACATGCAATAGTGACTGATCCTTGGCCAGGAAACGAACAAAAATAATTTTAATATATTTTTTAATTATTTCAAAAAGTATGGAATATCGATCCATCAGACCATGAAAAGGCACAACTAGACCATACAGGCTATATGTGTGCCACATTTTATCAATTTACATGGAATAGGGGCCGAGTGCTGGACCAGAAACGATCTATCCACCGGCCGCCCGGCGGACGGTCAACATTTTGTCCTAGTGATAACAATACCTTCAGCGAACAAGTTCACTGAAGGTAAACACCAATCATTTCCCTTTCAGCCTGTTTGGAGAAGTGTTCCCCACATTTGGCAATATCAGGTACTTACAGCAGATTCACTTAGTATGAGTTGCTATGGATAGTTTTATCACTGTCGACGTAGCATTTTAAGCCTGTCTGATTGGTCAATGCCCAATAAAACTTCCTCAAAATCTCTATTTTGAATGCAGGAAGTTTTGAAAAAGCAATAATTATGCTTCACTGAGCAGCTAAGTGTGGTTTGTAGATAAGATTAGCAGGTAAACACTACTACCATCAAACACGTCACTGGACTTGACGTACGTGCTTATGCTATTCAAATTAGTTTTATGTCATGTCATTCAGTTCCTCAACCAATCACATGAACTACATTTGCTACGTTTTGCTGTCATATTCCAGAAACTCATACTAAATGAAATTGCTGTAAGTTATTTATTGGCTGGAAGTATTCTAGAAGTACTGCGAAGGAGTAAAATGAGGCTCTGGATGGGGTTTTGCGTCCCCCTGTCCCTGGGCCATTTTACTTTTGAGTTCCCTGTCCCTTTGCAATATTACTTTTGAATTCCCTGTCCCTCAGTTCTATTTTGTGTCCCGTGTCCTTCAGGGTAAAAAAATAAAAAAAATCAGAATGAAATGACAAAAAATATTCGCAAAGACTCTCTCTTCATATGTACAGACTGTCATTGGCATTTTAATTTGTATACCTTGATACTCGATTGTCATATCTTTGCCTTTTTATCTTTTTTGAATGCATGTTGAAGTGTGTATGCCATATCATGTTGGCGTACTCCGGCTGTAGCCTCACATGAGTCTTGAATAGCAAGGGATGGCTTACTTCATCCAGACTGGGGATTGTGTGTTTGATAAGGCCAAGGATTTTGTTGTCCTTTTTTTTACTGAAAAGTTGACATGTTGATGGAACTTGAGCTCTTTTTCTTTGTGAACTCCAAGATCATTCTCAACTCTGGTTGACTGCCAGTGAAGTATTTTTGCATTTGGTATCATTGAAGCACAGTTGCCCACTGGTCCGTCAGGTTTTAAGGGCCTGTAGTAGGTCTTCTTGTAGGGTGGTGTAATCCCCATAGTTCTAGATGACGCAATAAATTTTCTCGGTCATCCGCATATATTTGGATGGTTGATGTTGTGACATCCGAAATGCCGTTTATGAAACGTAATTATGATGTTTTAAGCTTCCCTTCAGAATACCGCTGACTACTTTTGTCCATGCCACGAATCTCCCATTCATGATCACTTTTTGCTTTCAGCCTATTAAGATATACATTCAAGGGATGAGCCTCTTATGCCATAACTTGACAGTTCCTGGAGAAGCTAGAGTTTGGGGCACTATCAAAAGCCTTACTACAGTCCAAATAATCATGTTTAGCAGGATCTCTTCCTTTATGGATTTGTTGAAGATAATAGTCAGAGGTTCAGACAGTGTCTCTGTGGTTTCCATCCATATATTTGTGGACCTACTCCATCTAGGCATAGTCCAGGGGCCTTTGATATTAGAGTTTAGCCAGCTTCTTGTGCACTAATTCCTCGGAGATCTCATCTCAATTGTGGTTAAGCATTGCTTGCCACAGCGAGAGTGGAGTGTGGGTATGGTGGTGATGTTTTCTCTGGAAAGGACAATTGAGAAGTGGTGGTTTAGAAGCTCTGATTTTTCTTCTTCCTCTTTGACTTACTTTGTCTCCTTAGGAATTGACCAGATCACCCTTTGTGGATTTACTCTTTAGTTTGAAGTTCAAGTATTGCTAGAAAACCTTTGGTTCAGTCTTGATGCTACAGGTTATAGGCCTTTAGGTCCTTTTTTATAGCGATGTCTTAACCTGGAAGAAAACTTTTCTTATAAAAAGTCTGTTACAATGTAAGCTATAGGAAGATTGTGAATCAACAGAGGCGATATTTTTTCCGTGTGAAACGTCATCAATATGTGTGTATATGTAAATTGGGCTACAGAACTTAATACATGTCCGATTTTCAAAATTTAAAAACCTGCATATATCAAATAAACTCCTCCGAATTCAATGCACTTATTAATTTTGCTGTATTTGCAATATTAACTTCGCAAAAAGCTTTTCGGCGCATTTCGCTGCAATGGTGCAAAGTTGCAAAATCCCAGTTACCACAACAAACCAGAGGCAGATCCATTTTTTTTTGTAGGGGGGGGGGGCATCATACACTTAATTTCAGTAGTTCTGAATATGTATCATAACAAATCATTGCCATTATCAGGTTTTTTTTTGGGGGGGGGGGTTGGACCTTTGCATGTTTTACAAAAATCTTATATGTAACATGATTCATTTTTTCAGATATGGGTAACTGTGTAAAATGAAACTACATAACAAAATAACTTATAAATTAACCCTAACTTAGCATATATATTAAATTATTTGCATGCTGGCTCATTCTGTTACAGTTTTTAAAAGAAGGCACGACCAAAGTCGCTATAGTACCCTTTTTTAAAGGGTACTTTTCTTGTTAAGTCACTGCCCAACTGGTGTGTCAGTTTAGAGCTGGGGTTTTATGTCAATGGGTAGCTTTATGATAGTGTAATGTTTCCAAAGTTATACCCCATTCTCAAGAGAGCACTTCAGCCTCTGTGTCAGTCTGTGAGCAACCTGAAGTGCCAGGAGGTAACACATGGAGACAGGATTTTTTTGTGGCAAATCAGCAGCTACCTTGTTTTGTCAATCTGGCCTTGTCTTCTCCAAGATACCATGGCTCCCAGATTATACTTGAAAATCTTTGGACATCGGAAAGGACTTTGGTTACCTCAAGAAAGCATGAGGCTCTGTGAAGCAGAGATGATTTTTGGTAAATCAGAAATGACCTAGTCTCATGCAGATTACCTTTTTTACAGAAGACCTATTTCCCTTAGGATAAATTTACCTCGGGGAAGTACTGGTTTTCCCTTTCTGAACAACCATTAATTTTAACTCGAAGACAATACTAAAGATTTTACCCTGCACAGGAAAATGCTGTCACTGAAGCAAAATATGGGTGAAGCGATGTTGTGAAAATGAGGAATATAACTCGAGGAATGGGGAGGGAGGGAGCCGGAAAAACATGGAAGATATAAATAAGTGAGAGGTTTGACTTACAGTTGCAGCATGTTCAAGATTTGATCTCTTCTTGCCATTTTTCATGGGTGTATTAGTCACTGAGTACGTTTAGATTTAGTCCTTTCCTGGAAAAAGCTCCTTGAACTCCTTTAAAAAGCAAAAGTAGGGCTGACTCGATTGCATGCTGTGAGGACGGGGCATAATAATGCCAATTTCGATACTGTGTCTGCAGAAAAAGAGGACAGTCACTTGTCTTTTTTTCATACTTATGTAAGTTCAGAATTTGGTAATAAGTCTGACATAAGAGTGGATTTGATAGTCAGCCATATTAGATCTATTGCAAATATTATTATTTGTGAATCAGATCACAACTAAAGGCAAAATGCAAGCATTATATGCGAGAGTGCTTGCGTTGCTCAAAGCTGCCCACGGTCGTCCTGTTTTCTTCATTGTTGATACGATTTTTTTCACCATTTATGGTGCTTGTAAGAGAAGGAATGAATCATTCGTGAGCACTGAGCAGTGGGAAATTTGCTGATGCTCCAGCTGCCAATAATTCAAATTCAGGACCTAACAACTGGTCTTAAGCATGGGGTCATCTGATGACAGGAAAATCACAAAAATGTCTCAAATAGCCATCGACCAGAGCGCCGGAATCGCTGCAAATGTTTATAATAACATTCTGAAAGAATTTGTGATGAAATGGGGTCAGGCAAAAAACTCTTTTGTTGGCAAAATCATCTTCCAACAAGGTGGAGCACCTGTTCATACTGAATAGAAGACTCAGGAGTGCCTCAAAACAAACCTGCTGAGCAAGGTGGAGTGGCACCCCTTGTTTCCTGAGCTGGACCCAGTGGATTATTTAGTATAGGCAACTTTGAAGGCAGAATCAAGCAAGTTATTCCAACCCTCGCAGTAAAGTTAAAGGCTTCCATCATGTCTACATGGGGCAAAATGTTGGAGGAGTGCATCAGACATGCTTCCGCATAATTTCGGTCTCATCTGCAGAAAGTTATCACAGCAAGGGGTGCGGAATACAAAAGTAAAATGGCCAAGGTACAGGGAACTCAAAAGTAAAATGGCCAAGGGACAGGGAATTCAAAAGTAAAATGGCTGAGGGACACAAAACCTCCAATTTCATCTCTAGATCTGACGATAGGCCTATACAGGGTGTTTACCAAAAAAAAGGACAGACAACGCAATTTGTTTTGTTTACAGTTTATTTTGTGCCAAGCATCATTGCTCAGCAAAACATGATTTGCATAATATATTCAGAATGTTTACTCATTATTCCTGGCCCTTGGCCATTTTACTTTTGAGTTCCCTGTCCCTTGGCCATTTTACTTTTGAGCATGACTTGCCTGGCAATAAAGATTACATGAAACTCAACTTAGAGACTTGTGTCCCAAGTAGTTTTTAGTAGTAATGAGGTTAAAGACAATATGAGATCTTCCAGATGTCCGCCACAAGCCAATCGATCCATTTGGTGCGTGAGTTTTACCCTGAGAACAGACTAATGACTTTTTGTGATAGCTTTTATAGCCTTATGTATGGTTTTCCACACATATTGTTGTAGGGTTGCTATTTTTCATCAGACTTTTTTTATCCATTACTTAAATCTATATCCTGACAAATGTTATTTAGGGGCAATGTTCAAATTTACAAATTCACTTATAAAGCCTTCGGCTGAAATCAAGGAAAATTTATTTCTAAACAAAGGCTTTACTATCTATTCATAAATGCAATCTAAATTCACTTGGTTATAACAGAAAACAGTGGTAGAATATTTAACTCTGATTCCATGGCTCAGTGAATCAAAATTCAGGGAATTGCATGATGGCCATTAAAACTGGAGGTTGCGATTCAAATTTACCAAATTATTCAGACATTTGATGCATCTGCAGGAAAAATTGACCTTTTAAAAGGAAGCGTTAAAATAAAATATAAAGATTAATTAAATAGACAACTCAACTGAATAAACAACTCGAACACTTCAAGAAGGTGGGATACATTGCCTATTTATTAGGCTAAATGACAAGACAGTTACTGGCACACACATAAACATTCATCGGATAAGACAGGAGGTGATGTGAAGATGGTCGAGACAGGGCAGCACAAATACTAAGTTAACAGAGAGCATGAATAAACTGATCATACAAGGAGCCCAAGAGTATTAGGTCCAAGATCAGGAGTTAGTGGAGTAGTAATTACAGATAGAAGAGAAATGAGTTATGAGATGTAATGGACAGGAGACAGAGATAATGCGAGACGCGGTGCAAATGTAGCTTGGGCCTCTCGAGTGGGATATATATACTGACGGTACCAAAGGGAAGCCCAGAGGCCAAGTTTCTGGATTTCGGCCTCGGAACAGCCCGCGGCTACGGCTGACGTAGCAGCACCCACTCTCAAAGAGTGTAGAGTGTACATGTAAGGGTAAGTCCTACATGTTTAATGAAGTCAGAGAGCTTGGAAGACAGCTGTGTATACTTAAACGGAGTGTTAGAAGTAGAAATAAATAAAGGAAAGGTGGCAGACGCCGGAAAATGAAAAATAATGTGTTTAATCAAACAATTAGCACAAACCGGTGAGTGGGAGCAACCAACACATGTGCACAATAAACCCTTTAGGGTTGGTCTTCGACCGCCGCACAGTGTAGTCTAGTGCTGAGAAGGTCTGGGTGAAGATGACATCAGACCTGGTGGGGAACCTGCCAACCCCCTAGGTAGATAGATATTCGCTCGGTCACAAGCAGGTGAAATAGGCCAACGACATGGCTGCTAATGCCATCAAATTTGTCATATGGTTGATTGATTGATTCTTTATTATTTAAGTGACAGGTACATAAAAATTAACAATAATACAACATAAACGACCTGTGGTACCCAGCCTTCTGGGGGCTTATCTGTCACTATAAATCAATTAATATTTAAATTTACCAGAGGGTTACAAATTACAATTACATAATTGTCAACATATTGAATTATTAAATGTAACAATTAGAACTTTCTTTCAAAATACACAAGTGAACTTTAAATGTAGAGATATTACAAAATTACACTCAATTACAATATCATATAACTGGAACTTTAATCATTTTTGTCAAAACACATGAAAGGTTTTCTTAATACTTAATTTCATAAAGAAGATACATCAAATTAAGTATTGTATAAAATGTCATTTCTTGATTTTCAAGCACTAATAATAAATGTGCTAACTTTATATTGTTCATTTGTCATGATATGTATAAATTTTTCAAAATCTGTCATATGTTCAAAATTATTTACAGAGATACTAGCTTACAACAATTCCCTATGGTACTGGTAAACTGGACATACACAAATAAAGTGAAACTCATCCTCAATTAAATTACCTTTATCGCAAGTTCTCTCTTCTAACTTAATGCCCCTAAACCGTCCAATTTCTATATTTATAGGGAGAATTCCTAATCTAATTTGTGCAATTAATGATCTCTGTTTTCTATTTTTTATATAAACATATTCTTCACATAACAATTTATCTTTAAATTTCATATATGTTCTTAACTTTGGTTTTAACAATACAGATTCATGCCATTCAACATTTCTTATATCAATTAACCTTTTTTCTATCAGTCTCAAATCACAGGTGTTTCTCTCATCAAAATGTGAAAGACCTACATACTTAAATATTTCTTTTATACAACTCGACCAACCCCTTACTTTACAAAGATCCCATGTAAATACTTTTTTAGTCAAGCGATTTTCATTCATAAGCAAAATCCTATTCCAATATCTAACCATATTTACATTATGTCTTATTTTGCTAACATTCCATCCCATATCACCTTCAAGACCGCTATGAGCAGCTTTATTATGGACACCGAGATAGTACCTTATTGCTCTATACTGAATTTTATCAGCAAGGGCAGAAATATTGTAACCCCATATTCCCGAAGCGTAATCCATAACTGGTATAACATTAGAAAAATATAGTTTTTGATAAGTATTAAATCCAACATTTTTCAGGTTTTTAAATTTATTTATAACTCCACTTAAGGCTCTACCCGCTCCGCCTGCTAGTACGTCTGAGGCTATATGTAAATCTAAGTGTTCATTAAAAATTAAACCCAAGTATTTATATTTATTTACAATTTCTAAAGTACTGTTATTACATTTGAAATTCCAAGTTGTCCCTTTTTTCTTTCTTGGTCTGAAGTTTACTATTTTTGTTTTGTCAGTGTTAACTTCTAACCTGTACTTATTGCACCATTTTTCAGTAGTCAACAACATCTTTTCTAGATCTTCCTCGTTTTTTGCAATAAGAACGATATTATCTGCAAATGCTAATATAGCAACTCGACTCTCATTAATTTCTATTCCGACATTTAAATCATTTATTTCTTGAATCAAACTATTAATAAAAATACAGAACAAAGTTGGAGACAGGGGGTCACCTTGTCTTACTCCGCTTTTTATGTTAAACCAATCAGTAGTTTAATTATTCAATTTTACACTGGCTGAAGTACATTCATATAAAGCTTTGATATTTTTATATATATTTCCTTTTATTCCATTTTTAAATAAAACATAGAAGAGCAGCTCTCTGTCAACCCAATCGAAGGCTTTTTTCATGTCAACAAAAGCACAGAATGTTTGAAGCCCTTCAGATATTCTATTTCTTATTACAGTTGACAAGACGAATATGTGATCTTCACAAGACCTATCTTTTCTGAACCCATTTTGTTCATCTAAGTATATTCTGTTTTCTTCAAAGAAACTACTAACCCGTAAATTTAAGCAAGTTGTGTATAACTTCCCTACACAGGATAGAAGGTTGATTCCTTTGCTGTTCAATGGTATTTTTAGATCTTTAGTGGGACACTTAGGTATTGGGAAAATAAGGGACTTTTGCCATGATCGCCAGTAGATGGTTGAATGGGACAGGTTTGGGCTGGCTAGAGATTTGGTGGTGATCTAGAGACCTCAACGCCTGAGAGAGTGAGGGAGTGTAAATCTCGGGGAGGGGGAGGCCTTGGTCAATAGACCAGGATCACAGGCCTGAGAGATACACTTTAATGGTTGATACTACTAATTCCTGGCTAGCCAGTTACACAACAAATCTAATTGAATTAGAAGAAGTAAAAGGAAAAGTGGAAATGAAGAGGTTGGGTGACCCAAAAAATTTACTCAGGCGTACATAAGCTGGTCGAGTCGGTCCATCGCTTCTGGACGGCCCCGGTATGTGATTGGATTGGGGTGTGTCACACAACGTCAAATCGGCAGGAACTGGCTGGGGAAGAAGGATGCGAGCAGCCATACTGAATTAACCACTTTTACATGGTAAATAAACAATTAATTCATCTTAGACTAAGAAAGAGACAAAGGAGAAATGAAGGTTGGGTTTTGAGATAATATATCTTCAGGATGATATCATTTAATTCTGTCATTTGTGTCCATTGGCTATTCCATTTAAATATGTCATTAAGGAATTTATTTGCGTATCTTCCTCACTACATCTGTACAGAAATATAGAATAGAATTAGTTCTGTAAAAGACCAAGAAGTACTTATATATAATTACAACTTATCATATTTCAGACAGCAACAAAATACCTCATATGCGACAGGAGCAACGTGGTAGAATGAAGATTCGAGGTCAATTTTTGATCTAAACTCAGCCAAAAAACTTTAATTATGCATTGTCAATATGAGATGAGTTTGAATTGGATCCTTACAGAGATTCTAAGCTGGTGTAACTCTTTCATATAACTTTTTAGTCCTTTGATCAGTGATACAACAGAATTTTTTGCCATCTGGAGTTTATTTATCACTTGTTTAGATGCACCATAGAGCAATTTTTTCCATGGTGCACATTAGGAGTAACTAATGCATTGATAGCTGTATTTATTGACTCTTTACTCCACCAACTTCAATGGTAAATCATCAAGCATTTCTGGAGTGTACCTTACAATGGTCAGGATAATGAGGAATAAATCTGAACAGCACATTGCAGACTGAGCCTTGACCAGTTATTGATGTTCGCTGCCTCATGTCTAGGATGATCGGACATCGAAGACTTTTTCAAGTTACACCAGTCAACAAAATTGACTCAAAACCTAGTGTTGCTGGTTTGACAGAATGAGCATTAACTTATGATTGCCAGTTGAGTATGTTATATCCTAATCAGTTTGCCCATTACACGTTTTTTTACTGAAACATCTTATCTCTAACTTATCTTTTGACTGGACAGGTTCACAAATACTGGACATGTGATATCTCACAGGGCAAAGTAAATGGGACAAAGAGTGACCCACTTTGAAAATGACATGGCAACCTCACATTTTGAGTCATGCCTGCTTCTGATTATCACAAAATGTCTAACAATATGACGTTGAATTAAGGATTACCAAAGGTATTGTTTGTGGGAATCAGTATCGCCTCCCTGTTGAACACTCCTAGACTCCAAAATGGACTCATCACATCTTGCACAAATGTCTGTTTCTAAAGTTGACGCAGAGGAGGCTTTGTATTCAGCTTTACGAAAAAGGAAATTCAAAGATGCAGCTGCGATATTACGAAACCATCCAGAATTAATTAATTGTGAACTGAAGTCAAGCATCTTCCTTGGAACTCCGTTGCTTTTAGCATGTAACTGTGATTATCAACAATACATGAGAAGCCGAGAAGGTCAGTTTGATGAACTGCACTCATAACATTTTTTAAAACTACCACAAATACTGAAGGTCAGGGGTAGCATGCGAATTTGTAAAAGTGTAATCACGAACATACAGACCCTAAACTTGGCTAAAACTAACCCTAAACCTAATTTTGACCCTAAAACTGAAACCTGTAGTCAACGAATGAATAATGAAGCACATGCACGAGTGTTAGTTATTACATATACATGAGCACTTATGCTCGTTTTTACACATCTACAAACTCGTACATGCTCGTTTTTTCACCTCCTGGAATTCGTGAACATGCCAAATAATGAAAAAAATATACTTGAGCATGCTGATATGCTAACCCTGACTTCTTGTTTGAAAGTTGCTTAGACAGTGGTGTATGGCAATCTCGAGTTGGACTCTGGGGAATCTGAGCAACTGTGGGGAGGCACCTTCAAGCCCCAAGCATGCAATTTTTTTGCAGGGCACTTGCTTTACTTTTTTATAGCAAATAATGAATTAATACTAAAATGTCATTATAAATAATTTGTTAGAATAATTTAACATGTGTCCGGAATGTTGCTATGTAAATTTGCAACACTCGAAAAGTGTAAAATGTAAATATGTAGATGAAATCTCATCCAGGTAGACAGGTCAACGCACTGGTGAAGAGCTCTTAGACATTTTAAGCAAAAGATTCTTGGATATCTTCTGGCTTATTTTAGATGTATTTTGTCGGGATCAAACTCTACAGGATTCGTTGTAACTTTTTGTGGCACCCACAGATTTGGTGAATATTTGACTATTTTTTGCCCAAGCATATTGAAGCCATACGAAGTTTGGGGAATCCCCATGTCACGCCTGACTGCCTACATTTGCACCAGACTCCGCAGGTAGAAATTTGACAATACACAGCCAAGAACTCAGATTCTGCTGTCTCATTAAAGGAAGATATTTAACAAGAATCAAGAAGACTCACCTGACCCACGATTTCAAGGAAGCCAATACCAATGAATACCTGACTTATTGATTTTATTCTTAAGTAAGATTTCTTATAACTTTCAACTCCCAGAAAATATAGAGTGCTCAACAGAAAACCCTCAACTCAGCATAGTCAGCAACAGACTCAACTGCCTGCCTGAAACAGTTTTACTTTTTCAGCTTATTTCAACCTTCAGAGATTATACAGTGCTCAACAGCTAACCCTCAACTTGGCTACAGACTTAACAAACTCAACTGCCTAGAACATTGTACTGACTTGACTTATACAGTCCTCAGCACCAAACTAACTCCTTTGGTCAGTCACATATTGCCTGATCCTCAACTCTAACTCCTTTGGTCAGTCACAAATTGCATGATCCTCAATTCTACCTCTTTGGTCTGTCATAAATTGCCTGATCCTAGATTCTAACAAACACCACTGGTCAGTCACAAATTGCCTGATCCTCAATTCTACCTCTTTGGTCAGTCACAAATTGCCTGATCCTCAATTCTACCTCTTTGGTCTGTCATAAATTGCCTGATCCTAGATTCTAACTTACACCATTGGTCAGTCACAAATTGCCTGAACCTCAATTCTAACTAACCATCTGGTCAGTCACAAATTGACTGATCCTCAACTCTAACTCCTTTGGTCAGTCACAAATTGCCTGATCCTCAATTCTACCTCTTTGGTCTGTCACAAATTGCCTGATCCTCAATTCTACCTCTTTGGTCTGTGATAAATTGCCTGATCCTAGATTCTAACTTACACCATTGGTCAGTCACAAATTGCCTGAACCTCAATTCTAACTAACCATCTGGTCAGTCACAAATTGACTGATCCTCGATTCTAACTAACTCCTTCAGACAGTCACAAATTGTCTGATTCTCGATTCTAACTAACTCCTTCAGACAGTCACAAATTGTCTGATTCTCGATTCTAACTAACTCCTTTGGTCAGTCACACATTGACTGATCCTCGATTCTAATTAACTTTCTGTACAGCCACCAATTAATTGATGCTTGTTTCTCAATCACTCCTTTGGTCAGTCACAAAGTGAATGACTCTTGATTCTCACTTAGGGGAGAGCGGGACACAGTGAGACGGCAGGCATAGTGGGACGGCGGCAGTAGCGCTTAACTGGTACTGTTTACAGATAAACCCTCTTTTGTATAATACAACAAGTAAATAATACAACAAGTAAATAAGTAAAAGACTGACCTATATCCTGAATGGTAACACAGCATAATAATAATAATAATATATGGATTTATATAGCGCTAATTTCAGTAAACTGCTCATCAGCGCTTTTTCAGATCAAATCACTTGTAGGAATTCTGGAACAAATGGGTTTTTAGATTCTTCTTGAAGCTTTCTAATGTTTGTGCAGTTCTCACTTTTTCAGGCAAACTATTCCAGAGTTTTGGTGCTGCATAGGAAAATGCTCTATCTTCAAACTTGTTTTTGTTGCATGGGGCGGGTTCTGCTAACAGCAGCTTGTGGTTGCTCCTCAGGTTATGTTCCTGTTGAGATTTGACTTGAACCAGTCCTTGAATATATTGTGGTGCTTGATTATTCACTGCCTTCCATGTAGTTGTCATCAATTTGAATTGAATTCTTGCTAAGATTGGTAGCCAGTGCAGTTTTTTCCTACTCTGGCTAACACTGTCATGTTTCTTCAGTCCCTCAATTAGTCGAACTGCTGAATTTTGAGCAACCTGAAGTTTATTTAACAATCGGCTGGTTGTCCCATACAACAGTCCATTCCCGTAGTCCAAATGGGGGGTGACAAGAGCATTGACAGCAGTTTTAACTATTTCCTTGTCAAGATTCTTTCGAAGTTTTGATAAATTTCTCAAGTTGAAATATGCGCTCCGGCACATTTTGTTTACTTGCTTCTCCATGGTCATATTTTTGTCAAACAGCACTCCTAAGTTGCGGACATGGTCTGCAGTTTTGATTTCAACATCGTCTACATTGATAGATGTCACATGAAGTTTCTTCAGTTGGTTTGGTGCTCCAATCAGAAGAAGTTCAGTTTTATCTCCATTATTACACAGCTTGTTGTCATGCAGGAAATTTCGGATTTCAGCAATACAATTTTCCATTTTCTGTTTTGCATGCTCTTGATCCAAAAAGGTTGGTTTGAAAGATAGAATAAGTTGCTCATCATCAGCATACTTCTGATCCTGTACTTGATTTCTTAGTGCAACTTCACTGACTGGAGCAACATAGGAGTTAAATAAGATTGGTCCGAGTTTGGAACCTTGAGGAACTCCAAAACTGAGTGGAAGTTTACTTGATGTATGTTCATTTATCACCACAGACTGCGTTCTTTCAGAGATGTAGGACTTGAACCACCTTAGAGCTGCACTTTGTACACCATATCTGTTATACAGTCTTTCTAGCAGAATATTGTGATCAATTGTGTCAAATGCAGCAGACAAGTCTAACAGTACCAGCATAGTCACCTCTCCATTACTCAGATTAAGCATGATATCATTATGGATTTTTGTTAAGAGGGTTTCCGTGCTATGAAATTGCTTGTAGGCTGATTGTTTTTCATCATCAAGATTGTTCTGAGTGAGGTGATCAACATACTGTTTGATTACAGCACTCTCGATGATTTTGCTCAGAAAAGAAAGGTTTGAGACAGGTCGATAATTCTTTTTGATCAGTTCAAGACCCTCCTTCTTCAAAAGTGGTTTGACAAGTGCATGTTTCAGTTCAAGGGGCATTTCTCCAATTGTTAATGACAAATTAACAATTTTAGTTATGATTGGCAGAAATTCATCAATGCATTCAAGCAGTAGCCATGTTGGCATTGGATCAATTTGGCAGTGTTTGACAGGCATATCAGTAATAAGTTTCTTAACTTCTTGTTCTGACAGAGCCTTAAACTGATGTAGTTTTTGACTTGGGTTGGTTTGAGAGGCGTCAATTGTGTTCTTACTTCCTGAATCTAACTTAGATCTGATGGTTTTAATCTTCTCATCAAAGAAGATGTTGAAGTCATTCGCCAGTTCTGTTTGATTTGGGTGATGGGGTAGAGGCAGATCCTGTTTTCTGTTTAGGCGAGAATTGAGAAGTTTGAACATCGCTTTGGAGTTTCCTTTTGTAGCTTTAATTTTAGACCTAAGATCATCTGATTTAAGCTGATTAAGCTTTTCATTGAATGCATTTCGTTTTTCTTTGAAGTTATTCCAGTCTTTTTCAAGACCTGTTCTTCGCCATAACTTTTCTGCTTTTCTCTTCTCCTTTTTTAGGGGTTTTATGTCTTGATTTGTGAATGAGTTGGGTTTGCGTACTGTCACAAGTTTAGTCTTAACAGGGGCGTGTCTGTCAAAAATCTTTTCAGTCGAATTGTAGAGTGCCACAAGTTTGTTCAAGTAGACTGATCGATTATGATGATGGACTTTTTGTGACAGATGCTGCTCAATATCCTTTTTGAATTTGGATATATCTATGCTGCGGGTCTTCCGGAAAGCAATTTTCCTCTGGGGATTCTTGCCTTTGTCTATGTCTAATCTAAAGAGTATGCAATTATGGTCTGATAGCAAGTCGCTGACTTCACAATCTTTGATAGTTGTTGTTTTATTAGTTATTACCAAATCCAGTGTGTTTCCATCTTTGTGCGTCGGTGAAGACACATGTTGTACAAGGTCGAACATATCAAGAATGTTGTTGAATTGGATAACTTTGGCATCATCTGGCTTATTTACGTGGAAGTTGAAGTCTCCAGCTACTATAGTTTCAGTGTGATATCTCTGATAGTGGGACAGGAAGTTTGTAAATTCATTGAAGAATTCTGATAAACTGTATCTGTTCTTGTTAGAGGGTTCAGGCCTGTACACCACAAGAATTGTTACAAATTTCCCATTTAATTGCAGTTGAATTTCCATGTGCTCAAAAGTTTTAGTTTTCATGCTTTCCTTTTTTGTTGCTCTAATACCCGTTTTTACAATGCATCCCACACCACCTCCTGGTCTGCCTTCACGGGGTGAACTCAAGTAAAAACATTCTCCATTTCTTTCCAGTTCAGCTATTTCAACTCTGTCATCTGCTTTTAGCCATGTCTCAGTAAACAGAAAGACATCAAGATCGAATTCATCCCAAAAATCTTTAACGATTTGTGTTTTTTGTCTTAGGCTTTGAGCATTCCATAAGCAAGCTTTCAGTGTTTGGGACTCATTTTTGTTAGGAGTTTTCCTGGGATTATCTGGGCCATGCAGAGAGACAGCTTCAGGTAAATTGTCTATTATATTTCTTTGGTTCGTCATATTGAAGTGGCCAGTGACTGTTCTGAATTGTTTCGTCAAATCTTGTAATCCAGTGCGCACAACATCAGAGTACAGTTTAACTATTCTAGACATACTTAAGCTATAATGAATCAGTAATTGTTTTATCTGAAATGGTATAGTATGTCAGAAATGGTACAGTTTGTCAAGCTAGTTGGCTCGGTTTGAAAGTGCTACTTACAGGGAACACTGGCAGGTTAATTTGTCAGGCAAGTTGGCTCAAGTAAGTTCGCAAGTCAATCAGTTAGTGATTGACCGAAGAAGAGTGTGTCAGAACCAATAGCCAAACAATTTGTGAAAGGCCAAAAAGCAGTTAGGCAGAATCAATAGCCAATCAATTAGTGAAAAGCCAAGGAAGAGTTAAGCAGAATCAGTAGCCAATCAGTTTGTGAAAGACTAAAGAAGAATTAGGCAGAAATGGTAGCCAATCAGTTAGTGAATGGCTAAAAGGAGTTAGGCAGAAATGGTAGCCAATCAGTTAGTGAATGGCTAAAAGGAGTTAGGCAGAATCAGTAGCGAATCAGTTTGTGAATGGCCAAGGTAGAGTTAGGCAGAATCGGTAGCCAATCAGTTTGTGAAAGGACAAAGGAGAGTTAGGCAGAATCGGTAGCCAATCAGTTAGTGAATCGCCAAAGAAGAGTTAGGCAGAATCGGTAGCCAATCAGTTTGTGAATGGCCAAGGAAGAGTTAAGCAGAATTGGTAGCCAATCTGTTTGTGAAAGGTTTAAGAAGAGTTAGGCAGAGTAGGTAGCCAATCAGTTTGTGAATGGCAAAAAGAAGAGTTACGCAGAATCGGTAGCCAATCAGTTTGTGAATGGCAAAGCAAGAGTTAAACAGAATCGGTAGCCAATCAGTTTGTGAAAGACTAAAGAAGAATTAGGCAGAAATGGTAGCCAATCAGTTAGTGAATGGCTAAAAGGAGTTAGGCAGAAATGGTAGCCAATCAGTTAGTGAATGGCTAAAAGGAGTTAGGCAGAATCAGTAGCGAATCAGTTTGTGAATGGCCAAGGTAGAGTTAGGCAGAATCGGTAGCCAATCAGTTTGTGAAAGGACAAAGGAGAGTTAGGCAGAATCGGTAGCCAATCAGTTAGTGAATCGCCAAAGAAGAGTTAGGCAGAATCGGTAGCCAATCAGTTTGTGAATGGCCAAGGAAGAGTTAAGCAGAATTGGTAGCCAATCTGTTTGTGAAAGGTTTAAGAAGAGTTAGGCAGAGTAGGTAGCCAATCAGTTTGTGAATGGCAAAAAGAAGAGTTAGGCAGAATCGGTAGCCAATCAGTTTGTGAATGGCAAAGCAAGAGTTAAACAGAATCGGTAGCCAATCAGTTTGTGAAAGACTAAAGAAGAATTAGGCAGAAATGGTAGCCAATCAGTTAGTGAATGGCTAAAAGGAGTTAGGCAGAAATGGTAGCCAATCAGTTAGTGAAAGGCTGAAGAAGAGTTAGGCAGAATCGGTAGCCAATCAGTTTGTGAAAGGCTAAAGAAGAGTTAGGCAGAGTCGGTAGCCAATCAGTTTGTGAATGGCAAAAGAAGAGTTAGGCAGAATCGGTAGCCAATCAGTTTGTGAATGGCTGAAGAAGAGTTAGGCAGAATCGGTAGCCAATCAGTTTGTGAAAGGCTAAAGAAGAGTTAGGCAGAATCGGTAGCCAATCAGTTTGTGAAAGGCTAAAGAAGAGTTAATCAGAATCGGTAGCCAATCAGTTTGTGAAAGGCTAAAGAAGAGTTAGGCAGAATTGGTAGCCAATCAGTTTGTGAAAGGCTAAAGAAGAGTTAGGCAGAGATGGTAGCCAATCAGTTCATGAAAGGCTAAAGAAAAGTTAGGTAGAGTCAATAGCCAATCAGTTAGTGAAAGGCTAAAGAAGAGTTAGGCAGAGTCGGTAGCCAATCAGTTAGTGAATGGCCAAGAGAAGGCTTTTGTGGAATCGGTTTCAGGTAGTAGGTGATGACAGAAGTTGCAGGCAGAAGTTGCAGGCAGATACTGTAACAAATAAATGAGCAGGCGAAAGAGTTGGTAAATTGAGGTTTTTTTTTTATAAGTACTGTTGGCTGATGGTTAGCTGCTGAGCATTCTTTGTTTCCTTAATTTTCTTTGTAGTCCACTTGGTTTCTGTGTATGTTTTGAATAATCTGAAAGTATGTTGAAAATAAAGACAATTCAATAATTGACAGTTGAAAAGATAGTTGAAAGATAGAAGCAAACAGTATAAGCAATATATAATTCAGGTGCTATAACACTCTTATGTATAGTATGTACTGTAATATTTATGTCAAAAGTATTAATGTGTTGGAGATAATTAGTTGCAAATAATCAACTGTAGTCCATCAGGTAAGAGACTGATCTGTAAGCAAGTCTTCGTGCTTTGTGAGACAATGTTTCTAGGCTGGAGTCCAAGAATACCCTTTCATTGGTAAGTAGGTCAGTGAAGCAGTCAACCGTGCAATGCAGTGACAAGGGGATTCCCCAAATCTCCGATGTTGGCAGGTTAGAAAGAAGTCCAAAATACTCAAAAATATGAATTGTGTGGCCACAAAAAGTTGTCACGAGTCTTCTAGAGGTAGCTTCCGACAAATACAATATATATATATTATTGAGAGTGGAATTTCAATATTTTGGTTTTTAGCCAGTAAAACGAAATTATTT
The DNA here is from genome assembly GCA_026936325.1 of Platynereis dumerilii. Lineage (NCBI taxonomy): Eukaryota > Metazoa > Annelida > Polychaeta > Phyllodocida > Nereididae > Platynereis > Platynereis dumerilii. The sequence goes on along the minus strand of JAPTHN010000046.1, from coordinate 979,316 downwards.
TGCTAAATGACTTTTTGTTATGATTTCAAAGAAAAAGTGGATAATGCGAATTAATTGGCAGGGATTCAAACCTTGGTTATTTGTCTTAGTTGGGCAAGAAAACGAACCACAATGCAGGCATCCTGTCTGCAGAATTTAAAAATTCTATAAAGAAAACTGTTGTGGGGCACAGTGAGACAGTTTGAGGCGGGGCACAATGAGACATCACAAAATACACTAGAAACAACCTGAATGTGATGCACAGCTCACAATTCACTAAATCACTATTAAAAACATATATATATATATATATATATAGAATTTTATTGACATAAAAAGCATCAAACAGATACATATGTCATAAAAACATAATGCCTGCCATAAACTACTGATTTTAGAGAGCCATATCAGAACGGAAGCATGAGAGAAGAATATTGAATACCATGTAACAGGTGTGGCAGATTAAATAAGTCGTGCATGTGACCTATGCTATAGATTTTTTAACATTTTTTAACCTAATAAATCACCTAGCAAGCTGCTTTTATTAGAGTATAGTGGTTTTTGTAACAACAATTGATAGAACAAATCATCAGGTCCAGAGGATCGCCAGTTATGTCAGCAGATGCCCTGTCTCACCGTGCCCGCCTGCTATTTCACTGTGCCTAATTTAAAGTTTCTCCATACATTTAAAAGATAGGAACCTGAAACTACTGGTAAAAAAAACCAAACTTCATTATCTGTGATGTGGACCTAAACTCATTTTACTCTTAAGTGCCAACATTTCTGAACACTTGAAAATAAAAGAAGTGTCTCACTGTGCCCCACTCTCCCCTACTCCTTTGGTCAGTCACCAATTGACTGATCCTTGATTTTCACTTACTCCTTTGGTAAGTCACAAATTGCTTGATCCTCAATTCTAACTTATTCTCTAGTCAGTCACAAATTGCCTGATCCATGATTTCAACTTACCCCTAGTAAAAATGCACAAATATAGAAAGCTTTACTCTGATGTTTTGCGGACTGGTCTAACTGAACATGTCAATAGGTTTTAATCAACAACAGCCTAAGCTCTACCAAAGGAAGAAAGTAGCAACAGTAGGTCAATTAAACTCTCAAACAGGTTTGGTATATCAGCGCAAACTGACCCCACGTCAGCTTGTACAGAAAATATAGAAATCGTCCTTGCAAGAATAATCCAAAACCAAGCAATAATCTAAAAACCTGTGTATGGAATGCTCAAAGTTTGAAACAGAAAACACCAACTGTTAAGGATTATAATGATGAGCATGATCTTGACATCTTCCTTTTCACTGAAACTTGGTTAGAAGATGATGATACAGTTGAAATCGGTGAGTTGGAACAAAATGGAGGATACTTCTTTCTTAATTCACCCCAATTAGGAAGACCAGGTGGCGGAGTAGGTTGCATTATTAGAACTGGAATTCAAACAATTAAAAAAGATTGCATGAAGATCAAGACCTTTGAACACATGGATATCCAAGTACAGTTACATGGGAAAATTGTTACGATTCTTCTATATTGTACCGACCAGCGCCATCCAACAAAAATGAATGCAGTCTTGCGGAATTCTTCGAAGAATTCACTAAGTTTCTGGAGTACTATTAAACAGTCAACAATGAAATCAAAATTGCCGGTGATTTCAACTTTCATGTGAATAAACCCTGGAGGTGATAACAAAGTTATTCAACTTAACAACATCCTTGAAATGTTTGATCTTGTACAACATGTCTCTTCGCCAACACACAACGATCACAATACACTGGACCTTGTGATTACTCGTGAAAAATCAATAAGCAAAACAGCCCAAGAAGAAAGTCAGTTTCAGAAAAACTAGTAAATCAATGTTGAAGATTTCAAAAAGGACTTCGGAATACATCTGTCTGTAGATGAGCTGGAACAAAAAGATATAAGTGAACTTGTTTGGCTCTATGACTCAACGAACGAGGTTCTTGACAAACATGCCACAGTTACAACCAGGCAAATAACACCCACTCCATTCAAGAATGCTGATATCAAGATTCTAAAATCCGCGAAGAGGAAAGCGGTGAGATTATGGATGAGAACCGGACTTGAAAACCACTGGGAATCATTCAAAGAAATAAAAAATGCATTGAATCAGCAGCTGAGTCATCTCTAATCAGAAGATCTGCGAGTCAAGATTATAGAATCTAACGGTGATGCAAAGAAGTTTTTCAAGTTACTAAACTCTAGTGTGAACAGAAAACAAGAACTACCTCTTCTACGGTTTTACCACACACAAAATGAAATTGACTTGGAGAAATGCCACGGAAGTTGAAACATGCTTTAGTAAAACCTCTGCTGAAAAAAATATGGATTTGAGCTAATCAAAAAGAATTATAAAACAGTATCAAATTTGTCTTTCCTTGGCAAGCTAACTGAAAGTGCTGTCATTAAACAATACACCGACCATGTCACGAAAAACAACCTGGATGATGAGAAACAGTCGGCTTACAGAAAATTCCACAGCACTGAGACACTCCTGACTAAGGTCCATGATGATGTCATGTTGAATATGGGCAAAGGTGACGTAACAATGCTTGTACTGTTTGATCTTTCAGCCACTTTTGACACAATAGATCACAACATTCTACTGAAAAGTCTGGAAAGCAGAGAGGATAGGCTTCAAGATCTTAGTCAGGAGCTACTGCCACAAGTGTGAAAAAATTCTTGATGCAACAAAAACGTATCAGAGATTCTAAAATGTATTCTATCTTGTGTAAAAAATTATTTTCTTTCTGATGATGACCTTTTTAAGTGTATTCACATTGATTCGAAGTCGCTATCTTACCATTCATTGGAATAACGTGCGAAAAATGCTAATTTTTGGTGACAAAATATTCAGACGTCAGAGTTTGACTGTCCCTTTCTTGAAATATATCAAGGATTCATGACAATTGAAGGTACCATAACATTCCCTATTGTCTAAAGTTTAAAATGCCACCCAGCCTTAATAATTTGCACCAATGTATGCTGCTCTGTGACCAGAATATGGGAAAGAAGTCTAGTGACAAAAGTAAAGACAATTTATAAAAATGGCATGAGGTTCCGATTTAATTCTCTCAACGTAATCTGAGATACTTATGGACATAAATTAAATATCAAAATGTTCAGAAGGACCAGACAAATGCAATAGACTAGATAATAATGTCATTGCTTTGCATATTTAGGATCACACACTCAAAACATTAAATTGGTGTTTTTTACTTTAAGATGTGTGAAAAAAATATGCAATTTTTTCTGAATAACTTCCATTTCGTCAATTTTTGTTATGCAGGTACTCGTCATGCCCAGATAGTTATATTAAAATGAGTTTGTGTAAGTTTTTAGATATCTGCCTAAGTTTTTTAGAATTTTATTTCTGAAAAGAGCAATTCCTTGGTTCGGGTTAAACTTATCGGAAGTATAGGTTGTTGGTACTCAAATTGAAGCTTATTTTCTGCTGAGAATGATGGTATACAGTAAAAATTATGTGTGTGTATTGAAAATTAAGCGATATAAAGCAACTGCAAATTAGCACCAAAAAAATGTTTGACATTTCAAGAAATTATTCATGTCCATGTTATCACCGTAGTTTTTGATGGACGATCTCAGAATTCAAGGATATTTATAAGTGGTGTCATAGAAGCTTTGTTACAGAAGCCATTGACCTACAGACAAATTTATAATATAATATTTAAGGGTATCCGACACGAGCCACTGAGGGAGCTTTACAAATAGGGTGTAACTTCCAAGATGAAAAAATGGGTGGATTTTTTTCTTCAAATTTGAACTCCTGACAAAATTTTGCATAAGATAGCCCAAAATTCAAATAAATTCTGTGTATGTTGGAAAGTGGTGAGTTTGGCAGTAATTCCTGACAAAGATCTTAAAGCCTGTCACACAGTGTTCATGATTTCTCACTGAGCTGGTTCAAGTCATACATATCTGAAAGGTCGCTGTCAGTGAGCAGTCTACAGGAATTAGCGCCATATAAATTTATGTCTATTATTATTATCATTATTATTATTAAATCCCATGTAGAATGCTCATGATGAGTAACCCCTATTTTCTTTAATTTTTTGCTCTTCTTCCTATTGAGAGCTGAATATGTCTGCATCATTGGTTTTTTTCAGATTGTTATGAAATTTTTCAATTCATGCTTGATAATGGAGCTGACCCCAACTGTCTAGGTCACTTAATATGGGTGACGGGTATCGATCCTGATTTTGGGTACATGCGATATGACTCAAGAATCCCCTTGATGGTTGCTGCAGCAAATAGGAACCTTTCGCTCATAGAAATTCTTCTTTATGGCGGCGCAAAATTAAACCAGACTAATTCCATAGGACAGACGACATTACATATAAGTTGTCAAGGAGCACTTGATGATTATAGAAGCAACATCATCAAGAAACTGCTCCGCCACAATGCTGATGTTAATGTTCAAGATATCCGTGGTAGGACAGCCCTGCATTATGCTTGTGAAAATGGAAATATTGATGGAACAAACCTTCTTTTGGAGGCAGGAGCTCAGGTGAATATTGCTGACAGCAGCGGCTTCACAGAACTTGAGCTAGCAGCTCAGTCTGACTGGGATCCACTTCTGAAAGTGCAGCGATTGATGGATTCATATGATTATCCTACAGAAGCAATAATTGAAGCTTTTGAAGTGGCAGTTTGGTCCTTGGTACATGAGCAGGACATTATTGGTAAAATTGAATTGGGTCCTGCAGTTGACTGTATGCGCAAAGCAACACTTATGAGAATGGAGCAAAATATTCCAAAGAAAGTTTCAGATCCTCTTGATTGTTATGGCTTTGCGAAAGAGTGGGAGACTATGGAAGAACTATCAAGGTTTGAAAACTCCTCTGAAGAAATCAAGCTGCAAGCGATGCTATCAAGAGAAAGAATCTTCAGGGGGAGACACAGACTGATACCGTTTCGGCATTATATATCTTTTCACCGTACGTACATTTATTGTTTTGTTTTTGTTAAATAGTGGAATATAATATTTACCGGCATTTGGGCAGATACATAACATCCTTTGGATGAGTTGTACTCTTCCAGAAAGAAACATAAGTAATACTTGATCTTGAAAATATTTTGAGGATGTTGATTAAAAAAATTATATGTACCACAACTCTTATGTGACTCGAGCTGTCCATGGCCCAACAATGACAAAAATGGTTGCAGAAATCTGCAATTTCAATGATGAAATTGCTCAAAATATTCTGGTTTCAAATTCTTTAACATCTATGCCTTCGTTTTTTGAGGTAAAGTACAATCAAAATTTCTAAATACTGCTAGATATTTACTCCTTTGATTCAGTTTCTATGTTCCATATTAATGTTTTGTATGTTCAGGTTTTCGCCCTATGACTGGACAACAGCTGAACGCTTTGCTTGTACACATCCTCGACCTGTATGAAGAAAGTTCTGTGGACACAACTAACACTGAAGGATACAAGGTGTTACTGTACTTCCATGACCTATTGGCAACATGGTTTGAACCAATATTTTCAAGCTATCTTGAGTCACAACATGAATTTGATGACTATTATACCCACAGAATTTCGAAAACGATATTGGTACTCATAGATAATTGCCAAAGAATGAAATCATTACTGGGAAAGGAAACTGAGATCCTTCCTACGCAGGAGATAATTGATTGTCTTGTTGACTCCATTTGTATTCTAACGATGATTATAATGAAGTTGTACAAAAGAAATCGATCAATTCCAGGCATCGAGGAGACAGAAGAAAGCTTGGGGAAGCATATGTTGAGGGAAGTCGTAAGAAAGATTGGTGATCTAGTGTCACATCCCATCAATTTCCGAAGTCCAGTCCAGCATATCATAATTGACAAACATATTAAGACAATCTGCCTAAAAAAGGAGTTTGATATGAGGTTTTTTAAGGACATTGATATTTGCCAAGTTTTATTTGACTGTATCGAGGATATTGATGCTACCAACGGCAAGGGATATACGTTACTTCTTCTTGTGGCTGAACAAATTTGCTACGATGAATTTCCAATTTCGCTGAATATCCTCAACTCTCTTATTGGTCAAGGGGCTTACATTTATGCCAGGAACAATGAAGGAATGACTGTTTTTGATTATCTGGCTGAAGGTGAAGGGTCAAACGAAGAGAAATCAAGAACATTAGAGATGCTGCGAAGTAAAGTTCCTCCTCTTCAAACTCTCTCTGCAATTGTGGCAAAGGGCTTGACTTCAAGTAAGGACATTCCGGAACCAATGAAGAGATTCATCGAATTGCATTGAATAATTGAAAAGAACATAAACCTTAGAATATCCTCCACATGTTTGTACACAAATATGAGTCGTCACTTAGATTTCAACTTATTATGTAATTACAAATAAGAAAAAAATGTGTATAATCACATTCACATGAAATCGTAATTTGACTGTCAACAAATTGCTTCCAAAATATCATAAATGATTAGTTACGTCCATCTTGACTGGGATGAATACTTACCAATCCAGATAATTCTAAAGGGATTTCCAGTTCAATTCAGATGGTTGTTTCAACCAAGGGAATCAATTCTTATCGACTGATGGCACGAGGTTTTTACCTAAAGGACTTGCCTTTACTCTATTTGCTAGGATTATAGGTACAGGTAGACCCACTGGCAGGTGGAAGATGGTATTTGGAAGGTGGAAGATGGTATTTGGAAGGTGGAAGATGGTATTTGGAAGGTGGGAGATGGTATTTAGAAGGTGGGAGATGTTATTTGGAAGTTTCTTCCTAATCAGACGGTTGTGCTGGGGTTCTGAGAGCCCATCTACAAAAATTTGACACAAAAATGTACAGCATACCTTAAAGATATATAAATACACATATTATATTGAAATCTGTTGCTTTTGTTGTTTAATGTTTATTTGTGCGACTATGTGTACAATGGATAATTAATTCTTACGACACAAATTATCTTATTTCCGATATTGTTTGATGTATGATAAATGCCAGAATTGCCTGATGGCTTGCCTTTGAAGTTTGAAGAGACAGAATTGACATGAGACCATGTTAAGTTAGACTTTCTTCTTTTAAATCAATTGACTAATTACCCTTTCAATGTGGAGTCACATTAGATTTGTTAATTATTTATTTAACACTTGGGGTGTGGATGTCGCCAGTACTAGTGGTAACATCTTGTGGTCTTTATTCTTTGTGCATTATTTTATGAGTTTAGTTATAGGGCCTAATTTGTATGTATATCAGGCATAGGTTGATATGTATTGTAATTGTTGGGTTTTTACAAGGTGTAAGGATTATTTTGTAGTTTAGTTATTATAGGGCCTAATTTGTATGTATACCAGGCATAGGTTATATGTATTGTTAATGTTGGAATTTGTAGAAGGTGTAAGGATAATTTTGTACTTTAGTTATACGGCCTAATTTGTATGTATACCAGACATAGGTTGATAGGTGTTGTAAATGTTGGGATTTGTACAAGGTGTAAGAATAAGGAGGATTTGTTTAATAAATAATTTAAAATCATAATGGTGATGTAAGTTTTATTTAAAATGAAGCTTCAATAAAATTTCATTTCACAACTGCGTGACATTATCATGAATTATCTGCATATTAACAACTCCATTCAAGCCTTTGATGTCATTGCTATAAGACAGCTCAATTTGAACTCCTTGACTCAAAAAATTGAATTAAAGCTAATTAAAACTTATTACAGAATCTGACAGCAGTAAGCCTAGATCGATGAATTTACCTTCTGGAGATTGTATCATTTCTTAGCCAGAATTTCCGACGTCTTTGTTTTCCATGGAAGGGGGTCTGATTGGCAGAAACCTTCAGTTTTGCAGAGCAGAGATGACTGCAGAAAATTACAATGACTTCTGCAGAAGAGCACATTAATTAAAAGAACTGAGATTCTGTAAAGAAAGTCAGACTCTTCCTGGTTTTTCAAATGATGAAATTACTCATATGATAGAGACAATTTCCACATTTTGATTTATTTCATAATTCATTTCCTTTGTGCAATGTAACATTTTAGTCCCATTTCACGAATAGATACTACATATGTATACTCGCAATGCATGTCATACGTATCTGGAACCAGTCTGTGATGAGAATAGCAAACACATAAATAGGACATATATTTCACTGAGCATGCAATGTCACTATTTCCTGGCAATCATGGACAGGAAGTGCTTTTGTCTGGACAAATTTGATACACCATCAGAAGAAGATGGACCAGAAAAGCACTATTGCCCATCAGTAGATACTTGATGAGAAAGGCTTGAGAGTGGCTATTCTCTAGGTTGGTAGGTGAGGAAGCTCATCTAAAGGTAGACCCAGGAGTCCTTCGAATGAGTTGAAAAAGTCAGTTGAATTTCATTTTCAATTCAGTCAGTCAAATTTGGATCAACTAACCTCAGGTGTGTTTTGCCAACGTCAGTTGAAATTGTCAACTAAATGTGACAGAGAAATCATATCCAAGGATGAAAACCACTTTTGAAAGCGGGTAAGAATTTGATCTGTGGTATTTATAAATTTTTTTAAAACATATTTTTAAATAAGTGCAACATTGAAAATGAGAATCCAATTGTTTGTGAATCGTGCCTTCTGCCCTTTTTTGGAATTACATTTTTGGAAAAGTTGGATTTAGTAAGTAATTTATTCAACAAATTGGTGTTTAATTCAGCCAATCATAGAAATACATAGAACGGACATGAGGCTGTATGATGCCACCTCAAGATGAGGTCACCAAATCCGCCATATTGGAACTGCCCTGAGACATGACGTCACAATAGACTTATTATGATGTGACGTCAGGCCATTGTTATAAGTGACATCACAGTTATTGATGACGTCACGGTCCATTGTGCCAATATTCAGGGCAGTTCAAAGATGGTGGATTTGGTTGCTTCATCTGCCAGAGCCTCATGTCCCTTCTATGTATTTCTATGCAGCCAACTAGCTGAATTGATGACTCGAGTTCCTGTTTGGTCAGTAATGATTTGATTTTCAACTGACTCCAAGGTCCATGATTAAAGTTGTCTTTGTCTTACAAAAAGTAAAACCTTAAGAAGGAGTTACACTTACTTAATGCCCTCTTCAAAGAGTTCTTAGTTTGCGTGGTCACACAAGACAGGGTATTATAGCCAGCAATCAGTACAAGACAATACAACAAGATTGAAATCCTGTCACCTGTTTCTTGAGAGAGCCTCATAACACTGTCAAAGCAGAATATATCAGAGCAGAGCAGTGGACTTTTTACCAAAGATTCCTTAATTGAGACATTTTAAAGTCTGTCTATCAAAATGGAACTCTATTTACTAAACCTACATTGCAAGGGATATACTGGAGAGTGAAAATTAAATGTATTGCCCTCTAGACGACAATATGCAAGGTAAGAGATCAAAATTCTTTCTTGTCAGATTAATTTAAAACCAAGTGAGAAATTTCTCTAATTATTCCTATTGCTATCAATGCATACGAAGAAGTAAGTGAGAAATTTCAGACATCAGAAATATTCAGGTTGACTTACGAATGTCTCTAATTGAAAATAAAGAACATTTGAAGGCAACTTAACAAGCCGACTACCCGGTATCCAAAATAGATGATCTAGAATGCTGCCTCTGAATGACCAAGAAAGATTTCTCAGGCTATCTTTATAAGTCAACAAAGAGAATATTTAAAACACACTCAACAGCATACTTACCCGGTACTATTTGCGGATTGCCGGTAACAATCAGGATATAATCATTCATGCATGTGTAAATATCTAACATAATGATGAAAACAACTGGCAATAAGGATTACGATAAACAGACTCTGAAAATCGTAATTTCCCTTTGCAAAGAATATCAAAATTTGAGTAAAGGTATCACTGGTCAGTTAGTTTTGCACATCAGAAGAGCTATGGATTTGTTTGTTTGTGTTTTACGCCTCTGCAGCACCTTAGTGGGCTATATCGAGGCAGGCGATCGCCGTATGACGATGAGATGAGAAGACTGCGAGTCTGGAACATACCCTATTAATTCAGGGATGCCCAGGGTCTTTCAGTTGCCCCAGAATAGAATACTGGACACAACCCACCTCCATTTAATGTCCCATGGGCTCGGACTAAAGTGAGTTCCCGGGGTGAGATTCGAACCCACGCCCTCAGAGCCAGTGGACAAGCATGCTTAACCATTAGGCCACGGGGGATCTAGAAGAGCTATGGAACACCAGTGGATGAGTATTAACTGGCCAGAGACCTTAGTCAATAAAAAATGTGGTTATTTGTCAATATTGAGATTACTTGAATAAGAACCTTATAATAGGCTCACAGATCAAGAAATATACCCTTATTCTCTAGTCTACAAAAATCCAGCACATCAAAGCTCACATCAGGGAAATGCAACACCAATGGATGAAGAGTAACCAGCCAGGACGGGTCTACACCGGTCGGATAAATACCGGCTGTAATGGTTCAGTCTGGCCCGTTCCCGAACCAGTTTTTAAAGCAACACTTTCAGTTTGGCCATATCCAGCTAAAAAAGTCATTTTATTGCCAAGATTTAACAAAAAATATCCACAGGATCATGGCATGCGCTCTAGTGCGAGAAGAACTTTGCAGGCCAAAAATTTGGTATTGCGGAAATCAGATTATGTAAAATGAAGATCAGCCCGAATTTGCGGACCGACGGTAAGAATCGTGTATGGATCAAGTGTATCGATGATACATACCATATATAGACCCCTAGAGCCTTAATTTCAGTATTCCATTGTGATGTCATGAGCAAACCCCTGTGATGTCAGTGATCCATTGTTTCATGTTGTTCACTGTTTACATATGATATAGCAAGATACAGCCGAACACAATTGAAATGCCTGTATATGGTATAAAAAGATAGATATAGCTGACACTTGAGGGTATTGACAACCAGCACATCAATGCTCTTAGTAGAAGCATTCAAAACCAACAGATTAAGAGTAACCAGCCAGAAATTGAGCCAAAAGAAAGTGCAATGAGGCAAGGGGAGACTTGGAACTGCCCTTTTGTTAAAGGAGAATGTAAGAGAACTTTGCATGTCATGCTATGGGGTATTTTTTGGGAAACTATGTATCTTAAATTTTTTGGATTCAGCTTGATGAGATTAACTTTCATGCTAAAGTAACAGAAACCCACAGGACTCTACGAAAATGGAAATTCACAGCACAACAAGGTTGCAGCTTTCTCATTTTTTGCTTGACTTGGTCCGGATGTTATGATAATCTGTCCATTGTCATAACTTAAAACAACAAACTATGTTACCTCGTGCGAATTGTGCTACCTCAAAATCAAATTTTACGGTGTGTGGGTCATGTAATATAATAATGATTTTCTGAATCAAGGTTCCTTGCATCTTAAGTTTAATGAAGTGAACATCATCAAAGAAAGATTGCACTGAATATTACAAAATTGGTTGATAAACAATCAACATTAAATGACTGCAACCGAAATCGCAAAACACAAATTTTTAAATTTTAAAGTATACTGTATTATTATAGCCGCTACAATAACAAAGCATATTCTTGCAAAATAACATTAACTTTTATAGAATTGCTGATATTCAAACTCGACATAAATTAAAAGGTAGTTATATACAAGTACAGCTGTATGCATAACATACTCTAAAAATGTTAATATGACAATTTTGACATTAGCAATGATCCCTTTAAAGCAGGTGTCATCAAAAATTACTTACATTCAAAACTTAATTTTGTAAAAATGACAAGCTGAATTTTTGGCAACTGACCCCAAATTTTGATTGATTTGTGCATCAAATAGAACACATTTACGGTCAGTTCCAAAGAAATTGATACCTCGGCACTGCTTCAAATTATCCAGACAAAATGCAATGCAGTCTTCAATTGAATATGACAGTATTTCAGCAAATCTTCCGGGTCCAGTATACTCAAGTGAAGCTGAACCATCAAATGTTAAACCAAGACCTTGAAAGAAGAATTATATATACAACAATTATACACAATTACAAAGATAGGCAAATATCAAATATAAATGAAATATCTATTAAAGAATTATTAAATACATGATTCTGTTAAAAATTTCTTCAGGTTATTAATAGGGTAGCACTAGATCATATAAGATTTGAGAGTAGAAATGCATTTAAAAAGAACCACTTAGCTTTGGTGTTTTAATTGCTATCATTTCAGGAGATAGAGTCTGGTTCTGGTTCAAACAGAAAGGATTTATTTGCTTAATCATGTAATTTCAAATTAATAAGGATTTTTTTTGTTTGATTATTTATCAATTTTCAAAAAATAAATTACATCCTTTTTGTTTGAAGCAGAACCAGACTCTATCTGCTTAATCATGTACTTTCAAATTAATTACGATCTGTTTGTTTATAAGTTATCAATTTTCAGAAAAAATACAAACTTTTTGCGTCATGATTGCTGCAGTCATTCTTGCCGCACAGACATAAGAAATAGTTCCCTCCAGGTAGGCATATTCCTGTGCCACAGGGACTACTTTTGCATGGAGATCCATCTGAAAATTGTAGATTGCAACAATTAAGTGTTTAATAAAATTTGATAGCCATAGGCCTAAATTCAAATTATTTGTTTCACGCATTCAAATCATTTAAATCAATTAAGTTTAATTTAGCTTCTTTTTTCTTTTCTTTTTTCTTAAGTTTAATTGTTGTTCTGGTTTCATGTTTTCAAATTTGTGGTCCTCAGGTCACATACTTCACTTATGTAGCTTTAATTGAATACCTGTCCAACTATTCTTTGGTTATTTGCAACAATTCTGGCCTTGTCAGTGTACACTAAGTTCAAAACATCAAGAAAAAATAAGAATTTCTCTACAGCTTACCGCCTCTGCACACAAGGGGTCCGAGAGTGTATTTAGAGTATTCATAACTTAGATCAGTATCCCCGATTTGAAATCCTGTGATGGGAAAGCCGGATGTGATGGAAATGTATCCTTCATCTAATCTCCACACTTTGTCATTTTTGTCACAGGTACAATTTCCTTTTAGACCTGTTCAAATCAATGAAAGGCACAAAGTATGTTTCTTATAGCCAGTTATTGTTAATGTTTAACATTTTTCAATTGTCTACATTTTTCAATTGTCTACTTTTGATCAAAGGGCATCAGTGCTAAGAATGTCACAGAAAATGACTTTTTTTAAAGCATAATATACATTTCATATACATGAATACTTTTAAGATGGATAAAACAATAAGCAACCAAATATCCTTCTTTTTGGGTATTTTCCAATGAAGAGATCTTTTTAAACACATCATTGATTCACCAGTTACATTACAATTACCTAATCACAAAAATAAAAAAGAGGTGAAAACTGTGTAATTTTTAAGGTATCTTTTTAAGGGTTTTTCTTTCAGACATTATGGTGACACAGCCTTGAAAATAATAGCACTTTTTTTACTTTACATGGAATTTTTTTTTTTTTGTTCTGACCTTTGCACAATCCTCCATCTTTGACCCACCAGTTCCCATAAACTGCATCATCATGCCCAATCCATTCTATACCATTAGTCATGTAAGCATGGTGACAGTCGTATCGGAAGGAGTAAGAACACGATTTTGATGAAACGACCACACTCCTGACTTGAGAGATACTTTCGTTGTAAGAAATTGTGAGATTGGTTCTTCCTGTGTGTGAAGGGGCCTTCGGAGAGACGTTTGTTCCTTCTCTGAAGTGATTAAATCAAACTGCACGTTTAACTTGTTGTTCTGTTGTTATCACAGGAGAAATCTTAGTTAGAACGATGAAGACATACAGTAGTTTAAGAGGACTGTGGTGTGTTTATATCAATCATTATCAATTAACAATTCAACTTTTTTTTTATGTCTCACATACTTGTCATGGTGGATTATAGTCTCAACATCAGTTGAAGTGAAATTGCACTGGACTGGAAAAGGTGAATTGTTGCAAGGCTCATCTGGGTCAATTGTGAATGTTCCACATTGTCTGTGACCAACATTGTAATAAGCCTGACAGGATGGGAGTGTCAGACCCTCAATAAGCAAGGTTCCTGCAAAAGTATGATTACAAGACAGTGTAATTTCATTATCAAAATGCATATGTGTCCTACCATGGTCTCTTAAGATTTCCTTTTTCTTTTTGTTAATTGTGATCAGGGATTTTGAGTCAAGTGTTGGAGGTTTTTAAGGTAGAGTCGCAGTTGCGGTCGAACTGTCATTGTGAGGTGGACTCTGAGTCAGAGTCCAAAAATTGATCTGGTGAATGTGTGACAGATCAACCAAAATCCTGCCTTTACAGAAATGATTACATTGTTCCAAATATCCTGAAGAAAAAGATGATGCCTTTCCGATACTTAAAATGAACCGATGTACATGTATATAATACAGAAAATTAAAATAATTTATCTTTGATGAAAATGACCTTGTCACACAATTTAAACAAGAACGGCTAAACCCACATTGCCTCACCATACCAGTTTAAAGATGTCAACATAAACGTAAATGATATGCGTACCTTGATGGAGAGTCAAAAACTGCAAAATTAACCAACAGGTCTGCTTTTGATGCATCATATTGCCTGTGAAGTTGTCAATTCCACTGTTGAGAATAGAACCTTGTCCACAAGGTTAAATGGATTAATTTTATTGATTAACTCAGTAGTCATTTTTGTTGGAATATTTACTTTATAAGATAAATAAGATAAGTTGCTGATCAATTTCACTTAATGAAGCTTTTGAACTATGAAATCAATACTATGGCTTCAAGCATTTTTGCAGAACCGTGCAGATACTTTGCATAGTAATTATTGGATTGCACTTTTTGAGAGCAAAATGACTTCAGCATCAATTATAGCACCATTAAGTTGCATTCAGTGGTTTTTTAATCTCCGGGTGTCAATATTTCTGTTGATTTTAAGCGTTTTTGTGCTTTTCCAGAGAATAATTTTCGCAGAGAAGCATAATTGTTCTGCTATGTGATATCTTCTCCATTTCACAACAGAAATTTAATTTTTAATGAGTTATATAAAATTATTAACCCTGGCAGTGTTTATTGTTATTTTGTAACTTTTGATTCACTGAACTGTCAAGCAAACTTGAGAACATATGAAATTGCCTTAATTTTTAATAGCACATGAATTTGATGCAAGCTTCAAAAAATGATGTTGGTACCTTGTGATATGATGAACTTAATCATATAATGACAAAAGGGTGATTCTCCAGTAATTTGACCCTTTGGCCTTTTCCTGCCACCCTATTTTCGGGGGCCAAAAAGGATGTCTCGGATCACTTATTTATTTGAACTAAATGTCACACCACCAAGTGAATCACCCAGAGAGATAGTAGAGATAGTTTCATTAATATCTGATACATAGACAAGTAGATATTAAACAAATTATAAAATTTTTGAGTCATTTTTGGGTCGCCATTTTGTGACATTTTTTACACCTAGTATTTGGACATCAGCCATCCATCCAAAAACAGGTAATTTGATCAGATTATAAGTTGTACTCATAAAAGATGCCTCTGACTATATGAATCATGTTTCTTTTCTATTTTTAATTGCATTCTTTTAAAATTATGCAGGTTTTAAATTTCATGTTGCGGACGTTACTCATTCCGTCAAAAACTTCAGGATATTCAGATGATCAATACTTCACGTATTCTTTGTACTTTATTAATTATAACTTGAGAGATGAATTCTAAATATCTTCTAGTCTATACGTTTGAATGCATGAAAGAAACAAACTAAGATAACACTGGTTTTTTTAATATATACTTGAGCAATGTTGAATTCCGTCAAAAAGTAACGTCCGTAACATTTGGCTATAACTCATTGAATTTTTCATTGATTTTTAAGTGGATCATATTTCTTGATACACTTTATAATCTGGAGCTTTCAAACTATGCAGCAGAGCCATCAGATCACAAGAGAGGGCCAAGGAGGTAAATTTAGTCAATCCGTCAAGAATTGATTGCCTGTCACGTCCGCAACAGCATTTTGAAAATCATCCCACATTGCTTGATTGCCAAAGGTTATGCCATGTATTTCCTTTTATACATGATCAGAATGGTAGTATTCAATAAGTTTTGCCAGCAATAGCATCATTCTTATTTGAATAGTGCATGAGTTATGGAATTAGAGTTGCGGACGTTATGTTAGGACAAGTGCCTGGTTGTGCGGATGTTACTCTTGACCATAGTGCTCCTTTTGACAGATGTTACTTTTTGACAAATATTATGAATGTCCACTTATTAAGCCATTCTGCTTTTAATTTCAAACAGGAGACTGTGTAACAATGTGACAACTTACAATCAGATTAAAACAAAATCATGTCACTGCATGCACTGTGAAGAGAAAGACATTTTTAAGGTGCAAAACCAAGATGTCGCGGACGTGACAATGTCAATGTTGCGGACGTGACAATGTCAAACCAAGCTGTCGCGGACATGAAAATGTCAAAAATGTCCAAATGTCCATATGTGTATGCAACATATATATCTATAAAACAAAATAAACACTGATCTAATTACATATAATCAAGTTACCTTTTATTAATAGATTTACTAGTAAGCTATTGGCACCGACCAAAATAAAATATTGCCATTAGTAACACTGATATAAAAAAAAGTTGGTGTTAATTTTCCTGTCACGTCCGCAACTGTTGCGTTTTTGGTTATTTTTAAAAATATATCAATAATTTTTGTCAAGGAACACTGTCAAAGTATACCTTACCATTAAATGAAGGAAACTACACAAGAATTATAATTTTTGACCTTGTTGTACAGGTAATAAATGAGCAAAAGTGTTTGACACCGTAACGTCCGCGACATCTACATCGCTTCAAAAAAATCTAAATATTTAACAAAATATGCCTTTAGTTATCTTTTAATCATTAGAAAAATGTGCTATGGAATATTCCGCATATACCTGGTTTTTTTAAAAACCAAAATAAAGGCATTTTAAAAAATTGATGCTTGTCCGGTGAAAGGGTCAATTTACTGGAGAATCACCCAAAAACAATTGAAACAGTTTCTTCAGCCAGATTTACAATATAAACTTTACTGAAGACACAGTGTTTTCTGAAGCAAAAATTCTGTGTACTTAGAATAACTAGAACATAAGATGGACATAAATTTTGTCCAGTCTGTATGCTCACAATACACATCATTCATTTATCTGGAACCAATTCTGAGATAAGAATAACAAACACACAAATGAGACAAACATTCTACCCAGCATGCAATGTCACAGTTTCCCGGCAATCATGGACAGGAAGCACTTTGGTCTCAAACAAATTTGATACACCATCTAAAGAAAAACAAACACACATTTGTTACACCCTTGTTCATAGAACGCATATGGATCAAGAAAATTGGACATTAAGATAAATGTTCAAAATTCAGAAGGTCAGGGAACGCAAGCAACAGATTTTTTCTTATTATTTATATAAGTTGAAAGGAATTTAGAACAGGGTCAGGTTACTGCATGCACAACACAATATTGACTGGTTTACTCAGTAAGTTAGCACAAGCTAAAAGATACGGAAAATACCATCGATTTCAATATCTAACTGGAAGAAGGCAACAAAGTGCACAGGCTCATTCAGTGATATCGATATCTAAGTTTATGAACACATGTAAGCAGGATTATTCAGTAACCATTCAACTTTTCCAATTATCAAATGCTTGAGACTAATATTGGACATTTTAGGTATGTTCAGGAATATTCCGATTTGACAGAGATCTGGTGGATTATTCAGGACAGAGGATGAAATTTGCAGCATTACTAAAACTCACAAACTGTCGTTTTAATGCATCAAACTTTCAAACTTTCAAAGATTTCTCAAACTATCTATCTTTTGAAGCAAAGAGAATAATTCAGATTCATTAACATTGTTCTTTCTTGAATGTGTGAGGATACTTGGTTGTAATTACCACGGATGATTACATTTCAAATATTCTCTCATTTTAAATTAATCACTTGCAGAAAAGTAAATATATAAGTTTTTCTAGATTAAGTTGTTTCAGTTCTGCATATTGTTTATATCATGTTATTTTATACCTATTATTTTCCTCTTTCATATTCGTATTAAAAGCTTATGGCTTGTGTTTATAACATGTATACTCTGCAGAGATACCTTTCTGTTCTTTAAAAATTGCCTTGGTATGACCATATTTTTTGGTTAAATTAACTCGCTTGGACAATAAAGCCCTAGATGTGCATCTGTAACCCATCACCGAATCTGTTTTTATTTTTAAGTTCTTTCTAAATTAAGTAGATTTAGTTTTAATATATTGTTTTATCGTGATATTTTGTACCTATTATTTCCCTCCTTCATATTCGTATTAAACGCTTATGGCTTGTGTTTCATGTTTATGTACAGAACCGAATTCAAATAAATGTTATTTGACTTTACTTTACTTGACTGATATGATGTTAAATCATTTGCACAAGTCATTTCACTTTAAGCTTGTTGAGAAGGTATTCTTATTCACCCCATGAGGCAATCCATATTTGGTACTTAACTGTTATATATCTGCCAGAAATATCCTTAAGTGTTGAGCAAGAGCAACATACTTTTTAGTGACATCAATATAAACGTCTGAAATGAATGTATGGTGACATCATTTTCAGAAGGAGAAGCACCCAAGATATTGCATCATTGCTCCCTGACATGCACTTGTGCGCTTGCGCTCTTCCTGCCATTGAAATCTCAACCACAAGATCAGAAGAAATCAAAAGTAACATCCTCGCATGAGAATTGAGCTCAGCTGATCTTCTGTAAGTTAGCTGCCTCCTGGCCAATATTAGGTAATTGAAAAATCGT
Organism: Platynereis dumerilii; assembly: GCA_026936325.1. Classification (NCBI taxonomy): domain Eukaryota; kingdom Metazoa; phylum Annelida; class Polychaeta; order Phyllodocida; family Nereididae; genus Platynereis; species Platynereis dumerilii. The sequence goes on along the minus strand of JAPTHN010000046.1, from coordinate 960,505 downwards.
TGCTTGTATTCCCGTAAGATGCAGCATTGGATTTTGAGTTATAGGAATACATATATATCAAAAGAAGAGTTCATTCTTCTGTCTTGGGGGTGGTGAATATGTATTGTGTTAGTGATTTAAATCTAATATCTCAATTGTGTTCCCATTCCAAGTTTAAAAGATTTTCCATAGAAACATTCATTAACTGTTAGGTTTTGATGCCATACTTATACATATTTACAGTCTTAGGGGAGAGCATATTCACATGTGTGGTTCCACGAAACCAAAAGATGTTAGTCTACCTTTTTCACACATTTGTCTTGCAAGTTGCAGGCCTAGATATTGTCAGTTCACTTCGTCCTCATTACAGATTCTGAAATGATCATTATTTCATAATGTGCAAGAGCATTATGGCCAATACCTCGATGTAATAAGGCTGGTGATAACTCAAATATTCCTCATTCTTCATTTGATTAGACTTCTCTGTTGCAGCCAATTTAAGAAACTCTTTAAAGAGGATTTAATGATGGGATTGTCTTGCCGCCTAATTTCTCATTGAACCTAACATGCCTGGAAACAAAGATTACATGAAACTCAACTCAGACATTTGTGTTCCAAGTAGTTTCTGGTTGTAATGAAGTTTTAAAAAGGCAAACAAGATGTCCCAGCTGTCAGCTACCAACTACCCTTGATAGCGATACTTGTAGGTATCATAAAGGGGTCACCTAGCTCATTAGTATTCTTTTTTTTTTATTCCTCTGACTATGGATTTGTATATATACTAATGAGCAAATAAATGATTGAAATTGAATTGAATTGAAAAACTGTTTGTTGAGTATTTGAGTTATATCCCTGGGCTGCACTGATTTTATTATGTTGGTTTATAATGCCTTATTTTTGTAAGGCGGTGGTGCTTCATCAGACTTTAATGGTGTATGACATTGAGTTTGATTGACCATCCTGAATACCACATACACATTCCTAGAAAACTTTCGCCATCCTCAGAAATGTAAGTGACTGGCATTAGTCTAAGTTAAAAACTGTAAGCAATTTACTGAAATCAAAGAACAGTTCAGAAGGAAAGCTTGACTATTTATAAAATTTAATGCAATCTGCTTGCTAGAACAATCCACAATGACAGAATATTTAACTCTAATTTGATGCCTCAGTGAAGCAAGATGTGTTAGGGAATTACCAGCAGGTAATTACAACTAGTGGTTGCGATTCAAATTTACCGAATTAATCTGACGTTTAATACATCCACAAGAAAAATTACCTTAAAGAGAAGTTTAATGACGAAAATTTGTGCAGCCAAATCGCTCAAGGAAATGAACATGACTAGCCATAAAGAATGAATGGCATGAATCTATGACTTTCATTTCCTATTGCCTTCGAGGTTGTAATGACAAAAAAAGATTTGAAGGTTGGGGTATGACATATTGCGTGATGACATCATGTGATTTTCTTGTTGTTTGCAAAAGACCAAGAATCAGGTATCACATTTATACTAACAACATATCTTTCAGCAATGAAATACCCAATAAAAAGGAAACAGTTTTAATATTCTTGTTTTTCAGTACAAAAACAATTACAAAATAGATATCGCTGACAGTTGTGTCTATCTGCTTTTAGAATTCTACCAAAAAATGACACAGTAGTTCTCACAGTATATACATGAAAGGCCAATAGATTAAGATTAACCAGCCAGAAACTTGAGCGAGAAGAAAGTGCAATGAGGCGAGTGGAGACATGGAGCAGACCGTTCGTTGTAGGAGAATGTAAGAAAAGTGTATGTCTTAGGCTCTTAACATTTGCTTGTCATGCTACTGGGTGTCTTTGGGGCAGACTGTGTATCTCACATCTTTGGGGATTCAACTTGATGGGATCAATGTTCACACATACTGTAAGTAGCAGAAAACCCACAGGACTCTGCCAAAATGGGAATTCACTGCTCACCAAGATGTGTGTTTTCTAGGTATTTGCTTGACTGTGTCCCAACACTACATATAGCAAAATCCATAGCTTCTCTCTGAAAAAAGTCCTTTCCCATACATCACTTGTTACATTTCTAGATCTCTTTATGAGATATGCAAATATTTTCAGTAAGAAATTCATAAAGAACAGTTTACAAAATAAAAAATAGATTGATTGCAGATTAATTGCAGACCCAATGCAGATATTTTCATCTTAAATTTCATTACAACCTCAACTGCAACAGAAATGAAAGTCTGAGACGATTTCCTTGTTATCATTATCGCTAGTCATGCTCATTTCTGTAAGCAATTCATCAGCCAGAAAATTCCACCATAAACTGCCTATTTAAGATAATTGTTCACCTGGGTGCCTCCGAAATGTCTAATTAATAGCATAAAAAGTGAATATTTGAATTGTATTCACCAGTTTTAATTACAACCAGGTAATTTTATGATAAAACGTGCTTTACTTGGCCTGTGAGGAAAGAGCTGAATATTCTGCATTTGCTCTGGCAGAGCAGATTAGTGAAAAAAGAAATCTCTTTATTGCTAGTCATGTTCATTTCCTTAAGCAATTTGGTAGCCATAACATTCCATCAATAAAAGCCTCTTAAAATATTTTTTCACCTCGATGCATCAGAAACGTCTAATTAATTAAATAAAAAGTGAATATTTGAATCGTAATCGCCAGTTTTAATTACTACAAGGTAATTCTCTGACACATCTAGCTTCACTGAGCCTTTGAGGAAAGAGCTAAATATTCTGCCTTTGTTCTGGCAGAGAAGATTAGAGAGACAAGAAACTATTTCTTCTTTGTTCTTTGATTTAAATTCAGAAAGAGAAATATTATTTCACTCATGCTTCAATTAATCATTTACAAACACCGAACATTTCGGAACATTTTTATCCGTAATGCCTACTCTAAGCATCTAGTTATTGAATCTGTTTTAAAAATATGTATGGGCAATATTTAAGAAAATTAAAATAATATAAAGACAAAAAGGGTTTCATCTGATTTGTTTGTGTTTATTGTGTACGGTTGGCATGCCAGTCAGGGTTGGCTCGAGCAGAAAAGCAGTGCGCTGAAGATCGTGACAATTTGCATGCAAAATTCTTGGTTTTTTGTTGTGATTCTTCAGCGCAGATCGAATTTGGGATCTTCTTTTGTCTTTAACCTCATTACAACGAAAGACTGCTCGTAACAAAAATGTCTAAGTTGAGTTTCATGTAATCTTTATTGCGAGGCATCTTAGCTTCAATGAGCAAGCAAATCCTATTATTTAATGCTTCTTAAAGTAGTTTTTTGCTTGTCTGCGACAGAGAGGTCTAATCAAATGGTGAAATTCTCAGGAAAAAGGCATATTTGATAATTAACGAGCCTTTATTACAAGCAGGTAATGCTCCCAAACATCCATGGAATAATTCAAATTCAGAATATTTAATATTTGTAACTAGGAATGAAATTGCCTCTGAATCCTCCCATTAATTTGGAAGGAGGTTATTTTCAAAATTAAGTTCTCTGAGTTGCTCTTTTTTGGGAAAGTTGCCACCAGCAAACAACCTAAAACTGGAACTTTGTCCGTCTTTGATTCTAACTGGTTCTACAGCTATAGCCCATCTGTTATATTGGAAACAGTGGAATACACTACATCCAAGCCGTTTGACGACAGACAGGGTGTACGGTGTCATACACCGCGGCTCTCAGCCAATCAGAATCAAGGATTCACACTGGACTGAGGATAAGACACCGTACACCCTGTCTGTCGTCACCAGACAGGGTGTATGAGATAAACAATGATGTCACAATTGCAACCATAGGATTGTTATGACGTCATCCTTGTAGCAACAATAGTCATGACGTCACAATGCCATTGTTTGAGCCATTGTGACATCATCCAGGTGACAGCTCTGGTGATGACGTCACAATGCTGTTGCTTTGTTACTGAAAGACATTTCAGGCTCAGTTTGCAAGAAAATCTTTGGGCATCAATAAAACAAGAAGTCTGAGGATAAAACCGTTACACCCTGCTCGTTTTTCGAGGGTACGGGAATATACCCCACTCAGGCCTCCATACACCACTCAGCCTTCGGCTTCGTGGTGTATGGAGTCCTTTGTGGTGTATATTCCCGTACCCTCGAAACGAGCAGGGTGTAACTGATAGTACTGTACTGTACTGTACTATGCTGTACTGTACTATGCTGTACTATACTATACTATACTATACTATACTATACTATACTATACAATACTATACTATACTATACTATACTATACTATACTCTGCTATACTATACTGTACTGTACTGTACTGTACTGTGATAGATAGATAGATAGATAGATAGATAGATAGATAGATAGATAGATAGATAGATAGATAGATAGATAGATAGATAGATAGATAGATAGATAGATAGATTTGCATGTTACAAATTTACCCATATGATGGATCTTTTACTTGCCCGTACAAACATTGATACCATGTTTTATCACTAAATTATATCAAACACTACCAATAGCACTGGAGTACAGACCCCATTGCTAATGTTATTGCTTTGTTTCAGTATGGCATAAAACTTGTGTTACCATTTTATCGCACCAATATAAACCTACTATAGCCACCATACACCAGCCCTAGACTGATAAACCAATGATAAACCTGGGGTTGACTAGGATAAACCTGTATAAACAGGCTTTCGTGGAGGTCCAGGTGTTTCTTGTGTTGTTTCCAAGTAAATAATGAGGGTGGGGCCAAGATGTAGATACTTATTAGATAACTGTGTAGACTTCCAATATGTTGGTGAGACTACAATAATATTTATAAAAGCAATTTGTTATTTGGTTGGTTATGAACAAACACTATTTTGACCTTCTGAAAACATTTTCTATAGTCTACAAGTATTTATTTACAACTATTGCTTCAAGCTCAGTGATGGTATTTAAATCTCAGGCGTAAATATCATAAACAATGCCTTGTCCTTTCAAGGAAAACTAAATTTGATATTTTGTCGTTTTGAGTGGAGTTATGGCAAATGAAAGAGCCCATTGGTCAATTGAATGGCTGAGCACAAGATCTCTCAACCTGAGGATATTTTGTTACAGGAAAATAGGAATGCCCCCTCCCCCTTCTCAGGATAACTTATTGTAGTTCTGTAGAGAAACATCTTCGTAAACTGAGTGATTTATCAAAGAAAGGAAATATACTAATATGCAGCAATAATCTTCATATTGCATCAGGCGTTTTTGAGTGCCTAAAATTATCAATAAACACCAAAAGTATATAATATAATGTTGCAGTTTTAGCCTTTGTTTTACTAACCCATTAGCTCCTCAGTTTATCTAAATAATTATGAAACTGTTGTTGCATTCTTCATTTAACTGAAAGGGTTGTTGATTATTGTAACTTGATTCTTTTGGTTGCAGAAAAGCATTTTTAATTTCAGGATTACATATTTCTTCTGAGTGCATTTCACAGAGCAAATAGACTGCTAAACTGATATCACGATACATTTCTGGGGTCATTTAAGTTTTCTAAACTTATAAAATAAACAATAACTTGTAAATGATCCCATTTCGCTCTCTGTTTAATCAACTAATTTATTTCAGCAACTCAGTTTCCTCTGTTGTGGCATTCCTTATCCCTCTGAAAGGAAACAAGAGTGATTTCCTCCTTATCAACAACATGTGTCTATCTGTTGCTATCGGCCCTGTACTCAACATAAACAATTAGAGCTGCAGGATAAAACATCAGAGCCATTTAGGCACCAAAGTGACATTACAGTCAATCATGATTGTAAATCTAGCTGAATGCACTCTTGGTTATATACACCGCAAGTGTGAAATAATAACTTCTCTAATACATCACGCATGGTGAATACTTAATAACCTACATGTATTCCCCATACTGCATGTACATTTTTAGGGTGGGCTGAAAAAAACTTTTTTTGGAATTTCAATATGCCAGTGGTATAGAAAGTTGGCTATGGCCAAAAAATGAAAATTTGTGCAAAAAAAATTTTGTGGCATGCGACGTGTGCCGGGCCACTCCGGCTTTTATGAAAATGCATATTTTCATTCATCTCGCATGCCTTTTTAGACCATTTTTTGGCCTGAGTCAGCTTCCTTGGTTTCAGAAGGCTCAATGGCATACTGAAATCTTCTTTGAAGGCCATTTTGGATATGAAATGCCATAAACAGGTCCCTGGTATTTAAGATATAGCCATTTCTGGGTAAATGTTGGGGATCAGAATTTGGCTTTTTTTGCTAAAAATTGCCCGAAAAAATTGAAAATATTGGAATTGACTGCACAAAAAATGATTCCAAGTGAATTGTAATTACCCCGTGTCCTCCCTAATGCCCTAAAAAACACTTCCAGCGCATTACCTGCATCAATTTGTGGTTTCAGTTTCCAGAATAGGGGCAATTCCGTAAAGTCAGATTTACAGATTTGACACATTGGCAGCTTGTGTAGCCCTACCATTACACCTCAGTTATTTCATTGTTTAATAGGGATGAGACAAGTTAATAGGGGTATCAGACAAGCCATCAACCAAAGCTCCAAGTGCGATAGGAGCTGAGCTACATGGCGAAATGTCATCGTGTCGAACGTACAGTGTGTGAGTACGTCTGACAAGATGACATTTCGCCTTGTAGCTCAGCTCCTATTGCACTTGGAGCTTTGGTTGATGGCTTGTCTGATACCCCTATTACCTGGCCTTATCCCTATTTAACAATGGAATAACTGAGGTGTAATGGTAGGGCTCCACAAGCTGCTAAAGTGTCAAATCTGTAAATCTGACTTTACGTAATTGCCCCTATTCTGGAAACTGAAACCACAAATTGATGCAGGTAATGCGTTGGAAGTGTTTTTTAGGGCATTAGGGAGGACACGGGGTAATTACAATTCACTTGAAAAAATTTTTTGTGCAGTCAATTCCGATATTTTCAATTTTTTCGGGCAATTTTTAGCAAAAAAAGCCAAATTCTGATCCCCAACATTTACCCAGAAATGGCTAAATCTTAAATATCAGGGACCTGTTTATGGCATTTCATATCCAAAATGGCCTTCAAAGAAGATTTCAGTATGCCATTGAGCCTTCTGAAACCAAGGAAGCTGACTCAGGCCAAAAAATGGTCTAAATAGGCATGCGAAATGGATGAAAATATGCATTTTCATAAAAGCCGGAGTGGCCCGGCACACGTCGCATGCCACAAAATTTTTTTTGCACAAATTTTCATTTTTTGGCCATAGCCAACTTTCTATACCACTGGCATATTGAAATTCCAAAAAAAGTTTTTTTCAGCCCACCCTAATGTACAAGTCGTGTGCATGCACATACCAAGTGGGTTCTCTACTGAACCAATCAGGCTTTAATCATTGAGAGAATTTATCACAATTACTTGCTACATGTGGTACCCACTGTGCATCCCTAAGATCGGTTAAAGGCCCTGTGCCATGTTAATTGCAGAGATTAGTCTCAACTCAATCATGTAAAATGGATTGTGGCCACATTAGTTTAAATCAAGACCCGGCATTAATATTTCACATGGCTGTGATCCTGATTCTGTGATCAGTGTAGATCATAGCATGATTCTGATTGGATTCTGATCTGATCTTGATTTGATCCTAACTTGATTATCAACAGTGATTACTATGATTAGAGCATGATTAAAGACTTCAGAGTCATTTTGTAAGCCTATTCAATTTGGCAGCATGGAGCTTTGAATGTGTTCTCCAGAATTTGTGACTCATGGGATCGAAAAATTGTATTGCAAACAGTGAGAGTTTCTAGCTCACAGCCACAGAGAACTCACTACAATTGAGTTTCATGACCGGCGTTCAAACTCACATCTGGTCTGGCCAATCGATTCAGAGTCAAGTGCTAAGTTAGGCTTCTCTGTAAAATTTGAAATTTTTAGTCAGCTTAAATGATTGAGTGACATCGTTGCACAATTCCTTTTAGCTAATACCTACGATAATCTTTCTGTTATCATAACTTAAAACAACAAGCTATGTTAGCTCAAAGGAATTGTGCAACCATCTTACTCAATCATTTCCAAAAGCGGACTCAAAATCCAAATTTTACAGTGTAGGCCTATGTGAAAGTAAACCAGTCTTACTAAATTTGGCCTGTAGCCGTGCATTGAAACACTTTCATTTTACCCTGCTCCCTGACAGGTAGTGTATGTCAAGAGATGTTTAAGTGAGCAATTAATCTGAGTTGGGGACAGGCTTAACTACTATGGATGTTGCTAAAGTGCAGGAGACACGCCTCTTAGTGGCAGTTTCACACCTAGGGGAAGTCCCTTCTGGGCAGGGGCGGAGGTTCTAATCATGAGGTGGGGTTTCTTGCCACTGTAAAATTTGAATACAAAATAGGCTTAAATGATCGAGTGAGATGGTTGCACAATGCACAATTCTCTTGAGCTAACATAGTTTAGCTTGGCGTTGTAAGTAATGGCAACGGAAAAAATATCACAACTCATAACAACAAGCTATGTCAGCTCAAACGAATTGTGCTGCCATCTCACTCAATCATTTGAGGACTTAAGGTGACTCAAAATATCACGTTTTTACAGAGCATGGTCGGTGAAGAAGGAATTTTCTGGCACTTTCACGAATCTTCCAAATATGTTCACAAATTTTCTATATTCATAATCCTCCTACATAATAAATCTTTCTTGCTAAGGTGAATTATTCAGAAATACATGCAATTTATTTATTTCAAACAGCACAAACACGTCAAACAGATCGTTTGTGATGAACAAGTAAGAAGGATCAATTACTACATTCATATACAAGAAGGGCTACAATGTAAGGACCCTATACAAATCTCCCAGAATCCTCTGAATCTCCTAAAAACCCCTGAGTCCTCAATCGGCCTCCCCTCTCATCCCCTGGGCAAGTCCAATACGCCCCAGGCAGAGTGGCTTTCACTAGCTCAAGTGCAAGGTGCTTCAGGGCATTGATGCCCGGTGAAATATTACAGACATTTCAAGCAAAGCAGAGATACGAGTTGATGAGAGCCCCTCTGGGGACTAAAAGCTGCCACTAGGGGCACTCAGGACAAGAGAAGCTATCCCATAATGCCCTCAAGATCTACCCATAATGCAACTGGTCACCCGGCAGCCAATCAACATGCTCGCTCAGTGGAACCGCTGCAACGACTACCTGACCATTCACTGTAAAACGTTGCTGAAATTTTCATGATTTAATGAAATAGCAAGTTTATAAGCACCTGTAGAAATACATAGAGTGGGTCGGGGCAAGAAGCCCTGGTTAGGTGAGAAGCCCCCCCAGGGTTATATCTAAACCTAAATTTTTGGCGCTTTTTCTTTTTGATAGGATTTAAGCTAGAGGCTTTTTAGGTGACGTCACAAATTTTCAGGGCAAACAGCACCAAACCATAGAAGTAATTAAAGAAACAAAAAAAGGTGCATAGTTTTTGTAATTTTGATTAATTCTTTGAAAGTTGTTGTCAGAAATAACTTTGGAAATTTTTAAAAGTATAATGGATATTTGCATTGCTTCACTTTATGGCCATTACATAAATATGATTTGAATCATATTTTTTGCATTTTAGCTCTAAATATAGAGGTCATATTAAAATATGTGAGTTTGGGGCGAGAGGCCCCACATGGTATGGGGCATGAGGCCCCCCTTCACTGAGGCCTCGAAGCTGCTTCAGGAACCATTTCATAATGTGTACTTTGCCTTAAATCTTGATAGAATAGCCTATTGAAATGAAAAAATTTGGCCAAAATTAAAAAAGAGCAAAAAATATTAAAAAATAAGTGTATGAACAGATAAATTCTGAAATTCAGAAAAAGTGATTGGAATGCCTTAAAAATGATAGAAGAACCCCAAGAAATAACTTTCAAGCTGAATGCGCTCGCAAAAAAAATTGCCATAGGATTATAATAGGGGGGCTTCTTGCCTGATGGGTGGGGTAAGAAGGCCATTTTAATTTTTTTACAAAAAGGGCCGTAATGCCTTCATTAAAATTGGTAGACATTTGTTTCACTAGTTATAAGTAGAGTCAAGTGATCCCTTCCTGACAACATAAGCATTTAAATAATCGACCACAAAAAGTAGGTCAAATCGCACCTCGAAGTTAAGGGGGGCTGCATGCCCCGCGCTACTCTACAGAGAGAAGAGAGAGGAAAAATAATTAGCTTTATTTAGCACATTTGTATGAAGTTTTACCAGTATTTCATATCTCAGATAAATCATAATAACCTAGGTTTTTTTGTCATTGAAACTTTTAAAATTATGTGCAAGGAGACCCACTGAGCATAAGCTATTTGACAAGCAAATATCGTCAGAGCTTGTGTGATCCTGTTATCATACTATGTAATAAACTGACTGATATTTTCAAAACAATATCATTTGTGCCAGATTGTATCAACGCTTAACACGGGTTATCCTAAAGTGGTTAACTCCTATAACTCTACTTTTAACAGCGTTACTAAGAAAATAACCTATCCATGTTTTAAGATGCCCTGGTGTTATATAATGACTAAATTATTTTCCCAGTAACCCAGTTAAAAGATAAGTTATAGGAGTTAACCACTTTAGGATAACCCGTGTTAAGCCTTGATAAATCTGGCACTGACGATAGTCAAAGGAATTGTGCAACCATCTGACTCAATCATTTAGGCTGACTGAAAATTCAAATTTTAAAGTGAATACGTCCCTTATTCTACATCATATTGGATCGCTTGTTTGGTGTATTGAAAAGTTTCATTTTAACTTTCCCAACATTTTTTTTCCAGTGCGCCCTGCCCTTTCACTGAACCAGACAAGAACACTGATAGACGAATGAATAATGTGTTAAGGTCAACATGGGACTCTCCTGTTTTTTTAGTCGCTTTTTTAATACAACAATAGGGTCACTGACTCAAGGTGTAATGCCACTCTGGCTGGTGTGGATGTCTGAGTGGACAGTTACTACGCTTAACAGTGAGTTACTGGTCATTCACAGTGATAAGATTACTTTTTCATCCTTCTATCATATAACTAATAACGATGGGAGCAGATGCGGAGAACAAAGTGGAAACTTTGACAAGGAAGAAGAATACTTGGAGGGGAAAGAAGATGTGAAGAAAGGCGGATCAAGATAAAGAGAAGTCGAACAAATTGAAATGTGAAACAAGAAAGATAATTGGATCATTTGCACTGAAGCTGAAATCTTGAAAAATGTATTTCCAGGTTGTTTTTAACATCACAATCTGTATTTTTCAAGAGAGAGGGGGGGATTTTATTCTTGCAACAGTTTTCTTGCCGTTTTGGCCATCCATCCAAAACCGTCTTTACGGGTACAATGCTAGTTATATAACTAAATTATCTTCCTTTACTTCCTTGGCAACCATGGGCACAGTTGCCTTCAGTTGTATGAAGTTGTGCCATAAGATTCAGATTTATGTGGCACAGGATCAACTCCAATAGAACCCCGGATGCAGTGATTCAACATCCAGAGAGCTGCCAACGTAGCTAATGATGTAAGATTGCTGATATTGGAATTTTGTACAAAATTTCCTCTGGTACCTTAAACATAGTGTCAGCCTGGACAGGTTTAGCAGAGGGTGCATAGGCCATGTTGATTAGGGACATAGGGGTTGATTAGGAAAGTGTCATTAATGTCCAAGGAAAGAGCAATCTGGGAGATCTATTGCCTAAACTACCTCCATTATTGACTATTCATCAAGACCTTCTAATATTGAGTTACTCTGCAACAGGTTAGACACAATAATCCCATAGTTATTCTGCAACCATAGCAACAGTTTATGTTAATGAGAATCAACAAGGTTAACAGGCCAGTAACATGCTCTTTTGGCACCGGTATAAATCAGTTGGAGCAGAGCAAGTTACAGGTCAAAGGGGAGAGGGTATTTATGCATTCAGAAGAAGGACCCAAGTTAAATGATGATGGGTGGAACGAGGAGAGCCAGGGGTGGGTAGGCCTACATGATTTACCCTCTTAATCAAATCATGGAATTGAGTGATCATGGTGATTAGGACTCCACCTGTGAGAGAATCAAACAATCAGTGATTTTAGATGGCAATTCTTTCATGTTAGGAGAAGGAAAGTTTCATTTTCTGAGACACCAGCTCTATTGCCTGAAAGTGAGATTTTGCATCTTCTATGGAGACTTGACATTAAGATTCTGGATTCTAAAATAAAATATAATTATAATATATAAGACGCCACATAATAACTGGCATTTATCACATATCATTCTAGACTTGTGTCCGAACACTTTTTATAAATCTTCCTATTAATATTCTCTCACTGCATGTCACCACAGAAATATTTTAATTTCTATTCATTTGAAATTTTTATTAAAATCTAATGACATGACACAAAACAAAATGCAATATCTACTATTTGCAAAGACCGACATTACGCTTCCAGCAGAGCCATTTGCCGCTCTTAGCCCAATGAGCAGCAACACTGACTGCCCCCTATGGTTTAATCACTTTATAGGGTGATGAGGGAAAATGGGGGTAATTTATTGCCTCCTCACAGAATGCAACTGTCACATCTGCCTTGCGACCTGAGGTGTTCTTCCCATCCAAGGTGCAAACAGTTTTTTCTGCTCTAGAATTTCTTTTGCTGCTTTTGCTGTTTTGCTAGTCGATGAAAAGGCCAAACTATGAGTCAGTGAGTGAATGAACAGTGTGTAAAATGCTGCCTTGAGTGTTACACTGAAAGAGCCGGTCAGTTGTCAGTGAGCAGATAAGTGAGATGAGAAATCTTTTTATTGCTGGTCATGTTCATTTCTTTATGCAATTTGGTAGCCAAAACAGTCCATCATTAAAAGCCTCTTAAAATTTTTTTTTTTTTCTCCTGGATACATCAGAAATGTCTATATAATAATTGCGTTAAAAGGGAATATTTGAAACGCGATCACTACTGATGCACCGGTTTTAATTACAACCAGGTAATTCCTCAATACATCTTGCTTCACTGAGCCTGTGAGGAAAGACTTTATTTGTTCTGGCTGGACAGATCAGTGAAATAAGAAATCATTTTATTGCTAGTCATGTTCATTTCCTTAAGCCATTCGTCAGCCAGAACATTCTATCATTAAACGCCTCTTTAAGGTTTTTCTCTTAGATGCATCACAAATGTCTAATTAACTGAGTAAAAAGAGAATATTTGAATGAAAATCACCAGTTTGAATTACAACCAGGTAATTCTTTGACACATCTTGCTTCATTAAGCTTTTAAGCGAAGAGTTAAATCTCCTGTCTTTGGTCTTGGAGAGCGGATAAGTGAGAAAAGAAATCATTTTACTGCTAGTCATGTTCATTTCCTTAAACAATTCATCTGCCAGAACATTCCATCATTAAATGCCTCTTAAACTTCTAAAGGTAGTTCTTCTCCCCAATGTATCAGAAATGTCTGATTAATATAATAAAAAGTGAATATTTGAATCACAATCACCGGTATAAACTACAACCAGGTATTTCTTTGACACATCTTGCTTCACTGAGCCTATCAGGAAAATGTTAAATATCCCACCTTTTTTCTGGCAGAGCAGATAAGTGAGATTGGAAATACTTGAGCCATGTTCATCTCCTTAAACCATTCATCAGCCAGAGCATTCCATCATAAAACACCTCTTTAAGACAGTGTTTTCTCCCTGATGCATCGGAAATGTCTGATTGATTAAAAAATGAATATTTGAATCACAATCAACAGTATTCATTACAACCAGGTAATTGAAGGTCTAAGATGAGTTTCGTGTTATCTTTATTGCTAGTCACGTTCATTTCCTTAAGCAATTTGGTAGCCATAACATTCTGACATTAAAAGCCTCTTAAAAATATTTTTTCACCTCGATGCATCAGAAATGTCTAATTAATTAAGTAAAAAGTGAATATTTGAATCGTAATCACCGGTTTTAATTACTACCAGGTAATTCTCCAACACATCTTGCTCCACTGAGCCTGTCAGAGAAATGCTAAATATTCTGCCTTTGTTATAGCTGGGCAGATAAGTGAGACAAGAAATTATTCATTTAGTCTTCTTTGTTCGGCGATTTAAACTAAGCGAGGGAACTTGTAACTTTCACTAATGTTTCAAATGTGCATTTACAGGCACCAGACATTTCTGAACATTTATAACCTCTAAACCTGTAGGTATGACAGTTGCAAAGTATTTATGGATACTGTTTAAGGAAAAACAAACACAAACTAATTGGTCGTTTTGTTTATTATTGTGTCTGGGTTTGGAGCATGCAAGTCAGGCTGGATCGACAAGAAAAGCAGAGCACTAAGGATTGGTGACCATCTGCTTGCAAAATGCTTTGGTTGTATTTGATTCTTCAGCCCTGATCAAATTTGGGATCTTGTTTTTTCTTCAACCTCATTACAACGAAAACCTGCTCGTAACAAAAATGTCTAAGTTGAGTTTCATGTAATCTTTATTGTGAGGCATCTTAGCTTCAATGAGCAAGCAAATCCTATTATTTAATGCTTCTTAAAGTAGTTTTTTGCTTGTCTGCGACAGAGAGGTCTAATCACATGGTGAAATACTCAGGAAAAATACATACATGTTTGATAATTAACGAGCCTTTATTACATGCAGGTAATGCTCCCACACATCCATGGAATAGTTCAAATTCAGAATATTTAATATTTGTAACTAGGAATGAAATTGCATCTGAATCCTCCCATTAATTTAGAAGGAGGTTATTTTCAAAATTACGTTCTCTGAGTTGCTCTTTTTTGGAAAAGTTGCCACCAGCAAACAACCTAAAACTGGAACTTTGTCCGTCTTTGATTCTAACTGGTTCTACAGCTAGCCCATCTGTTATATCAATGTACTGTACTACAGGTACTGTACTACAGGTACTGAGGTACTGTACTGTACTGTGATCGATAGATAGATAGATAGATAGATAGATAGATAGATAGATAGATAGATAGATAGATAGATAGATAGATAGATAGATAGATAGATAGATAGATAGATAGTTAGATAGATAGATAGATAGATAGATAGATAGATAGATTTGCATGTTACAAATGTACCCATATGACGGATATTTTACTTGCCCGTACAAACATTGATACCATGTTTTATCACTAAACTATATCTACATTACCAAGAGCACTGGAGTACAGACCCCATTGCTAATGTTATTGCTTTCTTTCAGTATGGCATAAAACTTGTGTTACCATTTTATCGCACCAATATAAACCTACTATAGCCACCATACACCAGCCCTAGACTGATAAACCAATGATAAACCTGGGGTTGACTAGGATAAACCTGCATAAACATGCTTTGGTGGAGGTCCAGGTGTTTCTTGTGTTGTTTCCAAGTAAATTTAATGAGGGTGGGGCCAAGATCCAGATACTTATTAGATACCTGTGTAGACTTCCAATATGTTGGTGAGACTACAATGATATTTATAAAACCAATGCGTATTTTGGTTGGTTAGTGTATAACAAAAACAGTTTGACCATCCAATAACATTTTTCAATTCTCGACTGTTACCTCCAGTTTAGTAATTGCACTAGAAACTGACGCTTAAACCTGTATGTCCCAGAATTTAAATTTGCTTTATAAAAAAAGATTATTGGCATGTTTAACTTATTTAAATGTCACTTTTCAAGACAAATTCCTTCAAAATTTTAAGAACAAAATGTTTTGTTTTATACAAATCAGGCAATGCATGGTTCTCCTAGAGTATAAAATGATCTTAATTACTTATATTTTGCATCAAGAATTGGAAAAACCGAGGAGCTAAGTCAATTAAATGGCTGAGCACAAGATCCCCCAACCTGAGAGTATTTGGCTGCTGAGAAATGTTATAAATTACAGTTTAGGATAAACATAATTATAGTTTACGTTATTTTTTAGGAAAGCATAATTATTCTTCAACTAAGTGAATTATTCAAGAAAGGAAATGTTCTTACATGCAGCAATAATGTTCATAGCAGGAGTTCTTGATTATCTCAACTATGTTGGACACATGTATGCTCCCTTTTAGCTCTTTGTTCCAACAACATATTAGCCCCTCAGGTTTTCCAAATTTGAATTGTTGTTGCATTCAGCATCAAACTATGAATCTCCTCTGGAATCAATCGTACAATCTACCTTGCAAAGTATTCAGCAATAATTATGTGTTTTTTGCACGATTATTGCTGTTATTTACATGATCATGCCAAAAAAATTAGCAATTTCTCACCCACATTTTTGCAATGTAGATTGTCGGTTTGTACAGTAAGTGCAAATTACTGTAACCTTACCTTTGTAGGGCAAAATACGATTCTGGGGCCATTTAAGTTTCTAAACTTTTGAATAAACAAAAACTTGTAAATCATCCACTTGGCTCCCTATTTCATCAACTGATTTAAACCCCAGTTTATCCTGTGTTGTGGCATTTCTTATCACATTGACAGGAAGCTAAAGTGATTTCCTCCTTATCAAGAACATGTGTCTATCAGTTATTGGCCCCCTACTCAACATAAACATCTAGAACTGCAGCACAGAACACATCCTCTGGCATGTACTGTAATCAGAGACATTCAGGCACCAAAGTGACTGTATAGTCAATTATTATTGTAATCCAGTAATATATCCATTGTTTTTATACCATTTCACAACTCTGTGAGTCAATGATGTGCAACAATTTCAGTGTAATATAATGATCCCCATATTTTTCTTCTCCCACTAGTTTCCATGTTTAGATTTGGGTTAGATGACTGTTCATCTTGTTGTATAAAAGCCAGTTATCTGCATTGAAATTGACAATGTGTTTACCACATATCTTGCTCAATAAATGAGATAAACCACATACTGCCTTTCATGTGAAGAACAACCATTATAAATCACATACTGCCTCTCATGAGAAGAAAAACCATACATACTAGCCTTTGAATCCATGGATTATTGTATCATAATTAAGTGTTTATTATATATCTTTAGAATTTGAGGAAATTGTTTTAACAAACTGCCAGTGAGGTGCAAAAATACCTGTCAGAGGTGAAAATTGCCTTTTGTATGAAGTTAATGAGGACTCTATATAATGCAACAGAATTAATATCTATTCCTTCCTTCATTCCTTCATTCCTTCATCCCTTCATTACTTAAGCCATCCCTCCCTCCCTGCTTTCTATCTATAGGCCTATGTGTTATGAAGTGTTTGATTCAATGTGTAAAGAATCACTCTGACTGCTGCTGTGCACTAATGTCACAGTGACATGAATTTGAAAACTTTTCAATACTTTTTTTGGGGTCAAGAATTAGAAAAGCTAATTTTAAAACTTTTCAATACTTTTCTTTGTGTCAAAAGCAGGTGGTCGATGTAACACCATTGGATCTCTCAGGAATGTGGGGGGTGGGGGAAATAGGTCAGTTTGAGCATGCACAGTGGTGAGGGTTGTGTGAATAATGAGCAATGGCTGCAGAAAGTTTCTCGGTAAGAAACGTAACAGCAAGATAACACCAAGAATATAGCATGATTATGGTCTTATTTGGTATTTTGGGATAGGAAAAACAGTAATCTACGCACGTGGCTATATTAGAATGGTGAACAATGAACCTGGAAAGCTGAAATTATGGAAAACGGCAACCACCTGGAAGCTATCCCAGAATCCTTAGAATCACACATTAATATAAAGATTCCGCTCACTGCAAGTCATGTGCACATACTAAGTGGGTTCTCTACTGAACCAATCAGGTTTTAATCATTGAGAGAATTTATCACAATCACTTGCTACATGTGGTACCCACTGTGCATCCCTAAGATCGGTTAAAGTCCCTGTGCCATGTTAATTGCAGAGATTAGTCTCAACTCAATCAAGTTAATTGGATTGTGGCCACATTAGTTTAAATCAAGACCCAGCATTAATATTCTGCATGGCTGTGATCCTGATTCTGTGATCAGTGTAGATCATAGCATGATTCTGATTGGATTCTGATCTGATCTTGATTTGATCCTAACTTGATTATCAACAGTGATTACTACCATTAGAACACAATTAGAGACTTCAGATCCGTTTGGAAAGCTTATATTCAGTTCGGTAGCATAGAGCTTTGAATGTGTTCTCCAGAACTTGCATATATTGCTTGTACATTTTGGGATCAAAACATTTTATTGTAAAGAGTGATAGCTTCCAACCCACAGCCACAGCGAACTCATTACACATCTGGTCTGGCCAATCGATTCACAGTCAAGTGTTAATTCCAGTTACTCTGTAATACGTACGATTATACCACTCGACACCTCTGTCAGCCAATCACTTGCCAGCATTATTACAGGGAAATATTTCCCATATTCTTTGTTGTCCAGTTGTCCTCTCATGTTTGACTGTTTGACTGTTTGTCTCATGCCAATTATTCACCATGGGATCAGGAATATGTGTCTTCTCCCCTGGTGAAGAACCTATACTTATCCGTCTGTTATCATTTTTAAGTTTGATAATCTGTCTGTTGTGCATAACTTAAAACAACAAGCTATGTCAGCTAAAAGGCATTGTGCAACCATCTCACTCAATCATCTAAAAAGCTTACTCAAAATTCGAATTTTACAGTGTTGGCCAATGTGAAAGTAAACCAGTCTAACTAAATTTGGCCTTTAGCATGGCAAGCATTGAAACACTCTCAGTTTACCTTGCACCCTGACAGGTGCTGTATATCAAGAGATGTTTTAAGTGAGCAATTAATTTGAGTTGGGGACAGGCTTAACTACTATGGATGTTGCTAAAGTGCCGGGGACACGCCTCTTAGTGGCAGTTTCACACCTCGGGGAAGTCCCTTCTGAACAGGGGCGGAGGCTCTAATCATGATGGGAAGTGGGGTTTCTTCCTACTGAAATTTGCATATAAAATAGCCCTTAAATGATTGAGTTAGATGGTTGCACTATTCCTTTGAGCTACCAATGTAGTACCATAATAATTCTAGTTTGGTGTTGTAAGTTATGACTATGGAAAAAAAATTGTAACTCACAACAACAAGAGCTCTATGTTAACTCAAACAAATTGTGCCGCCATCTCACTCAATCGCTTGAGGACTTGAGGTGACTCAAAATATCACATTGTTGCAGAGCATGGTCGATGAAGAAGGAATTTTCTGGCACTTTCACGAATCTTCTAAATATGTCCACAAATTGTCTAAATTCATAATCCTCCTCCATAATAAATATTTCTTGCTAAGGTGAATTATTTAGAAATACAAGCAATTTATTGATTTCAAACAGCACAAACAGTGTGTTTGTGATGAACAAGTAAGAAGGATCAATTATTCCATTCATATACAAGAAGGGCTACAATGCAAGGATCCTACACAAATCTCCCTGAATCCTCTGAATCTCCAAAAAACCCCTGAGTCCTCAATCCGCCTCCATTCTCATCCCCTGGGCAAGTCCATTACGCCCTGGGCAGAGTAGCTTTCACCAGCTCAAGTGCAAGGTGCTCCAGGGCATTGATGCCTAGTGAAATATTACAGACATTTCAAGCAAAGCAGAGATACAAGTTGATGAGAGCCCCTCTGGGGACTAAAAACTGCCACCAGGGGCACTCAGGACAAGAGAAGCTATCCCATAATGCCCTCAAGATCTACCCATAATGCAACTGGTCACCCAGCAGCCAATCAACATGCTCGCTCAATGGAACCGCTGCAACGACTACCTGGCCATTCACTGTAAAACGTGGCTATAATTTTCTTCGAAAGTTCATTTGTATTCTCGATATGATTTCCTGCATAACAATGATAGGAGATTTACCACCCCAGCTAAGATTACAGTATGGTGGCATGATTTGATGAAATAGCAGGTTTATATGCACCTGTTGGAATGACAGAAGCAGATTCGACAAGCAAGTATCTGTGTCCTAAGAGCTTGTGTGATCCTGTTATCATACCACATATTAGCAGTAAGTAAATTTGAAGGCTGCAAAATGAACTGGGGATGGGAGATATGGACTTCGGGGATTTTGTACAGTTATCAAATCAACATACATCCATTGCTCCGTAACACAGAAGTCAGCATTTGAGATATTGTATGGAATGTACAATGTAAAATTTGAAACTTTTACTCAGCCTAAATGTTCGAGTGAGGTGATTGCACAATTTTTTTGAGCTAACATAGCTTGTAGTTTTACGTCATGTTAGACATCCCCAATCTTGATACTTATACCATTGGAAAATCTGGTTAAACTTAATTTTTCATGTTAGCACCCTGCTACGGCTTAACACTGTTAGACTCCGATTTGGAGGGTCCTAACATACATTTGGCAGCTAGAGCCCTCCCTCCGGTCAGAATCTAAATGACAAAAATGCATGTTAGAACCCTCGTGATCGGTGTCTAGCTTATACATAATCTGTCTGTTGTCCTTATATATAACTAAAGACAACGAGCTGTGTTAGCTCAAATGAACTGTACTACAACCATCTCACTCTATCATTTAAGCTTATGGAAACTTCAAATTTTAAAGTGAATACTTCCCTGATTCTATGTCATATTGGACTGCATGTTTGTTGTATTGAAAAGTTTCATTTGTAACTTTCCCAACATTCGTTTTTTTCAGTGTGTCCCACCCATTCACTGAACCAGACAAGAACACTGATAGACGAATGAATAATGTGTTAAGGTCAACTTGGGACACTCGTGGTTTTTTAGTCGCCTTTTTAATACAACAATAGGGTCACTGACTCAAGGTGTAATGACGTTCTAGCTGGTGTGGTGTCTGGGTGGACAGTTACTACTTACCGGTGAGTTACTGCATGGTCATTTACATTACACATTACAAAGTGGTTGTTAGGTAATGACTTATCATGCTTATCTATGTTGTGAGTCTACAACAATTGTTTCTCTTTCATTCCAGGATTAACGCCATGAAAGAGCCTTGAAGAAATGGATTATTTTAAAATAATGAACATTGCCAAGGATTTATCTATATGTAATACAGTTTGAATTTGGACATTTGTATGTATATGTGAATTTGGACTCTATTATGTGTGTGGATTTGGACTCATACAAGTGAACTGAATTTGGACTATGATGATATATGACTATCATATTTTAGCAGTGTAGTACCCTGTCGTACAGAAATGTGTACTTTTATATATAACGACAATAAATAAACAATTACATACATACATACGTACATACAACAATAGGTTACTTTACTCTGTCATCCTTCTATTACATAACTGAATCATCTTCTTTTACTTGCTTCGCAACCATGGGCACAGTCACCTTCAGCTATATGAAGCCTTCCAAAGACAGTGTATATTTGTGCCACACTAAATAGGAATCAGATTCAGATTTCTGTGGCACAGGACTCAGTTCCAGTAGAACGTGCATGGGGATTCAACATCCAGGGTGTTTCAACTGAGCTGATCCCGTTAGATCACTTGCATTGGAATTTAGTAGCATATTTCCTCTGGCACCTTAAACATAATGTCAGCCTGGACTGATTTAGCAGGGGGTGCATTGACCATGTTGATTAGGGACATAGGGGTTAATTAGGAATGTGTCATTACTGTCCAAGGAATGAGCAATCTGGCAGATCTATTGCCCCAACTACCCCCATAATTGACTATTCATCAAGACCTTTTAACATTGAGTTGCAACAGGTTGGACACAATAATTCCATAGTTATTCTGCAACCATGGCAACAGTTCATGTTAATGAGAATCAACAACGTTAACAGCCAGTAACATGCTCTTTTGGCAACAGTGATGAATGAAGTAGGCTGTAATTGTTCAACCGAATAATAACTAATGTGATTGCAAATTCATGATGATATTTGAACTTATCTTCTTTTCGCTGATGTCAAATAAATATATCATATCGTAACGTATTGCATCGAAGTAGAGTTAATTAGGAGGGGGCGGTACACTAAAGTGTAAAGATGAGAGGGGCGTTTATGTATTCAGAAGAAGGCCCCGCGTTAAATTAATTAAGTCATGGAATTGAGTGGTCATGGTGATTAAGATTCCACCTGTGAGAGATTCAATCAATCAGGGATTTTAGATGGCAGGAGACAAAAAGTTTCATTTTCTGAATTTACTGCCTGAAAATGAGATTTTGCATCTTCGTTGGAGACTTGGCATTAAGATTCAGGTATCTACATTAAAAAGATGATTATAATATTTAAGACACACAGAATAAATGGCATTTACCATATATTATTCTAGACTTGTGTGGGAAAACTTTTTATAAGTCTTCCTATTAAAATTATCTCAGACAGCATATCACAATATAAATACTTTAATTTCTGTTCATTTGACATTTTGATTAACATCTAATGACATGGCACAAAACAAAATGCAAGATCTACTATTTGCAAAGACCGACATGACACTTGCCGAAGAGCCATTTGCGGCTCTTGTCCAATGAACAGCCACACTGACTGCCCCCTGTGGGTTAATCACTTTATAGGGTGATGAAGGAAAATGGGGTGATATATTGCCTCGGAACAGAATGAAAATGTCACATCCTGCCTTGCAACCCAATGTGTTCTTCCCATCATTTTTTTCTGCTATAGAATAGAATAGAATTTATTCAAGTAAAGTAATATACAGGACAATTTGTTTTGCTGCTTTTGCTGTTTTCCTAGTCGATGAAAAGGCCAAACTATGAGTCAGTGAGTGAGTGGACAGTGTGTAGGACTGGCCATTTCTCAGTGTGTAGCATGCTGCCGTTGAGTGTTACACTGAAAGAGCCATTGGTCAGTTGTCAGTGTCAGACATCAGTCAGATAGTAATGGTGTGTGAGTTTCTTGACCAAGTTTTGATGTTCGCAGCTTCAGGTGTAGCACTAATCAAACAGCAAAGACATTTCTTTTGGGCAAGTCTAAGCGCAACAGTTAACGAGATTGACTCAAGTACTTGGTGCTTGTCCTGTTTGTGACATTCAATTTTCTTCAGCTGTGCTCTACTGGTGGATTCTTTATAACTTAAATATAAGATACTCCCTGGCTAATTTAGGCCTATCTAAAAGCAGCATGTGGTCACATGACAAGACTTACTTCACTGGCATGCAGATATAGACGCGCATGTCAACCGTTTCACCGGAGGGTGGTCGCTATTTTGTCCTGAAATTTTATGGTATTACGAGGGCAGTGGATCTGCCCTGATGTTGGTTAGGAATTGACTATATTTGCCCTGAAGCCAATTGCACGTATATGTAATGTAAAATAATGTCAGGCAGACTGACAAGAAATGTATTCATAAGAAAGAGACAAAATATGCTTCGATACACAATCAATTTTTTTACGGAAAAAACAAACATAGCTGCTACATAGTTTGTCACTTCATTATGGGAGACCTCTCTTACAAAAAGGAGACCTCTCTTACAAAAAGGAGCCCTATCAAGAGGCCATCCATAAAAAAAAGTCTTTGGGGACATTTTCATGGTTGATTATTTTTCTTTGTGTTTGAGATAATTAGGTTTGATGATACCATTTTAACTGAGATGATTAATGATAAGTGATTAACTTTCTTTATTGATTGGGAGTCTTTATCCAATGAAACAAATTCTGTGTGATACAAATATAGCAGTTATCAATTAAACAAGTTGTAAAGTATGACTAAGTGATAATTTTTTTAATGTATATTTTATAACCAAGGAGACTACTTGAGTATATTTTATCTTTGAAGAGATGCAATTCGGAAGAAGCCATAAGAACTCAGATTTATCTTTTTGCTAATAAGCATTTCCTAAGATGATGAAACTTCTATCAAATTTCCCATTATAATAGACTGACATTGAAATAAATTATATACTTATTAACAACTTGTAGGCCATGATGTCATGACAGTTTTCTTAGATTTCCATGACACACAGGTGTCCATGAATATTTAATTAGTGACTATTATGAGCAATTGATTATGTTGTTATGTATCCAAATTAGAGACTTTTTCGGTCAGTGGGACAAACCAACTTTTTTTAATCTCGTTATTAATCATGATGTTACTTTAACATTGACTAAGGTAGCTTAACAATCAGTTTGCCCTACCAAATGTTTACGTGCTTTTCCTCCTCTTATCTCTAGCTTATCTTTTGACTGGACAGGTTCACAAATACAAGAAATGTCCTATTTACTTTGCCCTGTAAGATATCACAAGGAGTGACCCACATTCAGAATAACATGGCAACTGCAAACTTCAATTCATGCTTTCTGAGGATCAAAAAATTAATATGACATTTTAGTCAAGACTTACCAAATATGTTGTTTATGCCATCATCACGGCTGCTGCAGCTTTACTCAGATTTACTCTGATCTTATTAGTGCCTGACACTTCTAGAATTCAAAATGGACTCATCACATCTTGCACAAACATTTGAGTCTACAGTTGACTCAAAGGAGGCTTTGTATTCAGCTCTTCAAATAGGGAAGTTCGAAGAAGCAGCTGCGATGTTACGAAACCATCTGGAATTAATTAATTGTGAACTGAAGGCATGCGACTTTGCTGGAACTACATTACTTTTAGCATGTGACTGTGAAAGATATCAGATAACACAAGAAGGTCAGTTTTGTAAACTGCACACCTAACAATTGTAACTAAGCAGTACTGTAGCTCAGAGGTATCATGCTGGGCTGCTAACCCAGACTCCATGTTTTGACATGCACCTCAATCTAATAGTGTGGGTCCCAAGTTATGGGTATCTGGAGGGGGGAGGGCCCGGGAGGTGCAGGTGCGGGACATGCGATTTTCTCTTATTTGTTTTGTAATGAAGTGATAGTAATTTGCATTATTAATTGTCTGTTATAATATTTTAACATGCATAGGCACACTTATGTAAATTTGCAACATTTGAAAAGTATATAATGTAAATCCCTTGTAAAATGCTCCTGATGAGTAACCCCTGACTATTATCTATTAATGGCTCTTCCTCCTATCGAATGCTGAATGATATGTCTGCATAATTTTTTCAGATTGTTATGACATTTTTCACTTCATGCTGGACAATGGCGCTGATCCCAACTGTCTAGGTTACTGGATATGGGTGGCGGATAACTATCCTGATTTTGGCTACCACAGGTATGACTCAAGAATCCCTTTGATGGTCGCTACAGCAAATAGGAACCTTCAGCTCTTAGAAATTCTGCTTAATGCTGGTGCAAAAATCAACCAGACTAATTCCATAGGACAGACAGCATTGCACGTAAGTTGCCTCCGAGCAATGCATGATAATAGGAGCAACATCATCAAGAAACTGCTCAGCCACAATGCTGATGTGAATGTTCAGGATGTCCATGGCAGGACAGCCCTGCATTATGCTTGTGAAAACGCAAGAACTGATGCAATGAATCTTCTTTTGGAAGCTGGAGCTCAGGTTAATATTGTTGACAACAGCGGATGCAACGAACTTGAACTAGCAGCACAGTCCGACTGGGAAGCACTTCTAAAAGTGGAGCAATTAATTGATTCATATGATTATCCTAAAGAGGAAATAATTGAAGCTTATGAAACAGTAGCATGGTCCTCTTTACACCCGCAGGACACTGGTGCTGAAATTGAATGGGGCCATGCAGTTGACTGTATGCACAAAGCTACACAAATGAGAATAGAGCATAATATTCCCAAGAAAGTTTCAGATCCTCTTGAATGTTATGGCTTCACAAAAGAGTGGGAGACTATGGAAGAACTGTCAAGGTTTGAGAACACCTCTGAAGAAATTATGCTACAAGCGATGCTTTCAAGAGAACGAATCTGCAGGGGAAGACACAGACTGATACCGTTTCGGCAATATATATCTTTTCAGCGTACGTATATTTACCATTTTGCAGCTTATTACACAGTGGATGTATACTCACAGATTGGTTGAACAGTTGACAGCTTTATACACATCTCTCTGGAATTTTTTTGATACTTTGTTTTGGCAGATACAGAATAGAACATTCGGTGAAGTTGTGCTCATCCAGAAAGAAACATAAATGATATTTGATCTTGAGAATGTTTTGAGTGTGTTGACTTTAAAAAATTTTAGGGACCACAACTGTTACATGACTCGAGCTGTTCATGTCCCAACAATGACTAAAATGGTTGCCCAGCAATGAAAAAAACTGTTCAAAATACCCTGATTTCAAATATTTTAACATCTATACCTATGTTTTGAAGTAAAGTAATCAGAATTTCGAAATACTTTTAGATACTTCCTCTTTTGATTCAGTCAGTCTAGGTTCCCACAGCGAGCTTGAAAAAACTTTGGGGTTAAAAAAATTGACCAAGAAAACAATTAGCGCAGTGATATAGAGGAAGGTCAGACGAACATTTTGATGTATCAAACGAAAAAATCTGTTGGGAATTTTTTGAGATATTTGAGTTTTAAATTTTTTATTTATCACACCCTATTGTTAACATGGAATCTCCATCTAAATATGATCAAAACTGCCCATTTTTCCTGTTAGGTAATATCTAAGATAAAAGTCATTATTCAGAAGTAAACATATGCAGTCATTGCCACAAGAGCAAGTAAATACCACTTCATTCAGACTGACAGAGTGTGATAAACCTATAACAGTAACCATTTCTCAGAAAATTTATAAAATGTGTTTTTTTGCCAGCTTGTCCTCAGTTTCATCACTCTGGTGAATAATTGTAGTAGAATCTACCTCACTTTTGAACTTTATGGTGTATTATTGAGGTTTTTATGTGTTTTTTAAGAAATGTCACCACTGTGAAACAAGTACTTTTGCAACCATGTAAAGTGTAGCCAATGTTGAGTGAATCATCTGAAAATGTACAGATAGAATGTTTGGAAGCATTTACTTAAGTATGGAGTAAAATACTTTGACATTGCAGTCTTAATGTGCAATAGTTGTACATGTTTGTATTAAGTACATTTTCACATAATTTACTGAAATTATGCTATTTTTGTTGTTCTATACAATTAAAGGTTGGTTGATTTTGGATGCCAGATAACCTACATCAACATTAGACACTCAATAACCATTTTAAGTACTCAAAATGCATTAAGCATGAATATTACTGTTTATTTATAGCTTTTAATCTCATTTTTGTCTTTTTGTCCAATTGCAAAGACTTTTCATGTAATATCAGGGGATTCAACTTCATAGTGAGGCAGATACTTACAAACATTGTATGCATGCATTGTCTGATAATTTACTCAACTTTGTCTATCCTTTTACATTGTTATGAAATGCTTGTTTCGTGGTGGCAAAATTTGTGATAAAATACACAAAAAACTCAACAAAGCCTGTCACAATGAGATGATGAGATCAAATCTGCTAAAATTATTTACCAGAATTATGTAACTAACATAACCTGGTATTGCTAACATTTTCTAAGGCCTTTAGCCAGAAATGTTAGCTGTAATAGGTTTATCACACCCTGTCAGTCTGGATGAAGTGGTAAATACTTTCTGCAGAGACAATGACTGCATATTTTTACTTCTGGATGATGACTTTTATCTTAGATATAACCTAGCTGGAAAAATAGACAGTTTTGATCACTTTTTCATGGAGATTACATGCTAAGAATAGGGTGTGATAAATAAAAAATCTAAAACTCAAATATCTCAAAAAATTCAAAACAGATTTTTTCGTTTGATACATCAAAATGTTCGTCTGACCTTCCTCTACATCACTGCGCTAATCGTTTTCTTGGTCAATTTTTTTAACCCAAAAGTTTGTTCAAGCTCGCTGTGTTCCATGTTTAAGATTTATTTTTTCAGGTTATCAGCCAGTGACTGAAAAACAGCTGAACGCGTTGCTTGTACACATCCTCAATCTGTATGACAAAAGTTCTGTGGACCTTCACCTTGAAGGATACAAGGTGTTATTGTACTTCAATGACTTATTGGCGACATGGTTTGAACCAATATTTTCAAGATATCTTGAGTCACGACATGAATTTGATGATTTTGACACCAGCATCATTGCCAAAACTGTTATGGTACTCACAGGTAATTGCCAAAGGATGAAATCTTTACTGGAAAATGAATCTGAGATCCTTCCTTCACAGGAGATAGTTGATTGTCTTCATGACTCCATATTTATTCTAACGGGGATCATAATGAAGTTGTACAAAAGAAATCGATCAATCTCTGACATTGACGCGACAGAAGAAAGCTTGGCGAAACAGATGTTGAGAGAAGTCATAAGCAAGATTGGAGATCTAGTGTCACATCCTGTCAATTTCCAAAGTCCAGTCCAACATATCATAATTGACAAACATATCAAAACATTCTGTCTAAAGAAAGAGTTTGATGTGGAGTTGTTTCAGGACATTGATATTTGCAATGTTTTATTTGAATGTATCCAGGATATTGACGCTACCAACGGCAAGGGATATACGTTACTTCTTCTTGTTGCTGAACAAATTTGCTGCGATGAATTTCTAATTTCACTGAATATCCTTAACTCTCTGGTCAGTCAAGGGGCTTACATATATGCCAGGAACTGTGAAGGAATGACTGTTTTTGATTATCTAGCTAAAGGTGAAGGTGAAGGGTCAAACGAAATGAAATCAAGGACATTGGAGATGCTGCGAAGTAAAGTTCCTCCCCTTCAAACTCTTGCTGCCATCAAAGCAAAGGGTGTGGCTTTGACTGGGGACATTCCAGATTCAATGAAAAGATTCATTGACTTGCATTGAATAAAAAGCCTTTCCTGTTTGCAAGCATATATTACTGCTCTCAAAAATGAACTATGCTTGAACTGACTTCTTCTTGTAATGTGACAGTGTGATATCGCGTGACAGTTCCCACAGGTTAGCATCGGAAATCATACAAATCAGCTGTTCCATTTGATTTCAGAGCCTTATTCAGCAAGTGATGGCCAAGATTCAATGGGACATCACATTTATCATGACTGCAAAAACCACTTACCTAACACATATCTTTTGCATCGTTTGCAATACACGTTTATTTTGACTTTTTTGTCTTTGTCTCAATGACGTATGTATTTATTGTCAATAAAAGCTAATGTTCAATCTTAGCCTTTTTTAGTTACTGCAATTTCAATAAGTATGAGCTTCTGCAATAGGAGAGCAAAAGGCGGCTATTGTGTACTTCATGTGATTGGTTGAGACACTGAATTTTGTAACTATAAAACAATTTGAATACCACAAAAATGTATATCAGGTTATCAGCCAGTGACTGAAAAACAGCTGAACGCGTTGCTTGTACACATCCTCAATCTGTATGACAAAAGTTCTGTGGACCTTCACCTTGAAGGATACAAGGTGTTATTGTACTTCAATGACTTATTGGCGACATGGTTTGAACCAATATTTTCAAGATATCTTGAGTCACGACATGAATTTGATGATTTTGACACCAGCATCATTGCCAAAACTGTTATGGTACTCACAGGTAATTGCCAAAGGATGAAATCTTTACTGGAAAATGAATCTGAGATCCTTCCTTCACAGGAGATAGTTGATTGTCTTCATGACTCCATATTTATTCTAACGGGGATCATAATGAAGTTGTACAAAAGAAATCGATCAATCTCTGACATTGACGCGACAGAAGAAAGCTTGGCGAAACAGATGTTGAGAGAAGTCATAAGCAAGATTGGAGATCTAGTGTCACATCCTGTCAATTTCCAAAGTCCAGTCCAACATATCATAATTGACAAACATATCAAAACATTCTGTCTAAAGAAAGAGTTTGATGTGGAGTTGTTTCAGGACATTGATATTTGCAATGTTTTATTTGAATGTATCCAGGATATTGACGCTACCAACGGCAAGGGATATACGTTACTTCTTCTTGTTGCTGAACAAATTTGCTGCGATGAATTTCCAATTTCACTGAATATCCTTAACTCTCTGGTCAGTCAAGGGGCTTACATATATGCCAGGAACTGTGAAGGAATGACTGTTTTTGATTATCTAGCTAAAGGTGAAGGTGAAGGGTCAAACGAAATGAAATCAAGGACATTGGAGATGCTGCGAAGTAAAGTTCCTCCCCTTCAAACTCTTGCTGCCATCAAAGCAAAGGGTGTGGCTTTGACTGGGGACATTCCAGATTCAATGAAAAGATTCATTGACTTGCATTGAATAAAAAGCCTTTCCTGTTTGCAAGCATATATTACTGCTCTCAAAAATGAACTATGCTTGAACTGACTTCTTCTTGTAATGTGACAGTGTGATATCGCGTGACAGTTCCCACAGGTTAGCATCGGAAATCATACAAATCAGCTGTTCCATTTGATTTCAGAGCCTTATTCAGCAAGTGATGGCCAAGATTCAATGGGACATCACATTTATCATGACTGCAAAAACCACTTACCTAACACATATCTTTTGCATCGTTTGCAATACACGTTTATTTTGACTTTTTTGTCTTTGTCTCAATGACGTATGTATTTATTGTCAATAAAAGCTAATGTTCAATCTTAGCCTTTTTTAGTTACTGCAATTTCAATAAGTATGAGCTTCTGCAATAGGAGAGCAAAAGGCGGCTATTGTGTACTTCATGTGATTGGTTGAGACACTGAATTTTGTAACTATAAAACAATTTGAATACCACAAAAATGTATATCAGGTCAAGTGGACGTGCTTCGGTTGTGGTTGCTAAATTTCACATATAGCCAAATTTTTCCTTCTTTAGGTGTGTTCCTCATTATCCTGTTTGTTGTATGGTAAACTCGAGAAATTAAATAATGCTGCTACAGCTGTACCATATTAGTTGGGGGAGACAGACTGGAGAAGAAACTATATGATTGAAGTGAGAGATAGTTCTTATCCACAAAATTAGCTCTTCCACAAATGAAACTTCAATCTAATTTTGCTTTGCAATTCCTTGCCATTATAATATATTATCTGCTTATTAACAGCACCATTGAGTCCTTTGATGTCCTCACAATGATACTGCTCACTTTGAATTCCTAGGCTCAAAGGGGCTCTATGAAAATTTCATTAAACAATTTAAAATGATTACAAAACCTTACAGTTGTAAAAGTTGTTATATGGTTCACTGATGACATTTATAACTTTTAAGAGAGTGAAATATGAGGTTGTGGGTCCAAATTTGGTAATTATGAAATTCTTGTCTCCAGTGTTTAACAATAATTCATGATGGCAGGAAGGCACGTCGAGGACCTATTGTTTTCATTTGTCATAGACTGGGATATTAGCAAAATTTGTAACTCAAAAAATATGTGGCAGAATATTTCTATCCCATCAAAAAATAGCATTGATGTGACCAACCCCCCTGAAAATGGCCTGTCTCCACCAACATTTTCTTTGAAAGATCGCATCACAAAAACGAGTACAGGATCCTGATTAAATTAAACTCTTCCATACATGGAGACTTGACTGGCAGTCTTCTAAAATCTAGTTACCAATTGCTGATATAATAATAATAATAATAATAATAGTTTATTTGCCTTCAAAAATGAAGAGATACATAAACAATGAAGAACACAATAATAAATACAGTAAAATCATATCATAAAATCACGAAAAAAATCATTTAGTCAAGTCAGAGTTAAAAGCAAATCAGAAAGCAGATAAAAGCAGTTTAGTCATATACTGGTCATTATCATTAAAATCAACAAATAGCGTTTTTAAACTGTCCACAAGGCCATCGCCAACAATCACAGGTTTAAAAAGTTTACGGCACTGTTGACTGTAAGAATCATCGAGCAGGTATCTGACTAGAGCTAGGTTATATTTATCACAGATTCTGGAATTTCTTGCTAGCAATGTGGTACGATTATCATTCTGTGTACGCCAAAGATAGAAATAAAAATCTTTACAAGATGAAGAACTGCACAATATTGATTTTAATAATCTGTATAAGAGCAGGAGGTTGTTGTGTCAATGTCTCCAATATTGCGTCATTAGCATCACACAGGATTTGTTTCTTAATAAATATTAAAGGGAAACACATTCTGTGAGAAAACCATGTGCCTGATATTGTCTGAGAACCCAAGAAAATAACTGAACTATCTGTAGCTCTGTATCATTTATGTAAACCAAAATAAAGAGTATTTCTGTTGGCATGTCAGTTGTCCTATCTCAATTTGTCATTAGCAAACGCATTCCTGCTCTATTTTGACTGCATATTTCTGAACCAAAATCACTGTGAACATGTGTCTGGTGTTAATAAGGTCCTTGCATGCACATATTGTCAGACTGCCAGCTTTGTACTGGTCCCTGCAAAGATTTTTGCCTTAATTATCATTAGCATCGCGCTGTCATTAGCATCATGTCAAAAATGGCTTATTGCCTTTACCTCACTAAAATTTTGTTGCAGGTGACTGGGGTTGAAATTTATTGAATATACAGTCAAACCTGCTCGAGCAGCCACCTGCTGTAAGCAGCCACTTCCAATTCCTCCCAACTGATTTTGCATTGTTTTACACCTGGATTAAGCAGCCACCTGCTGTCTGTGGTTAAAGGCCAGTGTTTTCAACCCCAAATGGCCACCCTGACCTGTATTAAGCAGCCACCTAAGCTACCCCTATCTTGTTACATAACTGCAAACCAGCATCCAATTGCATAACATGATGGGGGCAGCATAGAATTCATTGATGTTATGGCTATTGATTCACAAATTGTTTTCACTGTGAATGGAATATTTCAGCCAGCTCCAAAATCACACCTCCATTACGCAGCCACGCCTTAAGCAGCCACTTTTGTCCATTCCCTTGACTGGCTGCTTAACTCAGGTTTGACTGTATATTATCAATTGATGTTTTAGCAGAATATTACATACCATTTTTGCATTTTCCTAGCATCTGACATGCTTAGTATGAAGTTTGATGCTTCTCTGAGATTACTAATCGAATATGGGGTGCCAGTGACATTTTACCATTGTCTAGTATCTGAAATATGGCTCAGCAAAGGCATTGGGCACAAGAGGGAGTTGTGGAGATCATTTTTATTATTCAGAATCCAAACTATTGGTGAAAAGAGTAGTTTTGTTTTTGTTTGTAAATTTGTCATTCAAGAAAATGTCCTATCTCAATAACTATTGGTCATAGAGACCTCAAATATAGCTCAATGTGTGCAGAATAGCCACTTTCCCATAAGTTGGTAATACATTCTTCTGCTCTAAGTGGTGACGATTTCAAGCTATAGGCATGATGCTAATGACGCACATATTGTGTATTTAATTGACCAAAATTCTTTTTTTTTTTAAAAATTGGTGCTAGAGACCTGGAATGTGCAAGTCATCTGCCTAATCATTGGTAATTGATTATTTAGCCCGAAGTGATCACGATTTTTCATTTATAAGTGTGATTTTAAAGACAGTCAAAAAACATCACAGCTGTATTTATCACCTCAGTACAGATCAGCAGTGCATTTGGACCCTTGGACATGAAAGTGCAGTGATAGCTGATTGTTTGACCTACCCAATGTCAACTTTAAAAGGCATTTCTGGACCGAAAAATTTTCAAATATTTTTCAGCTGAAATTTCAAGGTTTTCAAATTTTGACCCTTGTACATCTAAAAAACCTTTTTATACGAGAAATTTTCAGAGGAGCATAACTGATCTGGGATACTATGTTCTCCATTTTACTTCAGGGACTGAATTTTTCATATGTTAGATGATATCTTTTACTATTGTTTTTGAAAAGTCTGATATCCTTAGAAGTCTAGCAGGCTTGAGAACATAACAAATTGCCAAAACTTCGCATAGTTATATTGATTTTGTTTGTTGCGCCATGATGTATTTAATCACGCAAAATAAGAACAATGATGCATTATTTTCATAGAAATACATAGAACGGACATGAGGCTGAATGATGCCACCTCAAGATGAGGTCACCAAATCCGCCATATTGGAACTGCCCTGAGACATGACGTCACAATAGACTAATTATGATGCGACGTCATGCCATTGTTATAAGTGACATCACAGTTATTGGTGACGTCACGGTCCATTGTGCCAGTATTCAGGGCAGTTCCAAGATGGTGGATTTGGTTGCTTCATCTGCCAGAGCCTCATGTCCCTTCTATGTATTTCTATGAGTCACATTGACAACATAAACCACTCCTGTGTGCTCTGAATAATAAACAAATGCATTGGATTTATATTCTACCCAGCATGCAATGTCACAATTTTCCAGCAATCATAGACAGAACATGCTTTGGTCTGGAACTAACTTGATAAAACATCTGAAGAAAATCAAATGCACATTTTGTTGGACGTGTGTTCATAAAAGAAATATATGGGCAAGAAAATAGCTGTTCATTGCTTCACATGCACGGTGAAATAAGTCACGTTACACAAATAGTGCTTATAGGATGGTCAGGATATTAGTAGCAAGCACACACGGGAAGTACTTTGGCATATTTGATATGCCATTAAAAGATAACAAGGGACACGGTTTACAAATAGATATAGATAAGAAAATGTGAAAATTTCAATCTCCAACTGCACAGACATAGCTAGGTGCAGTAAGTTCATTTCAATCATTAATGCATTTAAACGCCAAGGATCATTCAGAAAGCAATGAGCGTTTAACTTTTCCAATTACCAAATACTTGACAGTGATGTAATAGAATATATAGAAGACATGGTGATAAATATTGTTTGCTTTGGTAAAACCCCATTAGTTCATTATGATGAACTCACTTGGACAATAAAGCTCTTAACTTGCACCAACATGAATGTAAATCAAAAACATAGGCTGTGCCGCAGCAAACCTTCAGCGAATAACACATTTTGAAACATTACAATTACACCATAAAATTTATGTGTTTACCAAATTGCATATTGGTATGCAATAGTGGTCGAGTCATGGCCTTCAATAATGTCTATTTGCCCGTTGCCCTGCCATCTGCCTATCTGCTTGCCAGAGTTTGTAAAACAAAGAAAAGGCCTTATTACTACAATAGTAGGCTAATTTATGCATATGGTACAGTTTCATGTATGAACAAAGTATAGGTTATATGAGCCGTCAGTTGGAAACCAAAAAATATATTATGCTGTTATATTTTTCTCAAGTTTTTCCAATCATTCAAAAAGTGTTAAATACACATCAAAAGGTTCTGCTACATTGTATAGGTGATATGTGTAGAACATTTCATTGCTGTATATGCAATAGTTAATTTAGCGGGCTCCGAGGTGAAAAAAAGTATTTCAAATATTTTTTCTCAATTTTACACAAAAAGTATAGAACATCTATCAGTCAGACCATGAAAAGGCACACCTAGGCATGTAAGCCATATGTGTACCAAACTTTAACCATGTATCATTGTACATGCAAAATTTTGAGAACAAGTCCTGGGCCAGAAACAAAATTTTTTTTGTTTTTCAATATTTCAAGAAGTATATAATATTTTCCATCAGACCTTTCAAATAAGGCATATGTGTAGTATTGTGTACCAAATTTTATCCATGTACATGTATGCAATGCTGATCTTGTCTTAGCCCGAATTAAAAAAAAAAGTTTTTAATATTTTTTGTGATTCGTTCAAAAAGTATAGAATATCTATCAATGCCACCATCACAAGGCACAACTAGACCATATAGGCTACATCTGTACCAAATTTCATCAATGCACATGCAATAGTGACTGATCCTTGGCCAGGAAACGAACAAAAATAATTTTAATATATTTTTTAATTATTTCAAAAAGTATGGAATATCGATCCATCAGACCATGAAAAGGCACAACTAGACCATACAGGCTATATGTGTGCCACATTTTATCAATTTACATGGAATAGGGGCCGAGTGCTGGACCGGAAACGATCTATCCACCGGCCGCCCGGCGGACGGTCAACATTTTGTCCTAGTGATAACAATACCTTCAGCGAACAAGTTCACTGAAGGTAAACACCAATCATTTCCCTTTCAGCCTGTTTGGAGAAGTGTTCCCCACATTTGGCAATATCAGGTACTTACAGCAGATTCACTTAGTATGAGTTGCTATGGATAGTTTTATCACTGTCGACGTAGCATTTTAAGCCTGTCTGATTGGTCAATGCCCAATAAAACGTCCTCAAAATCTCTATTTTGAATGCAGGAAGTTTTGAAAAAGCAATAATTATGCTTCACTGAGCAGCTAAGTGTGGTTTGTAGATAAGATTAGCAGGTAAACACTACTACCATCAAACACGTCACTGGACTTGACGTACGTGCTTATGCTATTCAAATTAGTTTTATGTCATGTCATTCAGTTCCTCAACCAATCACATGAACTACATTTGCTACGTTTTGCTGTCATATTCCAGAAACTCATACTAAATGAAATTGCTGTAAGTTATTTATTGGCTGGAAGTATTCTAGAAGTACTGCGAAGGAGTAAAATGAGGCTCTGGATGGGGTTTTGCGTCCCCCTGTCCCTGGGCCATTTTACTTTTGAGTTCCCTGTCCCTTTGCAATATTACTTTTGAATTCCCTGTCCCTCAGTTCTATTTTGTGTCCCGTGTCCCTCAAGGTAAAAAAATATAAAAAATCAGAATGAAATGACAAAAAATATTCCCAAAAGACTCTCTCTTCATATGTACAGACTGTCATTGGCATTTTAATTTGTATACCTTGATACTCGATTGTCATATCTTTGCCTTTTTGTAGGGACCATCTCAGATCTGTGTTATAAGCTCCAAATGAGGAAAGATTTTACAGTGGAGGTCCCTAACTAAAGGGGCAAAAATAATCAGCCAAGTGCTATTTGTCATCAATTTATGTGTACTACAGTGGTGGAGCTTCTTGAGTTTCTGGAGGGGGCCACTAGGAAGTTGGCCTTGCAGATATACTTTCCCTATAGCAGGAGTACCCTCCAAATTTACCTCCAATATTAGGAGGATACTCATGCCACAGCAAAGGTAACTGTGACTACAATTTACAAATCAAGTATATATTTGCCCCTCTTTATGCTCAGTAGCTCCTTCACTGCATGATCTTGGGAGCTGTCATGGTTGAGTGATTGGGGACCATCACCAAAGCACACCTGGAGCATAATATTATCCCATAGAGATTTCCTTCAAAAAATTATATAGCCTAAGTGTATAAACATTTGAGACAACATAAGACAAGTGATAAAAGAAAACACTGTATGAGAACATTAGATATTCAACTTCTCACTAACTGGTCAGTCTAAAAGTGTAATAATCCAAATATTATGCAAGCCACAATTAGTTTGTTGTAATGAAATAGAAATTTCATGTTCATGACAAAGAATTTAAACGGGCTTCTCATTGCTTGGTTTGCTGTCTATATTAATAACACCTGTAATTAGGCATGCCTAATCATGATGTAACATGTATTAGGTTTGTTAAATCACACACTCACAGTGGTGCATTGGAGGTATAGATGCAACTACATATACATAAAACATTATTTGAATATTTGGAAAATAAAATACGTGTTTGAAGAAACCTCAGGTCCCTACAATTCTTTTTTTAAAGAATTTCTTGTTATCTTTTTTGAATGCATGTTGAAGTGTGTATGCCATATCATGTTGGCGTACTCCGGCTGTAGCCTCACATGAGTCTTGAATAGCAAGGGATGGCTTACTTCATCCAGACTGGGGATTGTGTGTTTGATAAGGCCAAGGATTTTGTTGTCCTTTTTTTTACTGAAAAGTTGACATGTTGATGGAACTTGAGCTCTTTTTCTTTGTGAACTCCAAGATCATTCTCAACTCTGGTTGACTGCCAGTGAAGTATTTTTGCATTTGGTATCATTGAAGCACAGTTGCCCACTGGTCCGTCAGGTTTTAAGGGCCTGTAGTAGGTCTTCTTGTAGGGTGGTGTAATCCCCATAGTTCTAGATGACGCAATAAATTTTTTCGGTCATCCGCATATATTTGGATGGTTGATGTTGTGACATCCAAAATGCCGTTTATGAAACGTAATTATGATGTTTTAAGCTTCCCTTCAGAATACCGCTGACTACTTTTGTCCATGCCACGAATCTCCCATTCATGATCACTTTTTGCTTTCAGCCTATTAAGATATACATTCAAGGGGTGAGCCTCTTATGCCATAACTTGACAGTTCCTGGAGAAGCTAGAGTTTGGGGCACTATCAAAAGCCTTACTACAGTCCAAATAATCATGTTTAGCAGGATCTCTTCCCTTATGGATTTGTTGAAGATAATAGTCAGAGGTTCAGACAGTGTCTCTGTGGACCTACTCCATCTAGGCATAGTCCAGGGGCCTTTGATATTAGAGTTTAGCCAGCTTCCTGTGCACTAATTCCTCGGAGATCTCATCTCAATTGTGGTTAAGCATTGCTTGCCACAGCGAGAGTGGAGTGTGGGTATGGTGGTGATGTTTTCTCTGGAAAGGACAATTGAGAAGTGGTGGTTTAGAAGCTCTGATTTTTCTTCTTCCTCTTTGACTTACTGTGTCTCCTTAGGAATTGACCAGATCACCCTTTTGGATTTACTCTTTAGTTTGAAGTTCAAGTATTGCTAGAAAACCTTTGGTTCAGTCTTGATGCTACAAGTTATAGGCCTTTAGGTCCTTTTTTAAGTCACTGTCCAACTGGTGTGTCAGTTTAGAGCTGGGGTTTTATGTCAATGGGTAGCTTTATGATAGTGTAAGGTTTCCAAAGTTATACCCCATTCTCAAGAGAGCACTTCAGCCTCTGTGTCAGTCTGTGAGCAACCTGAAGTGCCAGGAGCCAACACATGGAGACAGGATTTTTTTGTGGCAAATCAGCAGTTACCTTGTTTTGTCAATCTGGCCTTGTCTTCTCCAAGATACCATGGCTCCCAGATTATACTTGAAAATCTTTGGACATCGGAAAGGACTTTGGTTACCTCAAGAAAGCATGAGGCTCTGTGAAGCAGAGATGATTTTTGGTAAATCAGAAATGACCTAGTCTCATGCAGATTACCTTTTTTACAGAAGACCTATTTCCCTTAGGATAAATTTACCTCGGGGAAGCACTGGTTTTCCCTTTCTGAACAACCATTAATTTAACCTCGAAGACAATACTAAAGATTTTACCCTGCACAGGAAAATGCTGTCACTGAAGCAAAATATGGGTGAAGCGATGTTGTGAAAATGAGGAATATAACTCGAGGAATGGGGAGGGAGGGAGCCGGAAAAACATGGAAGATATAAATAAGTGAGAGGTTTGACTTACAGTTGCAGCATGTTCAAGATTTGATCTCTTCTTGCCATTTTTCATGGGTGTATTAGTCACTGAGTACGTTTAGATTTAGTCCTTTCCTGGAAAAAGCTCCTTGAACTCCTTTAAAGAGCAAAAGTAGGGCTGACTCGATTGCATGCTGTGAGGACGGGGCATAATAATGCCAATTTCGATACTGTGTCTGCAGAAAAAGAGGACAGTCACTTGTCTTTTTTTCATACTTATGTAAGTTCAGAATTTGGTAATAAGTCTGACATAAGAGTGGATTTGATAGTCAGCCATATTAGATCTATTGCAAATATTATTATTTGTGAATCAGATCACAACTAAAGGCAAAATGCAAGCATTATATGCGAGAGTGCTTGCGTTGCTCAAAGCTGCCCACGGTCGTCCTGTTTTCTTCATTGTTGATACGATTTTTTTCACCATTTATGGTGCTTGTAAGAGAAGGAATGAATCATTCGTGAGCACTGAGCAGTGGGAAATTTGCTGATGCTCCAGCTGCCAATAATTCAAATTCAGGACCTAACAACTGGTCTTAAGCATGGGGTCATCTGATGACAGGAAAATCACAAAAATGTCTCAAATAGCCATCGACCAGAGCGCCGGAATCGCTGCAAATGTTTATAATAACATTCTGAAAGAATTTGTGATGAAATGGGGTCAGGCAAAAAACTCTTTTGTTGGCAAAATCATCTTCCAACAAGGTGGAGCACCTGTTCATACTGAATAGAAGACTCAGGAGTGCCTCAAAACAAACCTGCTGAGCAAGGTGGAGTGGCACCCCTTGTTTCCTGAGCTGGACCCAGTGGATTATTTAGTATAGGCAACTTTGAAGGCAGAATCAAGCAAGTTATTCCAACCCTCGCAGTAAAGTTAAAGGCTTCCATCATGTCTACATGGGGCAAAATGTTGGAGGAGTGCATCAGACATGCTTCCGCATAATTTCGGTCTCATCTGCAGAAATTATCACAGCAAGGGGTGCGGAATACAAAAGTAAAATGGCCAAGGTACAGGGAACTCAAAAGTAAAATGGCCAAGGGACAGGGAATTCAAAAGTAAAATGGCTGAGGGACACAAAACCTCCAATTTCATCTCTAGATCTGACGATAGGCCTATACAGGGTGTTTACCAAAAAAAAGGACAGTCAACGCAATTTGTTTTGTTTACAGTTTATTTTGTGCCAAGCATCATTACTCAGCAAAACATGATTTGCATAATATATTCAGAATGTTTACTCATTATTCCTGGCCCTTGGCCATTTTACTTTTGAGTTCCCTGTCCCTTGGCCATTTTACTTTTGAGCATGACTTGCCTGGCAATAAAGATTACATGAAACTCAACTTAGAGACTTGTGTCCCAAGTAGTTTTTAGTAGTAATGAGGTTAAAGACAATATGAGATCTTCCAGATGTCCGCCACAAGCCAATCGATCCATTTGGTGCGTGAGTTTTACCCTGAGAACAGACTAATGACTTTTTGTGATAGCTTTTATAGCCTTATGTATGGTTTTCCACACATATTGTTGTAGGGTTGCTATTTTTCATCAGACTTTTTTTATCCATTACTTAAATCTATATCCTGACAAATGTAATTTAGGGGCAATGTTCAAATTTACAAATTCACTTATAAAGCCTTCGGCTGAAATCAAGGAAAATTTATTTCTAAACAAAGGCTTTACTATCTATTCATAAATGCAATCTAAATTCACTTGGTTATAACAGAAAACAGTGGTAGAATATTTAACTCTGATTCCATGGCTCAGTGAATCAAAATTCAGGGAATTGCATGATGGCCATTAAAACTGGAGGTTGCGATTCAAATTTACCAAATTATTCAGACATTTGATGCATCTGCAGGAAAAATGACCTTTTAAAAGGAAGCGTTAAGTTGCAGAAATGTACATGACTAAATATAAAGATTAATTAAATAGACAACTCAACTGAATAAACAACTCGAACACTTCAAGAAGGTGGGATACATTGCCTATTTATTAGGCTAAATGACAAGACAGTTACTGGCACACACATAAACATTCATCCG
The DNA here is from genome assembly GCA_026936325.1 of Platynereis dumerilii. Lineage (NCBI taxonomy): Eukaryota > Metazoa > Annelida > Polychaeta > Phyllodocida > Nereididae > Platynereis > Platynereis dumerilii. Next base: position 919,508 of record JAPTHN010000046.1, on the reverse strand, counting down.
ATAAGACAGGAGGTGATGTGAAGATGGTCGAGACAGGGCAGCACAAATACTAAGTTAACAGAGAGCATGAATAAACTGATCATACAAGGAGCCCAAGAGTATTAGGTCCAAGATCAGGAGTTAGTGGAGTAGTAATTACAGATGGAAGAGAAATGAGTTATGAGATGTAATGGACAGGAGACAGAGATAATGCGAGACGCGGTGCAAATGTAGCTTGGGCCTCTCGAGTGGGATATATATACTGACGGTACCAAAGGGAAGCCCAGAGGCCAAGTTTCTGGATTTCGGCCTCGGAACAGCCCGCGGCTGCGGCTGACGTAGCAGCACCCACTCTCAAAGAGTGTAGAGTGTACATGTAAGGGTAAGTCCTACATGTTTAATGAAGCCAGAGAGCTTGGAAGACAGCTGTGTATCCTTAAACGGAGTGTTAGAAGTAGAAATAAATAAAGAAAAGGTGGCAGACGCCGGAAAATGAAAAATAATGTGTTTAATCAAACAATTAGCACAAACCTGTGAGTGGGAGCAACCAACACATGTGCACAATAAACCCTTTAGGGTTGGTCTTCGACCGCCGCACAGTGTAGTCTAGTGCTGAGAAGGTCTGGGTGAAGATGACATCAGACCTGGTGAGGAACCTGCCAACCCCCTAGGTAGATAGATATTCGCTCGGTCATAAGCAGGTGAAATAGGCCAACGACATGGCTGCTAATGCCATCAAATTTGTCATATGGTTGATTGATTGATTCTTTATTATTTAAGTGACAGGTACATAAAAATTAACAATAATACAACATAAACGACCTGTGGTACCCAGCCTTCTGGGGGCTTATCTGTCACTATAAATCAATTAATATTTAAATTTACCAGAGGGTTACAAATTACAATTACATAATTGTCACAACATATTGAATTATTAAATGCAACAATTAGAACTTTCTTTCAAAATACACAAGTGAACTTTAAATGTAGAGATATTACAAAATTACACTCAATTACAATATCATATAACTGGAACTTTAATCATTTTTGTCAAAACACATGAAAGGTTTTCTTAATACTTAATTTCATAAAGAAGATACATCAAATTAAGTATTGTATAAAATGTCATTTCTTGATTTTCAAGCACTAATAATAAATGTGCTAACTTTATATTGTTCATTTGTCATGATATGTATAAATTTTTCAAAATCTGTCATATGTTCAAAATTATTTACAGAGATACTAGCTTACAACAATTCCCTATGGTACTGGTAAACTGGACATACACAAATAAAGTGAAACTCATCCTCAATTAAATTACCTTTATCGCAAGTTCTCTCTTCTAACTTAATGCCCCTAAACCGTCCAATTTCTATATTTATAGGGAGAATTCCTAATCTAATTTGTGCAATTAATGATCTCTGTTTTCTATTTTTTATATAAACATATTCTTCACATAACAATTTATCTTTAAATTTCATATATGTTCTTAACTTTGGTTTTAACAATACAGATTCATGCCATTCAACATTTCTTATATCAATTAACCTTTTTTCTATCAGTCTCAAATCACAGGTGTTTCTCTCATCAAAATGTGAAAGACCTACATACTTAAATATTTCTTTTATACAACTCGACCAACCCCTTACTTTACAAAGGTCCCATGTAAATACTTTTTTAGTCAAGCGATTTTCATTCATAAGCAAAATCCTATTCCAATATCTAACCATATTTACATTATGTCTTATTTTGCTAACATTCCATCCCATATCACCTTCAAGACCGCTAGCAGCTTTATTATGGACACCGAGATAGTACCTTATTGCTCTATACTGAATTTTATCAGCATGGGAAGAATTATTGTAACCCCATATTCCCGAAGCGTAATCCATAACTGGTATAACATTAGAAAAATATAGTTTTTGATAAGTATTAAATCCAACATTTTTCAGGTTTTTAAATTTATTTATAACTCCACTTAAGGCTCTACCCGCTCCGCCTGCTAGTACGTCTGAGGCTATATGTAAATCTAAGTGTTCATTAAAAATTAAACCCAAGTATTTATATTTATTTACAATTTCTAAAGTACTGTTATTACATTTGAAATTCCAAGTTGTCCCTTTTTTCTTTCTTGGTCTGAAGTTTACTATTTTTGTTTTGTCAGTGTTAACTTCTAACCTGTACTTATTGCACCATTTTTCAGTAGTCAACAACATCTTTTCTAGATCTTCCTCGTTTTTTGCAATAAGAACGATATTATCTGCAAATGCTAATATGGCAACTCGACTCTCATTAATTTCTATTCCGACATTTAAATAATTTATTTCTTGAATCAAACTATTAATAAAAATACAGAACAAAGTTGGAGACAGGGGGTCACCTTGTCTTACTCCGCTTTTTATGTTAAACCAATCAGTAGTGTAATTATTCAATTTTACACTGGCTGAAGTACATTCATATAAAGCTTTGATATTTTTATATATATTTCCTTTTATTCCATTTTTTAATAAAACATAGAAGAGCAGCTCTCTGTCAACCCAATCGAAGGCTTTTTTCATGTCAACAAAAGCACAGAATGTTTGAAGCCCTTCAGATATTCTATTTCTTATTACAGTTGACAAGACGAATATGTGATCTTCACAAGACCTATCTTTTCTGAACCCATTTTGTTCATCTAAGTATATTCTGTTTTCTTCAAAGAAACTACTAACCCGTAAATTTAAGCAAGTTGTGTATAACTTCCCTACACAGGATAGAAGGTTGATTCCTCTGCTGTTCAATGGTATTTTTAGATCTTTAGTGGGACACTTAGGTATTGGGGAAATAAGGGACTTTTGCCATGATCGCCAGTAGATGGTTGAATGCGACAGGTTTGGGCTGGCTAGAGACTTGGTGGTGATCTAGAGACCTCAACGCCTGAGAGAGTGAGGGAGTGTAAATCTCGGGGAGGGGGAGGCCTTGGTCAATAGACCAGGATCACAGGCCTGAGAGATACACTTTAATGGTTGATACTACTAATTCCTGGCTAGCCAGTTACACGACAAATCTAATTGAATTAGAAGAAGTAAAAGGAAAAGTGGAAATGAAGAGGTTGGGTGACCCAAAAAATTTACTCAGGCGTACATAAGCTGGTCGAGTCGGTCCATCGCTTCTGGACGGCCCCGGTATGTGATTGGATTGGGGTGTGTCACACAACGTCAAATCGGCGGGAACTGGCTGGGGAAGAAGGATGCGAGCAGCCATACTGAATTAACCACTTTTACATGGTAAATAAACAATTAATTCATCTTAGACTAAAAAAGAGACAAAGGAGAAATGAAGGTTGGGTTTTGAGATAATATATCTTCAGGATGATATCATTTAATTCTGTCATTTGTGTCCATTGGCTATTCCATTTAAATATGTCATTAAGGAATTCATTTGCGTATCTTCCTCACTACATCTGTACAGAAATATAGAATAGAATTAGTTCTGTAAAAGAATAAGAAGTACTTAATTATACTTACAAATTATTATACTTCAGACAGCAACGAAATACCTTGCATGCGATATGAACAATGTGGTAGAATGAAGATTCGAAGTCAATTCTTAATCTAAACTCAGCCAAAAAAACTTAATTATGCATAGTCAATATGAGATGAGAATGAATTTCCTAAGTAATTGAGCAGACTACCAGATTGGTCCTGCTGAACCATTTTCACCGTGAAGCAAAAATAATACAATAAAAATAAGTAAACCTTTTCAAGCTAATTTAAATGTTGTGATATAAAACATAACGCTATTGTGGTTGGTTTTTTCCAAAACAATGAACATCATGACTGTTAAATATATGGGGTTCACTGCTGTGAATCACACTCATCTTAAGTTTTATTTATATCCACACAAAAAATGACTTTCATCCAAAATAATGAAATAGTTTGAGAATATCCCTAGCAGCCACATTAACCTGTCAGAGCCTCAACCATTGTGACATCATTACCATCCTGCCGATTGTTTGCACTAGAACATCAGGTAATTATATTCATGTGGTTCACAGCAATGACACTGCATGAATCTTTCTCCAGAAAACGTGTGTTCAACATTATGTATCAAGATCATTTATAAACGTCATCAGGGAACCATATCTCAACTTCTACAACTTGAGATTTGTATAATCCATTTCAATTGTGTTTAATTTCTTATTTATAATAATATAATAATGCTTGATTATATAATCATTGACTGCTTCACACGTGCATGTCAAAAGTTTGAATAGGATCCTTACAGAGATTCTAAGCTGGTGTAACTCCTTCATATAACTTTTTAGTCCTTTGATCAGTGATACAACAGAATTTTTTGCCATCTGGAGTTTATTTATCACTTGTTTAGATGCACCATAGAGCAATTTTTTCCATGGTGCACATTAGGAGTAACTAATGCATTGATAGCTGTATTTATTGACTCTTTACTCCACCAACTTCAATGGTAAATCATCAAGCATTTCTGGAGTGTACCTTACAATGGTCAGGATAATGAGGAATAAATCTGAACAGCACATTGCAGACTGAGCCTTGACCAGATATTGATGTTCGCTGCCTCATGTCCAGGATGATCGGACATCGAAGACTTTTTCAAGTTACACCAGTCAACAAAATTGACTCAAAACCTAGTGTTGCTGGTTTGACAGAATGAGCATTAACTTATGATTGCCAGTTGAGTATGTTATATCCTAATCAGTTTGCCCATTACACGTTTTTTTACTGAAACATCTTATCTCTAACTTATCTTTTGACTGGACAGGTTCACAAATACAGGACATGTGATATCTCACAGGGCAAAGTAAATGGGACAAAGAGTGTCCCACTTTGAAAATGACATGGCAACCTCACATTTTGAGTCATGCCTGCTTCTGATTATCACAAAATGTCTAACAATATGACATTGAATTAAGGATTACCAAGTATGTTGTTTGTGGGAATCATTAGCGCCACCCTGTTGAACACTCCTTGACTCCAAAATGGATTCATCACATCCTGCACAAATATCTGTTTCTACAGTTGACGCAAAGGAGGCTTTGTATTCAGCTTTACAAAAAAGGAAATTCAAAGATGCAGCTGCGATATTACGAAACCACCCAGAATTAATTAATTGTGAACTGAAGTCAAGCATCTTCCTTGGAACTCCGTTGCTTTTAGCATGTAACTGTGATTATCTACAATACATGACAAGCCGAGAAGGTCAGTTTGATGAACTGCACTCAAAACATTTTTTTAAACTACCGTAATATGGGGTGAATCGGGACACTGGGGTGAATCGGGACAGAATGGGAGTGTGTTTTAAATTTTAAACTACAACTACTTCTACTTAACCCAGGTCCATAATTTTTTCCACAATTATAGCATATATGGTAGCGTATATTGTGGTCAAGTTTTATAATTCTAACTGCAGGAACTTGGCCCTGCAGAAACTGATTTTTTGTAGCTGGTCAAACCTTTGCTTCAAACACAAAAAGCATAAATATTAGAGGCACCAATCATGCAGGAAACTTTATTAACCTAGTTTTGGCAAATTAAGGGACCAGAACAGTTGACTAGATGTGGGATTTTGTGTGTTTGGTCATGGGTTCAGATCCAGAGCAATGGCAAATTTTCGGAATCAACAAAAATAACCATACTAATTTTCATTTGAATGCACCAGCATGGCTTTTAAAAGAATGTTATTGAACTTGTCATCATTGATATCGGATTTAGTCCAGAATTACCTATGTATGGTAAAATTAACGAAAAATACATTTTTTAATACTTTTATTGTCATTTATCATATTTTTTTAAATATGCAAATTTTACTACATAATTGAGTTCAGATTTTTCTCAAATTTTTTTTTTGCATGTCAAATTTATTTTCTAATGTTCATTCACAAGTAGCAATCACCTAAACATGGCAGGAACTGTTATTTTATAGAATTAGGGGACTGTCCCGATTCACCCCAAAATAAGGGGTGAATTGGGACAGTGGTTTTTCATGAATAAATTATTGAAAATTAAAGATATCTTTTAATGCTCCTAGGGACAGTTGGACCTGAAGTTCGGACATAAATAGGCACCATATTTTGATTTATAAGATGATTTGTGACCATGCTATGACAGAAAAACCCTCAATTCTGTCCCAATTCACCCCATATTACGGTACCACAAATACTGAAGGTCAGGGGTAGCATGCGAATTTGTAAAAGTGTAATCACGAACATACATACCCTAAGGGACCGTTCAGAATTTATGACTGGGGGGGGTGGGAGTTTTGCTGGAACTTCCCGTCAAAAATTGATACCCCCCCCTTGAGTTTCATGCGGATTTTTAGTACCCCACCCTTAGGTTTCACGCGTATTTTTAGTACCCCCCCCTCGACATACAAAGCGATACTCACACATATATACTGTTATACATGGCCAGGCGTACAGATTCGCGTCATTTCGCGGATATTTCGCGTTAAAAGTCCAAATAAAATGAGTTTATGCATGTTTTTTAACATTTTTTCTATGTTAAAATTTCTTACCCCCCCTTGGAAGTGTTGTCAAAAATTAATACCCCCCCTTGAAACAAGTGTGAAAAGTTAGTACCCCCTCGGCCAAAACTCCCACCCCCCCAGTCATAAATTCTGAACGGTCCCTAAACTTGGCTAAAACTAACCCTAAACCTAATTTTGACCCTAAAACTGAAACCTGTAGTCAACGAATGAATAATGAAGCACATGCACGAGTGTTAGTTATTGCATATACACGAGCACTTATGCTCGTTTTTACACATCCACAAACTCGCACATGCTCGTTTTTTCACCTCCTGGAATTCGTGAACATGCCAAATAATGAAAAAAAGTATACGTGAGCATGCTGATATGCTAACCCTGACTTCTTGTTTGAAAGTTGCTTAGACAGTGGTGTATGGCAATCTCGAGTTGGACTCTGGGGAATCTGAGCAACTGTGGGGAGGCACCTTCAAGCCCCAAGCATGCAATTTTTTTGGCAGGGCACTTGCTTTACTTTTTTATAGCAAATAATGAATTAATACTAAAATGTCATTATAAATAATTTGTTAGAATAATTTAACATGTGTCCGGAATGTTGCTATGTAAATTTGCAACACTCGAAAAGTGTAAAATGTAAATATGTAGATGAAATCTCATCCAGGTAGACAGGTCAACGCACTGGTGAAGAGCTCTTAGACATTTTAAGCAAAATCAGGAGATTCTTGGATATCTTCTGGCTTATTTTAGATGTATTTTGTTGGGATTAAACTCTACAGGATTCGTTGTAACTTTTTGTGGCACCCACAGATTTGGTGAATATTTGACTATTTTTTGCCCAAGCATATTGAAGCCATACGAAGTTTGGGGAATCCCCATGTCACGCCTGACTGCCTACATTTGCACCAGACTCCGCAGGTAGAAATTTGACAATACACAGCCAAGAACTCAGATCCTGCTGTCTCATTAACGGAAGCTATTTAACAAGAATCAAGAAGACTCACCTGACCCACGATTTCAAGGAAGCCAATACCAATGAATACCTGACTTATTGATTTTATTCTTAAGTAAGATTTCTTATAACTTTCAACTCCCAGAAAATATAGAGTGCTCAGCAGAAAACCCTCAACTCAGCATAGTCAGCAACAGACTCAACTGCCTGCCTGAAACAGTTTTACTTTTTCAGCTTATTTCAACCTTCAGAGATTATACAGTGCTCAACAGCTAACCCTCAACTTGGCTACAGACTTAACAAACTCAACTGCCTAGAACATTGTACTGACTTGACTTATACAGTGCTCAGCACCAAACTAACTCCTTTGGTCAGTCACACGTTGCCTGATCCTCAACTCTAACTCCTTTGGTCAGTCACATATTGCCTGATCCTCAACTCTAACTCCTTTGGTCTGTCATAAATTGCCTGATCCTAGATTCTAACATACACCATTGGTCAGTCACAAATTGCCTGAACCTCAATTCTAACTAACCATCTGGTCAGTCACAAATTGACTGATCCTCGATTCTAACTAACTCCTTCAGACAGTCACAAATTGACTGATCCTCGATTCTAACTAACTCCTTCAGACAGTCACAAATTGTCTGATTCTCGATTCTAACTAACTCCTTTGATCAGTCACACATTGACTGATCCTCGATTCTAATTAACTTTCTGTACAGCCACCAATTAATTGATGCTTGTTTCTCAATCACTCCTTTGGTCAGTCACAAAGTGAATGACTCTTGATTCTCACTTAGGGGAGAGCGGGACACAGTGAGACGGCAGGCATAGTGGGACGGCGGCAGTAGCGCTTAACTGGTACTGTTTACAGATAAACCCTCTTTTGTATAATACAACAAGTAAATAATACAACAAGTAAATAAGTAAAAGACTGACCTATATCCTGAATGGTAACACAGCATATTGAGAGTGGAATTTCAATATTTTGGTTTTTAGCCAGTAAAACGAAATTATTTTGCTAAATGACTTTTTGTTATGATTTCAAAGAAAAAGTGGATAATGCGAATTAATTGGCAGGGATTCAAACCTTGGTTATTTGTCGTAGTTGGGCAAGAAAACGAACCACAATGCAGGCATCCTGTCTGCAGAATTTAAAAATTCTATAAAGAAAACTGTTGTGGGGCACAGTGAGACAGTTTGAGGCGGGGCACAATGAGACATCACAAAATACACTAGAAACAACCTGAATGTGATGCACAGCTCACAATTCACTAAATCACTATTAAAAACATATATATATATATATATATAGAATTTTATTGACATAAAAAGCATCAAACAGATACATATGTCATAAAAACATAATGCCTGCCATAAACTACTGATTTTAGAGAGCCATATCAGAACGGAAGCATGAGAGAAGAATATTGAATACCATGTAACAGGTGCGGCAGATTAAATAAGTCGTGCATGTGACCTATGCTATAGATTTTTTAACATTTTTTAACCTAATAAATCACCTAGCAAGCTGCTTTTATTAGAGTATAGTGGTTTTTGTAACAACAATTGATAGAACAAATCATCAGGTCCAGAGGATCGCCAGTTATGTCAGCAGATGCCCTGTCTCACCGTGCCCGCCTGCTATTTCACTGTGCCTAATTTAAAGTTTCTCCATACACTTAAAAGATAGGAACCTGAAACTACTGGACAATATACCAAACTTCATTATCTGTGATGTGGACCTAAACTCATTTTACTCTTAAGTGCCAACATTTCTGAACACTTGAAAATAAAAGAAGTGTCTCACTGTGCCCCACTCTCCCCTACTCCTTTGGTCAGTCACCAATTGACTGATCCTTGATTTTCACTTACTCCTTTGGTAAGTCACAAATTGCTTGATCCTCAATTCTAACTTATTCTCTAGTCAGTCACAAATTGCCTGATCCATGATTTCAACTTACCCCTAGTAAAAATGCACAAATATAGAAAGCTTTACTCTGATGTTTTGCGGACTGGTCTAACTGAACATGTCAATAGGTTTTAATCAACAACAGCCTAAGCTCTACCAAAGGAAGAAAGTAGCAACAGTAGGTCAATTAAACTCTCAAACAGGTTTGGTATATCAGCGCAAACTGACCCCACGTCAGCTTGTACAGAAAATATAGAAATCGTCCTTGCAAGAATAATCCAAAACCAAGCAATAATCTAAAAACCTGTGTATGGAATGCTCAAAGTTTGAAACAGAAAACACCAACTGTTAAGGATTATAATGATGAGCATGATCTTGACATCTTCCTTTTCACTGAAACTTGGTTAGAAGATGATGATACAGTTGAAATCGGTGAGTTGGAACAAAATGGAGGATACTTCTTTCTTAATTCACCCCAATTAGGAAGACCAGGTGGCGGAGTAGGTTGCATTATTAGAACTGGAATTCAAACAATTAAAAAAGATTGCATGAAGATCAAGACCTTTGAACACATGGATATCCAAGTACAGTTACATGGGAAAATTGTTACGATTCTTCTATATTGTACCGACCAGCGCCATCCAACAAAAATGAATGCAGTCTTGCGGAATTCTTCGAAGAATTCACTAAGTTTCTGGAGTACTATTAAACAGTCAACAATGAAATCAAAATTGCCGGTGATTTCAACTTTCATGTGAATAAACCCTGGAGGTGATAACAAAGTTATTCAACTTAACAACATCCTTGAAATGTTTGATCTTGTACAACATGTCTCTTCGCCAACACACAACGATCACAATACACTGGACCTTGTGATTACTCGTGAAAAATCAATAAGCAAAACAGCCCAAGAAGAAAGTCAGTTTCAGAAAAACTAGTAAATCAATGTTGAAGATTTCAAAAAGGACTTCGGAATACATCTGTCTGTAGATGAGCTGGAACAAAAAGATATAAGTGAACTTGTTTGGCTCTATGACTCAACGAACGAGGTTCTTGACAAACATGCCACAGTTACAACCAGGCAAATAACACCCACTCCATTCAAGAATGCTGATATCAAGATTCTAAAATCCGCGAAGAGGAAAGCGGTGAGATTATGGATGAGAACCGGACTTGAAAACCACTGGGAATCATTCAAAGAAAAAAAAAATGCATTGAATCAGCAGCTGAGTCATCTCTAATCAGAAGATCTGCGAGTCAAGATTATAGAATCTAACGGTGATGCAAAGAAGTTTTTCAAGTTACTAAACTCTAGTGTGAACAGAAAACAAGAACTACCTCTTCTACGGTTTTACCACACACAAAATGAAATTGACTTGGAGAAATGCCACGGAAGTTGAAACATGCTTTAGTAAAACCTCTGCTGAAAAAAATATGGATTTGAGCTAATCAAAAAGAATTATAAAACAGTATCAAATTTGTCTTTCCTTGGCAAGCTAACTGAAAGTGCTGTCATTAAACAATACACCGACCATGTCACGAAAAACAACCTGGATGATGAGAAACAGTCGGCTTACAGAAAATTCCACAGCACTGAGACACTCCTGACTAAGGTCCATGATGATGTCATGTTGAATATGGGCAAAGGTGACGTAACAATGCTTGCACTGTTTGATCTTTCAGCCACTTTTGACACAATAGATCACAACATTCTACTGAAAAGTCTGGAAAGCAGAGAGGATAGGCTTCAAGATCTTAGTCAGGAGCTACTGCCACAAGTGTGAAAAAATTCTTGATGCAACAAAAACGTATCAGAGATTCTAAAATGTATTCTATCTTGTGTAAAAAATTATTTTCTTTCTGATGATGACCTTTTTAAGTGTATTCACATTGATTCGAAGTCGCTATCTTACCATTCATTGGAATAACGTGCGAAAAATGCTAATTTTTGGTGACAAAATATTCAGACGTCAGAGTTTGACTGTCCCTTTCTTGAAATATATCAAGGATTCATGACAATTGAAGGTACCATAACATTCCCTATTGTCTAAAGTTTAAAATGCCACCAGCCTTAATAATTTGCACCAATGTATGCTGCTCTGTGACCAGAATATGGGAAAGAAGTCTAGTGACAAAAGTAAAGACAATTTATAAAAATGGCATGAGGTTCCGATTTAATTCTCTCAACGTAATCTGAGATACTTATGGACATGAATTAAATATCAAAATGTTCAGAAGGACCAGACAAATGCAATAGACTAGATAATAATGTCATTGCTTTGCATATTTAGGATCACACACTCAAAACATTAAACTGGTGTTTTTTACTTTAAGATGTGTGAAAAAAATATGCAATTTTTTCTGAATAACTTCCATTTCGTCAATTTTTGTTATGCAGGTACTCGTCATGCCCAGATAGTTATATTAAAATGAGTTTGTGTAAGTTTTTAGATATCTGCCTAAATTTTTTAAAAGTGCAAGTTTTTTAGAATTTTATTTCTGAAAAGAGCAATTCCTTGGTTCGGGTTGAACTTATCGGAAGTATAGGTTGTTGGTACTCAAATTGAAGCTTATTTTCTGCTGAGAATGATGGTATACAGTAAAAATTATGTGTGTGTATTGAAAATTAAGCGATATAAAGCAACTGCAAATTAGCACCAAAAAATGTTTGACATTTCAAGAAATTATTCATGTCCATGTTATCACCGTAGTTTTTGATGGACGATCTCAGAATTCAAGGATATTTATAAGTGGTGTCATAGAAGCTTTGTTACAGAAGCCATTGACCTACAGACAAATTTATAATATAATATTTAAGGGTATCCGACGCGAGCCACTGAGGGAGCTTTACAAATAGGGTGTAACTTCCAAGATGAAAAAATGGGTGCATTTTTTTCTTCAAATTTGAACTCCTGACAAAATTTTGCATAAGATAGCCCAAAATTCAAATAAATTCTGTGTATGTTGGAAAGTGGTGAGTTTGGCAGTAATTCCTGACAAAGATCTTAAAGCCTGTCACACAGTGTTCATGATTTCTCACTGAGCTGGTTCAAGTCATACATATCTGAAAGGTCGCTGTCAGTGAGCAGTCTACAGGAATTAGTGCCATATAAATTTATGTCTATTATTATTATCATTATTATTATTAAATCCCATGTAGAATGCTCATGATGAGTAACCCCTATTTTCTTTAATTTTTTGCTCTTCTTCCTATTGAGAGCTGAATATGTCTGCATCATTGGTTTTTTTCAGATTGTTATGAAATTTTTCAATTCATGCTTGATAATGGAGCTGACCCCAAATGTCTAGGTCACTTAATATGGGTGACGGGTATTGATCCTGATTTTGGGTACATGCGATATGACTCAAGAATCCCCTTGATGGTCGCTGCAGCAAATAGGAACCTTTCGCTCATAGAAATTCTTCTTTATGCCGGCGCAAAAATAAACCAGACTAATTCCATAGGACAGACGACATTACATGTAAGTTGTCAAGGAGCACTTGATGATTATAGAAGCAACATCATCAAGAAACTGCTCCGCCACAATGCTGATGTTAATGTTCAAGATATCCGTGGTAGGACAGCCCTGCATTATGCTTGTGAAAATGGAAATATTGATGCAACAAACCTTCTTTTGGAGGCAGGAGCTCAGGTGAATATTGCTGACAGTAGCGGCTTCACGGAACTTGAGTTAGCAGCACAGTCTGACTGGGATCCACTTCAGAAAATGAAGCGATTAATGGATTTGTACGATTACCCTACAGAAGCAATAATTGAAGCCTTTGAAGTGGCAGTTTGGTCCTTGGTACATGAGCAGGAAATTCTAGGTAAAATCGAATTGGGTGCTGCAGTTGACTGTATGCGCAAAGCAACACTAATGAGAATAGAGCAAAATATTCCAAAGAAAGTTTCAGATCCTCTTGAATGTTATGGCTTCACAAAAGAGTGGGAGACTATGGAAGAACTGTCAAGGTTTGAAAACTCCTCTGAAGAAATCAAGCTGCAAGCGATGCTATCAAGAGAAAGAATCTTCAGGGGGAGACACAGACTGATACCGTTTCGGCATTATATATCTTTTCACCGTATGTACATTTATTGTTTTGTTTTTGTTAAATAGTGGAATATAATATTTACCGGCATTTGGGCAGATACATAACATCCTTTGGATGAGTTGTACTCTTCCAGAAAGAAACATAAGTAATACTTGATCTTGAAAATATTTAGAGGATGTTGATTAAAAAAATTATATGGGCCACAACTGTTATGTGACTCGAGCTGTCCATGGTCCGACAATGACAAAAATGGTTGCAGAAATCTGCAATTTCAATGATAAAATTGCTCAAAATATTCTGGTTTCAAATTCTTTAACATCTATGCCTTCGTTTTTTGAGGTAAAGTACAATCAAAATTTCTAAATACTGCTAGATATTTCCTCCTTTGATTCAGTTTCTATGTTCCATATTAATGTTTTGTATGTTCAGGTTTTCGCCCTATGACTGGACAACAGCTGAACGCTTTGCTTGTACACATCCTCGGCCTGTATGAAGAAAGTTCTGTGGACAAAACTAACACTGAAGGATACAAGGTGTTACTGTACTTCCATGACCTATTGGCAACATGGTTTGAACCAATATTTTCAAGCTATCTTGAGTCACAACATGAATTTGATGACTATGATACCCACAGCATTTCGAAAACGATATTGGTACTCATAGATAATTGCCAAAGAATGAAATCATTACTGGGAAAGGAAACTGAGATCCTTCCTACGCAGGAGATAATTGATTGTCTTGTTGACTCCATATGTATTCTAACGATGATTATAATGAAGTTGTACAAAAGAAATCGATCAATTCCAGGCATCGAGGAGACAGAAGAAAGCTTGGCGAAACAGATGTTGAGAGAAGTCATAAGCAAGATTGGAGATCTAGTGTCACATCCTGTCAATTTCCAAAGTCCAGTCCAACATATCATAATTGACAAACATATCAAAACATTCTGCCTTAAGAAGGAGTTTGATGTGAGGTTGTTTAAGGACGTTGATATTTGCAAAGTTTTATTTGACTGTATCCAGGATATTGACGCTACCAACGGAAAGGGATATACGTTGCTGCTTCTTGTTGCTGAACAAATTTGCTACGATGAATTTCCAATTTCACTGAATATCCTTAACTCTCTAATCAGTCAAGGGGCTTACATATATGCCAGGAACTGTGAAGGAATGACTGTTTTTGATTATCTAGCTAAAGGTGAAGGGTCAAACGAAGAGAAATCAAGAACATTAGAGATGCTGCGAAGTAAAGTTCCTCCCCTTCAAACTCTCGCTGCCATTAGAGCAAAGGGTAAGGCTTTGACAAGGAACATTCCTGACTCAATTAGAAGATTCATTGAATTGCATTAAATATTCAAAAAGAATATAAATCCTTGAACAAAAATTTAATACAAAAATTTACAGTATAATTTAAAGATATATAAATATACATTTTATATCGAAATCCGTTGCTGTTATCGTTTAATTTTTATTTGAGTGATATATGCGTACAAGGGAATAATACATTCTTACAACACAAATTATCCTAGATGAAGTCATTTCAGACCGCATTTTCCTTTATTGTAAAATATATGATAAATGCCTGAATTACCTGATGGCTTGCCTTTGATGTTTGAAGAAACAGAATTGAAGAGAGGCCATGTTAAGTTAGAGATAGTTCTTTTACATCAATTAACTATTTACCCTTTCAATGTGGAGTCACATTAGATTTGCTAATTGTTTATTTACCACTAGGGGACTAGGGGTGCGAATGTCGCCAGTACTAGTGGCGATATTTAGTGGTCTTTATTCTTAGTGCATTATTTTGGAGTTTAGTTATAGGGCATTTGTGTGTATATCAGGAATAGGTTGATATGTATTGTAAATGTTATGAATTTTACAAGGTGTAAGGATAAGTTTGGAGTTTAGTTATAGGGCCTAATTTGTATGCATATCAGGCATAGGTTGATATGTATTGTAAATGTTGGGATTTGTGCAAGGTGTAAGAATAAGGCAGATTTGTTTAATAAATAATTTCAAATCGTAATAGTGATGTAAGTTTTATTTAAAATGAAGCTTCAATCAAATTTCATTTCACCACTTCCTTACATTATCATGAATTATCTGCTTATCAACAATACTATTCAAGCTTTTGATGTCCTCACAATGAGACAGTTCACTTTGAATTCCTTTTCTCAAAGGCGCTATATGAAAATATGATTAAAGCTAATTAAAACTGATTACAGAATCTGACAACTGAAAGCTTGTAATTTTACGACTTATTCCAAACCATGAGGTTTCGAACATTTCATGAGTTATGTTCAGAAGATAGCTCTATTTCATCAGCACTGAACTGGCAATGAGTCTTTTGAACATAATAAAATTTTAAGACAACACTTAGAAAATAATGATTGTAGCTTGAGCCATAATGTCCGAATTGTCCGTTTAGATATATTCGGTCTATTGATAACATCAGCTCAAATTACTCAAGCATTCTGTAGATTTATCTTTTGGGTATTAAATTGCAAAAAAGTTTCTCTCAGTATCCTCGCAATGCACATCATTCGTATCTGGAACCAGTCTGTAATGAGAATAGCAAACACATAAATGGGACATATAATTCACGAGCACTGTCGAGCATACAATGTCACAATTTCCCGGCAATCATGGACAGGAAGTGCTTTTGTCTGGATAAATTTTATACATCATCTGAAGAAGATGGACCAGAAAAGCACTCTTATCGATAATGTTCATCTATAATGTCACCACATCTGCGGCCATTTAGCGTTGAAATGCAGAAATGGGACCTGATATAAGTGGCATTACTAATTCAGTGAACTTTTTGCAGATGAAATTGACCTAATAAGAAGTATTTTGATACATTTTGGAAAGCACTTTTGTAATTTTATTTCAGTGAACACGCTTCGGACATCGGCGTAGATTTTTAATTTTTCTAGGGGGGATGATTTCGACATAAGCGTACCACGTGCGAGCTTAACGGGCCGAAAAATCGTTCATCAGGGAATTTTAGGGCAACCTCAAGGCCCAGAAGCCAAATTATTTAGGACTATTGGAAGATATATTCTGAGCAATCTGGAGCATGTATTTTCTTTATCACATCCCACCAGTATTATGGCAAAAACAGCTAAATATAACCAATTATTCTCAACACTAAGTAGTCATAATTTGAGATTCTAGGGGCAGGAGGGGATAATCATATGATCACCTCCAGGCTCATCCTAGGGGGGATGCATCCCCCTATCCCCAAGAATCTATGCCCTTGTTTCTGGGGTTACAAACAGCAAGATAAACTTAGCACCTTATTGTTGACTTTGATGCACAGGCATTACAATCATTTTGAGAAAAAAGCTTGTCACTGCAGTTATTGAATTTATATACAAGGTTGGCAACTCCTGGTTTGAGAATTCATGCTCTTGCTTGAGACAGCATTACAGCAGGAATTCTCAAACCAGGAATCTTGAGGGAGTTGCCAACCTTGTATGTATTGTATACAGGATACTTTTAGCAATGTGAGCTCTTTGTAAGAAATTATAATGCCTGTGCTTTGATGTCTAGCTTTTCTGCATTTTGAGCGCAAGTAGCCAGAATGTAATCCTTCAATGTGAGTCCTAATTCGGAGAGCACAGGACCTTACTGTGATAGATTTGGTAAGTGCAAAGCTGACCAGAAAGCTGAACGTTTTCCTTCGCAAGGTCAGCACAAATAGCATGCATCAATCTGACAACTTTCTCTTGGGTTTTGATGTCACTCAGTGCATTATTTGACAAGAAGCTAGAATGCATTACAACAAGTTTCTTTTGTTGCAAAGAAATCCTCTACATTGCAACAAAAGCTCCATAAAGTGGAGTATTGACATAAACAGCGCTTTGGAGTCAGGTAGTAACTGAACCGCCTCCGACTCCTTTGGCTTTCTGAAAAGCGACTCCACCCGAAAACCTCTGACTCCAGGACTCCGACTCTTGACTCCGACTCCAAAGCCATCCCTCCCGAGCAGCAACGTAAATCAAACCTTTCACTACGTAATTATTTGGGTTAGAATCAAACGTTGGGCCAAACAACGTGTGACAAAGGTAGGGCAAAGGTAATTTCCAAACGTTGCACTGAGAGGGAAAACCAAACGTAGGTTGCAACCTTAGTAAGAGGTTGGCAGATAGTTTGTTTTATAGTCTGGCCCAACGTTTGAGTCAGACGTAAGTCATACCTTTGGTTGAGAGGTTGGAAGAACGTTTAGTTGTAACGTTTGGCTAAACGTGTCAGTCATACGTAATCATACCTTTGGTTGAGAGGTTTGAAGAACGTTTGACTATTACGTATGACCATACCTTTGATTCATAGGTTTGTCTAACATTCATTAGAGAGGTTTTTACAACCTTAGACTATTACGTAAGTCATACCTTTGATTCATAGGTTTGAGGAACGTTTGACTATTACGTATGACCGTACCTTTGATTTATAGGTTTGTTGAACATTAATTTGAGAGGTTTTAACAACCTTAGACTATTACGTATGACCATACCTTTGATTCATAGGTTTATCAAAGGTATGGTCGTACATTTGGCAATACGTAAGTTCAAAGGTTTCTCCAACGTGTTTTTGATATGTATGGACAACGTCTGAAAGTAATGTTCGGAGCAAACGTCTGATCATACGTATCTGCCAAAGGTTTGTTGAAGGTTTGCACAAAGTTGCAGAACCTGGGATCCTGAGTGTCAGAGAGCCTTGTAGCGCCATCTATTCCATACCTAATTCAATCTATCTTGTAACTTTGAGTGTATAAAACCTCCAACAGGATGCTTGCTGGTGATAATTGGATGAAGCCAGGAAGAAATTTTAGCTACACCAGTACAAAAATTACCAAATAAAAATCTCTTAAACTCTGTAAGATCAGACTCGGAAAAAAAATTTCCCAAGTATTGCTCACCCACAAACGACCAAGAGAGAATCATTTAAGGCTGGAGTTGAAGTAAGCTTACTTGCAGCTCTCCTGAATGCCACCTATCCAAGACCAATTTGGATTGGGATTTTTCCAACTCTTCAGAGTTGAAGTATTAATCCCTCGCAAGGTAAGTGAATTTTGTTATTTATATTTATACATTGTAGTCCTTAAATGGACCGCAGACTGCTTGGTAAAACTGCCTGGCTCTGCTCTCTCTATCTCTCTGTTTTTCTCTCTTTACTGTTTTAATTCATGTTTTCTCTTTGGAGGTGTACAACAAAAATCTAAACCAAGCACAACCCCTAAATAAATAAAAATTCTTGAAACGCCCCCCCTCCCAAAAAAAAAAAATTCCTGCAGCAAAAATCAAATCAGAACTTTCTTTTATCATATTAACAACAACAATTTTATCATATATATGGCCATTGTATAAGGGGTTTATTTTTTATTTTTTCCACGGGGGCCACAGGCTGGCAGGATGGCTGGACCGCAAGAAGCAATGCGGCAGTCCCCCGGGCCCCTCCGAGCGCTCCGCCCCTGGCCGGCGCCTCCCTAGTACAGTGAATCCACAGCTTCCAGATAGCCGATTGTGAAGCATACACAGCAGCTAGAGTCCATCCGAAGGAGTCATTTGACCCACACACATCCTAGAATCAATCGGCCATGGTTAAATAAATTAGTACGGAGGTATAAATGATGTTCTAGACCGAAATAGATCTAATCCATGCGAGCGTGCCCCAGCAATGGCCGCCTTCTCCGAGTTCTGCGCATGCGCAAGAAGCAGCGCGCTGGCTGGGCCAGGCTGGCCTGCCACGCCTGACGCCCCAGAGGCGTATAACGACCGATCATTCAACGTGGGGGGTACGTTAACATCAGAGGTTGGAGAAATACCCAATATTTACGAAATAAACGTACGTAATAATCTCGTAGTCACTTGTCGACAAAATACGTAGTTTTCAAACGTTGGGTCCAATGTGAATGGTAGGTTTAATGCTTCCTTAGACCAACGTTCCTCAAAGGAAATTGTCCACAAGGGATGGACCTAAATCTGTTTATTAATTGAATATGTATGGAGCATATTTGTCACTTTAATGGGTGAATCTCTGTTAAGGATTCGGAAGCAGAGCCAATCTAGTTTGTTAGAGTAGACCATTCTTTGTTGCTCAGAACAGCCCTTGACTTGGCTCCCAAAAAACCTTAAGGAAAACTCTTAAGCGTTTTGGCATAGATGCAAGATCTTGTAAACAGAGCATTGACCAAGTATTGATCTTCGTCTCAGGTGTTGCACTAATGTGACAGCAAAGACTTTTTCTTTGTAAGTCTAGCCACAATGATTAACAAGACTGGTTCAAGTGCTTGGTGCTTCACAACAACTGTGTGGATATACAACTTATTCCCTGCCTAATTTATGCCCTAGCTCTTTCTGTACAGTTAAACAAAATGTTGCCAGTCAGAACAATAGACGTCTGTTTTTTCTACAAATCAGCATATCCCCATGATGAACTTCTATCAATGGCATTATCATGAATTATCTGTTTATTAGCAAAGGCTATTCAGGCCTTTGATGTCACAACACAAAGACAGCTCACTTTGAATTCCTTGGTTCAATGAAAATTTAATTACTTGAAATTAAATAAATTGTCAGAGGCTTGTAATATGCTTTACTGTTGACATTTACATCTTAAGTATCACAAAGTTTTGCATCTGATTTTGAGGACTTATCCAGAGGACTTATCCAGTTGACGCGTTCATCCGGGAGGTTATGAATTTATATTGAACTAAGAGAAAAAGTAGGTCTGACTGCATACTGCTAATTTATCCCATAGTCACTTTACTAATCAGACGTTCATCACCTTGAGAATTCAAATTAATATAGTCATTACAGTTTGCATTATATGACAGATGCTCACATCAAATGAAACTGAGTAAAAATGCTTGCTGGGGCTCATCAGATGAAACAGTAGGAATCCCTACCATTAATTGGTCAAATAAGCAAGTTCTTAAACAAAGGCTTTCAAAACAGTTGAAAACCTATTGTTACTGAGAACATCACTAAACAAAACGTCTGACTTGGCTCAAAGATAGCCTTGAGGGAAAAACAAAGTGTTTTAGCACTTTTAGGTAAACAGAGCCTTGATCGGGCATTGATGTTTGCTGTTTGAGCAGCTAAGGTGTTTTACTAATGTGACATCAAAAACTTTTTGATAGTCTAACGACAGCATTCAGCATGGCTGATCTTGGTGTAAGCTGTGATGTCCAGGTTTTAATCAATGGTTGATACCTATTGCAACAAAGTTGCAAAACAACATCGCAAATTCATAGTGAAACAATTTTGAATAAAAAAGATGAAGAATATATTTAGATATAGAATTTTATTGACATCAAAAGGATCAAACAGACTCATTTTTCATTTCCACTGTGGTGTAATATGGTGAGTTGACATAGTGGATATTTGCAGTCCTTTGGAATTTCTGATATGAAGACAAATTCTCCAGCATCATGCAAGCTGTTTTACGACAGGAATTCATGCCTAGATAATTTAGATATCTTAACCAGAAGTAATACTTAATTGATCCCCAGACTCGGTAATCATTTTCTGATTCTGATAATTTTCAATGACTACTGTTCAATCTACTGCATCACCCTATACTTGACCACTGGTCTGATTCCCTTTTCTTATCTAAATCTCCAACAGAGTAAAATGCTGAAAACACAACTGTTACAACAAATTGTGGGCCTTACAATTTTACCCATCATGCCACAAGGTCATCTGATGCCACCATGTGACCTTGGGCCAATCAGTCTGGGTTTGGAAGGACCTTGGAGGAGCCAGGACTCTCCAAGGGCTATAGGTTACTGAAATCTGGCACTGGCTTCAAAAGGGCCTTATAAACCACAGGCATTTTCACAAGATTGGGTTATGATGGGCTTTTCCCTGGCTCCCTGTTGTTTGTTGCTTAATGCCGTCCCTCACTACTACTTACACCTACTTACTGTCCGGTTACCATGGTTACTGTGTCCACTTACATCTCAGTTTCCATAGTAACTACCCAACGATGAATAAGTCAAAAGCTTCAAACAGAAAATATGAGCACAGCGGTCGTGTCAAACTATATTTCAGCATCAAATGTTTCAAGGGATGAAATCCAGACATATTATCCGATGGCAGTTGAAGCTTTTCAGGATGAAGATATATCAGCATAAGGGCACAAAGGTCAACTCTAGAACTCGACTGGAATCTATGAATTGAAACTGTGAGTCGACTCCCCTTTTCACAAAAGTTCAAGTTTAAATTATGGGAAAGGATACTTTTAACACTTCAAAGGCACTTCTTACATCAATTTCTTTGCCATTCAGCATGAGAGGCAATTATCTCTTGCATTACTATCCAACATATCACCTGATTTCCAAGCCCCTCATATTCAGCTCAAACCTTCACCCTCAATGCACCAACTAGTCTGCCAAATTTTCTTCGACATCTTTGTTTCCAAAGTTTCATAGTTATCTCGTTTAAACACCTATAACTGACATCAAGAGTGAAAAAAAGAGTTTGCTCTGAGAGGGGGTGGGGTGGAAAGGAGTGCAAAACTATGGGACATAATGCTTGGAAGTACACGGAGATCTGCTGAAGTGATAGTGCATTTCAAAGTGAAGGGCCTTGGCGAGATTGCAAGTATGTCTTCAGATTCTGAAGTATTTTGGAAAATATGTTGAGTTGTACTATGTAATTACACTTATTCAAAACCAGATTTGTGTCCTTCATTCTTTGTAAATGTAATGGCTTTTATTGCATGAGGAGAATAAAATGGTTTTTTTAAAAAGTGTTATTATTGAACATGCAACTCCATATCGATATCCTAAAGTATTGCATTTCACGAAACCATCGGTCACATTGCTGAGCAATATAAAATGAATTTCAAATTTTCACCACCAAAAAAGCAGCAGGTGGCTTAGTGGTTAAATGGTGTTGAGCTTTCAGATCCAAAACTTGGTGGGAAGTTGAAGCACCTTATTTGCAAAAATTAGATATATTTACTTAATGCAGTTTTATTTTCCAACATGTCTAACACTGACACATGTTGACATTTACATTCTACTCATTTTTATTATGGTCTATGTTTACGGGACTAGTATCTGTAGTAACAGTTGCAATAAGAAAGAGTTGTGATATACTGTTGGAATCGTCAACGACTCAGACCAGCTATCTGTTCCAAAGTGATTTCTTTTGGCCAAAGATATCACTATAAATCCAATTTCTCTAGCTATATGCCCTCCATTCCTTTTCTTTATTCCTTTCTTTTTTCCCATCTATTTTTTAAACATCTTCCAAGACATATATTCCTGATAGGGTCTGATAGCGGTCGTAATCTCTGAGTGAGAATATTTTATCTCACAGAGCGACAGGGAGGGTGCCCTGGAGCGTGGCAGTAGCAAAGGTGGTTCGGTTTTTCCATAATTCACATTGAAGAAGAGCCAAACCTTATGGGAGCATCATGCATTTTTGACAGACCACATTGATCCTGTAGTCTCTGATCATGATAGATGTTGTATCAAGTGACCCTGAGAGACACGAGGCATCAACTGTGGACTCCATGGAGTTGACTGCAGTCTGTTGTTGACTGCAACAGTGAAAAAAGCCATTACTGAGACTGAGCTAGCAGTATAAGTGTGGATTTTACTGGAATAGACTCACCATTGTCTGAAATTAAACTGAAAATTGACAACTTAAGTTAAAACTTAGTGAATTATGTGTTTGTTGTTGATTGCCAGAGTTGAAACAGCTGTTCCTAGGACTAAGCAACAGTATAAGAGCGGATATTATCTGAAAAGACTCATTGTTTGTCTTTTAAAAGTGAAGCTGAAAATTGAAGATGAAAGTTCAAACTTTTTGAATTATGAGCTTGAAATTGCCTGCAAGAGTGAAAAATCTGTTGTTGAGAATAAGCTGCATTATAAGATTTGATTACCTAGGGTTTCCGATTCGGGTAACTAGTGAATTGGTTCCGACTTCTCACTCCTTTGCCCTGTACTTTGACTCGTCCTTTGACATTATTTGCAATCAAGTAACATGTGGTTGGCTAAGAAAATGAATGGTGAATATGATAAAGGTTGTGACAGAGCTTTTGTCCGAAGACTGAATTTTGACTATGACATGGTTTTTTAAATTTCCTGACTTTAGGACTTCAGTGACAGGCAAAACTGGCAAGCAGTTCATATTTTATATCAACCATCAATAAACAATAAAGTGGACATTGAAAGCCACTCTGCTATAGTCACTGAGCGCATATATGCCCGACTGCCTCTGTGACAAAAACCTAACTTTCTCCCCTCCCCCTTAATTCTCCCACCCCAAAAATAATGACTCACCCCCTTTTACCTTTCCATGTAGCAATCCAACAGCAATCCAGATTGAGATCCGCAGTGCAATATTTCCTGATCCGGAATGCACATTTCCTGATCTGTATAAGACCTTGGAAGATAAATCAATTCTACCCAGCATATGGCACTGCACTGTGCATGTTGGAGTGTGAGTGACTGAAATCATTGGCTCCATATATCTATCATGGCTATCTATCATAGTCAGGTGGGATTACAGGTCTTGGATATTGGGAACTGTGATTTTGTAAAGCAGGTGCACAATTTCACATCTGCACAATAATAAAAAACAATCTAGTGACTTTCTTCTACTTTGCCCATTGTACTCTGTAAAAAGTGGAAAGAGAAGTACCTACAGTACAAATCAAAATAAAGTAAGAAAATGTTCTGCCAGAAGTCCGCTGTTTACCTACTTTTACCCCCTTTCTCCTCCTCACCCCAAATCTCCTTGCTACTACCTTTGACTCCTTACAACAACTTCATCCCATATTAAAAACTTTATTAAGATTTCTGGCAACCTAATTGCAATTAGCAAACAGGCACAATATAGAAGAAATCAAGCACAATGGGGATGATGGAGTTTGAATTGGCGTTTACAAAATGCAGTCTACAGTAGCCTGTGTCAGTTGCAAGCCTTTTTGAGCAGTCTACTAGATTTCACTGATTGTGCTGCCTGTCAAGTCCGCGCTTACATGCATTTTTGAAGCAGCCCAGCTCAGTTCTGCTGAGTTCTGCTGAGCGTGGACCTGACAGGCAGCAGAGCAGAACTTAGGGGCAACAGTCCCAATGACCTAGAAGCCAATTCCATACCCAATTCGACTTGAATTTCATCAGTCTGCAGACTCACTGCCGTTCACCTGCTTTACTAAATGTTATTATAAAAGGTATTTTAAAGTTGGAAGCGATTTGGAAGTAGCCCAAAGGTGTGAAAGTGTCAATACATCAGCATTGCAATTAGCGATGCTCAGCAAGCAATTTAGTGTCTATATCTAGGCCTACATAAGTGAGGGGACCAGTCGGGTTTTCTGGAAATCCAGTGAATTGTAAACACACAAATAGCCTACTGCTTTGGGATAGTTAAGAATTTATTGTCATGCATTACATGAAATTGATTTTTATTAAATATAATATTATTATTATGAAATAAACCCAACCTGGTCAAGCAATGACTTCCCTGCTAACATCTGTAACATGGCTGACTATTTCAACCTTGCAGGGCCTCAAATCTACAAACTTAATATATGTTCAATGCAAGCATTTTTGAAATGTTATACAGTTATATAGGTTAGATCAGCCTTACCAATGGGGCAATATAAATACACTCAATTTGGGTTTGGGGTAACTCATAAGTTCATATTAATTATGAAGGCTCAGTGACACCAACTGCAAATCACGGTTTGAAATGACTAGAATTGGAATTTCGGGCAGATAAGACCTCATTCGGGCAGGTGAAATTCAGAATCTACCTGCCCGAA
The DNA here is from genome assembly GCA_026936325.1 of Platynereis dumerilii. NCBI lineage: Eukaryota > Metazoa > Annelida > Polychaeta > Phyllodocida > Nereididae > Platynereis > Platynereis dumerilii. The sequence goes on along the minus strand of JAPTHN010000046.1, from coordinate 894,325 downwards.
TGTCCTGTGTGTCAAAATCACTTTTCGCGGACTCTGAGGTGAACTTACAAATAAGCATGTGTACTGTGTCCTGAAGAGTTTAACCTACAGCGTATCTCTTTCAGAAGGCCCATTATGTAGTAGAAATGACTAAACTTAACATTCTTTGACGGAGATATTAGGAATGTTGAGCCACTATCCGCCATTTTCACATTTCTTTACTCAAATCCACCCTCCCCTTCACCTTTAGCTTGCCAACAAATATAGCCCTCAAGTCCTAAGGGCTTTGACCGGCCAACGAGGCTAGGTCATAAGTTGGCAAGCCAAGGCCCTTCCAGGGAAATCACAGAACTTCCCACTTGGCAGCAAACAGTTGAAGGACCTTGAGAGGGCCAATCCTAAAATCCAATGACTGTCTTTTTACTTTTTTGTGTGTCTTGCGTTAAACGTTGGAAAGTGGGAAAGAAATATTCAGAATAGGTTAAGGGAAACTAACAATAAAAGTCATTGAATAATAAATTAATTATTATATTCCAATTATGTGATGAGGACAAGTCTGAAAAGTTGATACTGTCATAAAGAAATTCTTTAAGAAAAAAGTGTAATTCAAAGATGGCATAATAATATTAAAATTTTAAGCTATGTGACAGCAACACGTATTGAAGGTTAATTCTTGGATGTACTTCTGTTGAAGGAGAACCAGATGTTATAAGGACAAAAGAAGAATAAATTTCCATCTCAGCATCTAATATTGCTTTGTTATGGAGACTTACATCGTTTTCAGACAAGTGCTTTTTTGACATATTTTTTAATTGCTGTTTCACATGCATGTTTTTCATTTATATGCAGATACAATTACAAAAACGAATTCATGTCATGCATAATTGAATGTCTCATTGTGTGTCACTTTTGCTAGCATGTAAGCAAATACTAAAAACAAAAATGTGTAACTGGCATACATGTAAAAAAAAAAAAAGTGTATTTCAGAAGATGTGGTCCATATGAAAAAAATATTACAAATGCTAGTTGAATTAAAATTCACTTCTAAAGGATGGTCGATTCCTAATGCTTGTGATGTTATGTTTGGAGCACTTTTTTCATCAAATGCTGAAGCCTAGGAGCATCAAAAGCAAAATTATATTGATATGGAGCTTTGCTAATATAATTCCACATTCCATCTTTTTCTACCGTTTGTAAAACATTGAAAAATCACACTTTCAAGAGTTAGAAGTGATATGTGAAAGTGGACAACAAGTTTGATTTATACATCATGGTTTAGCAGTTGTAAACTGAGCCTTAAGGGAAATGCAAAGTGTTGTCGCAGTTGTAAACTGAGCCTTAAGGGAAATGCAAAGTGTTTTAGCAGTTGTAAACTGAGTAATAAAGGGAAATGCAAAGTGTTTTAGCAGTTGTAAACAGAGCATTAAGGGAAATGCAAAGTGTTTTAGCAGTTGTAAACTGAGCCTTAAGGGAAACGCAAAGTGTTTTAGCAGCTCGTAAACAGAGCCTTGACCAAGTCTTGATGTTGGTTGCCACAGGTGTTGCACTAATCAAACAGCAAAGACTTTTTTTTCTGGGCAAGTCTAAGGGCAACAGTTAACAAGATTGGCTCAAGTACTTGGTGCTTGTTCCTGTTTGTGATGTTCAATTTTCTTCAGCTGTGCTCTACTGGTGGATTCTTTATATCTTAAATATAACATTTTCCCTGGCCTATCTAATTGCGGTGTGTGGTCACATGACAAGACTTACTTCACTTGCACGCAGACATACACGTGCATGTCAACCGTTTCTCCGGGGGGTGGTCGCTATTTTGCCCTGAAATGTTAACATGTTATTATATTACCAGGGCAGTGGATCTGCCCAGATGTTAGTTAGTTATTGACTAGATTTGCCCTGAAGCGAATTGCATGTATAAGTAAGAGACAAGATATGCATTGATACACAATAAAAAAATTTTACAGAAAAAAGAAACATAGCTGTTACATTATATGTCTCTTCATTGCGGTGAGACCTCTTTAACAAAAAGGAGCCCTATCAAGAGTCCATCCAAAAAAAACAGCCTTTGAGGACATTTTCATAGTTGGTTATTTATTTTGCATTTTAAATAATTAGGTTTGATAATACTATTTTAACTGAAAGATTATTATTGATTATTGATTAACTTTATGTATTGATTGGGAGTCCCTACACGAAATATGAATTTCGCTATCAAGGGACCCCCATTACAAGTCATTAAAAAAATAAGGAAATTAGTGAAAGATGATTATTCAAATGTAAAAATGTATCTATTACAAATATGGCAGTTATCAATTAAACAATGTTGTAGAGTAGGACTGAGTGATAATTTTTCTAATGCATATTTCATAACCAAGTAGACTACGGGAGTATATTTTATCTTTGAAGAGATGAAATTCGGAGGAAGCCATAGGAATTGAACTTTTGCTAATAAGCATTTCCTATAATGATGACACTTCTATCAAATAGTGCTTCACAGCTTACTAACATTAAAATGAATTATATGCTTATTAACAACTTGTATGCTTGTTGTCATGACAGCTTACTTTGAATTCCATGACACACAGATGCCTATGAAAGTTTAATTAGTGACTATTATGACCGATTGATTATGTTGTTATGTATTCTAATTAGAGTCTGTTTTGGTCAGTGGGACAAACTAACTTTTTTTAATCTCGTTATTAATCATAATGTTACTATAACATTGAGAAAGGTAGCTTAACCATCAGTTTGCCGATAGCAAATTTTTACGTGATTTTCCTCCTCTTATCTCTAGCTTATCTATTGACTGGCCCAGTTCACACACACACACGACATGTCTTATTTACTTTGCCCTGTAAGATAACACAAAGAGTGACTCACATTCAGAATAACGTGGCACTGCAAACTTCAAGTCATGCTTTCCGAGGATCAAAAAATGTCTATGAATATGACATTTTAATTAAGGATTACCAAGTATATTGTTTTAGGAGATCATTAGTGCCTGACACTTCTAGAATTCAAAATGGACTCATCACATCTTGCACAAACATCTGATTCTACAGTTAACACAAAGGAGGCTTTGTATTCAGCTCTTCAAATAGGGAAGTTCGAAGAAGCAGCTGCGATGTTACAAAACCATCCGGAATTGATTAATTGTGAACTGAAGGGATGCAACTTCTCTGGAACTACATTACTTCTAGCATGTGATTGTGAAAGATATAGAATAACACAAGAAGGTCAGTTTTGTAAACTGCACACCTAACAATTGTAACTAAGCAGTACTGTAGCTCAGAGGTAGCATGATGGGTTGCTTACCCAGACTCCATGTTTTGACATGCACCTCAATCTAATAGTGTGGGTCCCAAGTTATGGGTATCTGGAGGGGGGAGGGCTCGGGAAGTGCAGGTGCGGGACATGCGATTTTCTCTTACTTGTTTTATAATGAAGTGATAGTAATTGGCATTCTTAATTATCTGTTAGAATATTTTAACATGCATCTGCACACTTATGTAAATTTGCAACATTTGAAAAGTATAAAATGTAAATCCTTTGTAAAATGCTCCTGATGAGTAACCCCTGAAAAATAAATTTGAGTTAGGTTCTGTACGCGAAGGTAAGTTTACAGTCTCTTCTTCATTGTCGCTCATCATTGCTTACAGATGATTTTATATACATGGACACTGACAATGACTGTGAATTTTGTTCTGTGACATGCTATTGTATAGGGAAAAGTGATATCATAAGTTTTTTTATGTCACTTTGAGGTAGAGAATACAATTCTTCGAAAACATCCACAATCAGTGTCAGTGTCCTTAATTATGAAATCATCTGTAAAGTAATTTTGGAATACGAGGCTGCTCATAATATCAGCTATAAGTCTTAAAAAATAAATAGAGACATGTTTTCTATGAATGATTTTGGTTAATCACTCTTCCATGCGTGAACTAAGCAATAATCATGTGTTCCAATTGATTGAAAGAAAGAAAAAAAGAAAGAAAGAAAGAATTTCTCTATTTAAAGGTTGTATTTGGCTAGAACCTAAGTCATAAATGGTGGCAAGTGTACGAGGGGCGTTTGTGAAGTTCTGACCAATTTTTGTAGCAGACCTTTCTCTTTGATGTACTCTTTACTGTGCAAAAATCAGGTTTAAATGCCTAAACAATGGATCGGCACAACATTGCAATTTCATAAAGTTACAGTCACAATTGCCAATAGGCCCTGCACAGGTCTGCAGTCCTTTTCAACATCATCTGATCCTAGATTTCAGGGGAAGCACAGTGCCAAGTTCACTAGAAAAATTAGCTGCGCTGGGTTCTCCATTTTGCCATTTTCATTGTAACAAAATAACAACTTAAATATATTGTGTCCCAAAAGCACTTGGCCATTTCTTTCCTTAACACCTCAAGATGTATTCCTGAAAATTTGAAAGATTCTAGCTTAAATATATATATATGCATCTCTCAGAAAAATTGGTCAGAAATTTCTGAACGCCCATCGTACTGCCCCTGGCAGAGCAATTTTTGGACAATAGAAAGCGCAGCCTTCTAAGGTCATTTCCGGTTACAGGCAAAGGGTAATTAACAAACTTTTTCAATATATTAAGCTGTCACCACAATGTCAACTTACGACATTTTACAATTACATAATTCTTTCAAGTGATGAATTATTTGTTGTATTGTTGTATTGTATATACTCTAAGTCATGCACTGCGATGCGGGCACGAAATTTGGTGAGCCTTCTTTTACTTTTACTTTTTTCAGATTTTTTTGGAGTCGTAAGATTCTTGCTGGATCAAGGAGCTGATCCAAATTGTGTAGGTTGCAAGGCCAGGACAAGGAATATTTTTCCGGTTGGTAAAATTGGATGCAGAAAATACGACTCAGTAACCCCTTTGATGGTTGTTGCGTTTGATGTGGAATATCCAGAGTATGTTATAAAATTACTGTTAAATGCTGGTGCAAAAATTGACCAGATTAACTCCCTGGGACAGACAGCCTTGCACATGTCTTGCATTCGTGGGAAAAACATAAAGACAGAGTTGCTACACAGCAACGGTGTCGATGTAAATCTTCAAGATGTCCATGACAGGACAGCCCTGCATTACGCTTGTGAAAATACAAGAATTGGTGAGATCAACCTTCTTTGTGAAGCAGGAGCTCAGTTGAATATCGTGGATAGTAGCGGTTTCACAGAACTTGAACTAGCAGCACAATCAGTCTGCGATCCATTACAAAAATTGCAGAAGTTATTGGGTTCATATGATTATCCTGTAGAAGCAATAATTGAAGCATATGAAACAGCAGCATGGTCATTGTTACAGCAGATGGACTCTCATGGTGAAAAAGAATTGGGCCCTGCAGTGGAGTGCATGCGCAAAGCAACACTAATGAGATTGGAGCATAATATTCCAAAGAAAGTTTCAGATCCTCTTGAATGTTATGGCTTCACAAAAGAGTGGGAGACTATGGAAGAACTGTCGAGGTTTGAGAACTCCTCCGAAGAGATTATGCTACAAGCGATGCTGTCAAGAGAACGGATCTTCAGGGAGAGACACAGATCGGGAACACTTCTGCAATATACGTCTTATCATCGTACGTATGCACATTTTTTTAGGTTCATTGAGTACAGGAATACATGTTAGCAGATTGGTTTTAACAGATGCAATGTTTGGTACATTTTCAATGTTTTTGTGATTATTATGGAATAATTCAAATAACTCTTCAATTTATGTTTCATTTTGAGGTCATTTTCAATAGAATAACCAATAGATACATTCTCATGCTTCATGAAGGGGAGTCAATCAAATTCTACTTGATGATCAAATGATTAGAATTCAATTTGGATAGTGCTAACTTCTGATGATGACACAAAAAACAATTACTTACGTGTAATCTATATGATTTCCTCATTTGATTCTGTCATTAAAGGTTTAATTTTCGATTCAGGTATGCTTGCTGTGACGAAGCAACAGCTCAACGCTTTGTTGATACACTCTCTCTATCTCTATGAAGAAAGTTTGGCGATGAAAAACCTTGAAGGCTACTTGTTGATAATGAATATCGGTTTCATATTGGCAACATGGTTCTCTGCAATATTATCAAATGATTACCAGTCACAACTTGAATTTGAAGATGTGGATACCGAACGCATCACTAAAACCGTAGAAGCTATGACAGGTGCTTGCGTCAAAATGAAATTGTTACTGGAAAAGGAAAATCAGGTCACTTTTTTACGGGAGTTATTCGACAGTCTTAGTGATTGTGTATTCATTTTAACAGGGATAATCATGAAGTTGTACAAAAGAAAGCGATCAATTCCAGGCATCCACGTGACAGAAGAAAGCTTGGCGAAACAGATGTTGAGGGAAGTCATAAGCAAGATTGATAATGTTGTGTCACATCCTATCAACTTCCAGAGACCTGTCCAGCATATCATAATCAAGAATCATATAAAAAATCATCAGAGAGAAGAGAAGTTTGATGCAAATTTGTTTAAGGATAATGACATTTACAAAGTGTTACTGGACTGCATCAACAATATTGATGCTACCGACGGTGAAGGAAATACATTGCTGCTTCTTGTTGCCCAACAATTTCATGAAGACAAGTCTCCAAACACATTGAATACACTTGACTTTCTAATCGGTCAAGGTGCATACACATATGCCAAGAACAGTGAAAGAAAGACAGTCTTGGACTATCTGTCTTACAGGCCGAGTGCCTTGGAATCAAGAACCTTGGAAATGCTGAGAAGTAAAATTCCTTCCCTTCAAACTCTCGCTGCAAGCAGAGCAAAGGATATGCATGTACCTTTAACTGGGGACATTCCTGACATAATTAAAATATTTATTGAATTGCATTGAATGCAGAAGGGAAGACTATCCTATATGCGACCTTACATTAGTTATGAGACGAGGCATACTAAGTGGGATTCATTGAATTGCATTGAATACTAAAGGAAGCCTATCCAAAATGCGATTTGATATCAGTTATGAGACAAGGCATCAGTGGGATTCATTGAATTGCATAGAATACTGAAGGAAAGCCTATCCTATATGAAAGTTTGCATGTATATTTGTTATAAGACAAGACATAAGTGGGATCTCAACTTTACAATTCAGACAGAAGTGTGTAGTTACATTCTTTTGATAGCAAACATATTGCTGGAAAATAGAAAATAGAGATCAATGACAATGACAAATATTTATTTATAGTCGGTTTGAGTTTTACAATGAACATTAGCTTAACGAGCTATTAGCCGACTAGACGGCAACAACAGGTAACAAGCAACATGATAACACATGATTAAAATACATATTTAAAAACACATGATACTGGTTAAAATGTATATATAAAAACTATTAGCACAATCATTTGCATAGTGCACATTTGCACTGCAGTCCTTTAAAGTCTTTTAGTTTAAGTTTAAAAGCCGAGAGGCTTTTCGCTGTTCTGGTGTTAATGTCTAATTTATTCCACAATTTAGGGCTGTAGGCCCTCAGAGAGTGTGAACCAAATTTCACCGTCCTTACTCTGGGTTCATTGAAAACCGGTCCTCTGCGACCGTTGGATCGGTAGCTAAAAACGTCCTTGAGGTAATCTGGACGATCCCGTGTAGGCACTTATAAATTTCTATGGCGATTGCCTTTCGTCTTTGTATATCAAGAGAGTCCATATTGGCTCTTTCAAGCAGATCGATGTAGGAACTGCTGTAGTCGTTAAAGACTAACTTTAAACCTCTGTGAACAGTTCTTTCCATTTTGTCCTTCAGGTTTTTACATGAAAAATGTAGTAAAGCTGCACAGTACAAGTAGTGACAGACAATGAAACTTCTCAACAGTGACAATTTTCAATCAACAGTAAGGAAATTCGCTAAGCGTTTTAACGCTAGCAGTTTGGCATTAGCCTTGGCACAAATTGTATTAATGTGTTTTGCATAGCTTAACCCTTTGTCAATAAAAATACCCAACAGTTTACTTTCATCCTGACACTCAATTACAACATTATTGACACTAATGTTACAATTATCTACTGAATTGACATTTGGGCTCAACAGCATAAATTGGAACTTGTCAATGTTGGCCTTCATCAGTTATCATTAATCGAAATGACAGCCCTTTATTAGTTGTGATTATCTTGTGTATATATACTTGACAGACAGACGGACAGACTTTAATTAACAATTGCAACGTGACTACTCAAATACCACTACTGAATGACTGACTGATGCCGACTGGTAGTTTTACTGGGTTATTGTTAAATTGTCTAATTTTTACTGTGTTTGAGATCATCCTTTGACTTCCTGTGCTGCCTCCCACTCTGCCTCTCCAACATTTTCCCTTTAGGGTGGCTCTAAGCCAACGGCCATTTAGGCTTTATTAGAGTCTCCTACCAGACATGCTATTTATCATTTTATGTTTAACTATGTGTATATTTTTGGTAAATAAATGATATGAATCTGAATCTATATTTTGTACTTGGTTATGGAATGGGGATGTTACTTGGTTATTGAATGGGTGTGGTACTTGCTTAATATTAAATTGGTGGTACATGGAAACATAGAGTAATAATTTCTTGAAAGTGGACACAAAAAAAATCCCAGTACACAGTAATATAATACACTGAGTGGGTATCTTTCAATTACCTATGACTTTATGCTGACACTTTAAATTGGTTACCTTAATTATTGGATATTCATTGGGCTCCAGAGTCTCTGCACATTATTTATTATGTTTGTTCCTAGAAATTTCCGAGTCTGTTAATGCCCAATTGATTTATTGTATGATTTTTGTGTTAGTATTTTTTGCATTGTAAACTTGTAATGTGTTTGATAATTATTTTTCGTTTCTTTCCAAGATGTATGCTGAATTATATTAATTTTTAACGAAAGATTGCCTTATATAAATTTATATTTCCCAGTTTCAACTACTGGTATGGCTTACTTTCTTTCAGCATCAGAGACAACTTGCCATTGGTAGATATATATATTGAGATTACGGATATTGTTACCTTCTCCTGAAATGTAATTCCCATGAAATAGCTGCTGTCTTGGTGTAGAGGTGGAATGAAGATTCAAAGTCAAATATGATTTATTATCGTTTTCATATCTACATGTTTTTCAAGTTTGCAATTTGCTTCATTCCAAAACTGTGATGTCAGAGATTAGTTGAATAATTTTGTTTATTACAAGCACAGATTTCAGGAAACTGACAAACTGCAGTGACACTTGGATGATTTAAGTTTCACTATGCACTGTAACTGAACCAAACAGACTACTTGGCCTCAAAGGAGAGTTGCAATTCCTGACAAAAAAAGTTGTTTGAAATTGTAATGACTGGTGTCTTGTGAAAAACAGCAACAAATTTTGTTTGGAAAACAATGAGGTGCAACACTCTGCTTAGACATGCGTTGTTTGTTGTGGTTGTACACTAATAGTAACATTGCCTGACAGTTTTAAATTCCTTTGTCATCAACTGTGATGTGAAACTCTGAACTGATATGTCACAGATTGAAGATTAGACCAATCACATTGACAGATACCCGATGATGTCACGGTTTAACTGCAAAACGAAGTTTTCAAAAAACACATAGCTATGAAAACGATAATAAACTCAGCCAAAAAAAACTTGGTTGTATATAGTCAACATGAGAAAATGAATTTTTCCTAAATTATGGAGCAAACTACCAGACTGGCCCTGTTGAAGAATTGTCGCAGTGAAGCGCAAAAATACCAGAAAAGTAAGGAAACCAATGTTGTGATATAAAACGTAACTCTATTGTGGCTGGTTTTTTCCACAGCAGTGAACCTCATGACTGTCAAAAAATGGGGATCAGGCTGTGAACCACACTCATCTTAAGTTTATTTATATCCTCAACAAAAATGGACTTTCATCCAAAATAATGAAACAATTAGAGAATATCCCTGGCAGCCACATTAACCTGTCAGAGCCTCAGCCATTGCGACATCATTACTATCCTGCCGATTGTTTACATAAGAATGTCGGATAATTATATTTGTGTGGTTCGCAGCAATGACACTGTATGAAAGTTGTCTCCAGCAAAAATACATTAGATTTCAACCTCTTGTTTCAAGATCAGTCACATATAAATGTCATAAGTGAACCATATTTCAACTTCTACATCTTGAGATTTTATAATCAATTTTAATTGTGTTTGATTAATTGTTTATAATGATACTGCTAACAGCAGTTTTCCACTGCTGCAGAGGTTGAAGTAATTTTCAGTTTTGAGTTGAATTAGACTTCTTAAGTATTGAGAAGCTTGATTATATAATTATTGACTGCTTTCCATATGCATGTCAGAAGTTTGAATTGGATCCTTACATAGATTGGAAGCCAGTGTAACTCTTTCATATAACAAATGACTTTATCCTGTGACTTTATCTTGTCTTTTTAGTACTCAGATCAGTGATACAACAGAGTTTTGTACCACCTGAAGTTTATTTATCACTTGTTTCGATGCACCATAGAGCAATTTTTTCCATGGTCCACACTAAGAGTGACTAAGGCATTGACAGCTGTATCTATTGACTCTTTACTCCACCAACTTCAAGCATTTCTGGAGTTTACTGCACAATGGACAGGGTAATGAGGAATAAATCTGAACAAGGACAAATTGGGCTACATATTAAATTTGACATTATTACGATGTGTGATAAGCAGACTTCTCTGTCTGAGTCTAGCCACAACAGTCATTCAACTAATCTTTGATCAAATGATTGGATCTTACTCATTGATCGTAATGTTACTATAAAATGAGTTAAAGGTATTTTTTGCCTATAGCTAATTTTTAAGTGATTTTCCTCACCCTTCTTATCTCTAGCTTATCTTTTGACTGGACAGGTTAACACAAATACAAGAAATGTCCTATTTACTTTGCCCTGAAAGATATCACAAAGAGTGACCCACTTTGAGAATAACACGGCAACTGCAAAATTCAAGTCATGCTTTCTGAGGATCAAAAAATTAATATGACATTTTAGTCAAGGCTTACCAAATATATTGTTTAAGAGATCATTAGTGCCTTACACATCTAGAATTCAAAATGGACCAATTGCATCTTGCACAAACATTTGAGTCTACAGTTGGCGCAAAGGAGTCCTTGTATTCGGCTCTTCAAATAGGGAAGTTCGAAGAAGCAGCTGCGATGTTACGAAACCATCCGGAATTAATTAATTGTGAACTGAAGGGATGCGACTTCTCTGGAACTACATTACTTTTAGCATGTGATTGCGAAAGATATAGGATAAAACAAGAAGGTCAGTTTGTAAACTGCACACCTAACAATTGCAACTAATCAGTACTGTAGCTCAGTGGTAGCATGCTGGGCTGTTAACCCAGACTCCATGTTTTGACATGCACCTCTATCTAATGGTGTGTGGGTCCCAAGTTTATGGGTATCTGGAGGGGGGAGGGCCCGGGAGACGCTGGTGCGGGGACATGCAATTTTCTCTTACTTGTTTTATAATGAAGTGATAGTAATTGGCATTATTAATTATCTGTTATAATATTTTAACATGCATCTCCACACTTATGTAAATTTGCAACATTTGAAAAGTATAAAATGTAAATCCCTTGTAAAATGCTCCTGATGAGTAACCCCCGACTATTTCCTATTAATTTTTTGTGGTTTTTTTCCTTTTGAATGCTGAATGATATGTCTGCATGATTTTTTCAGATTGTTATGAAATTTTTCACTTCATGCTGGACAACGGAGCTGATCCCAACTGTCTAGGTTACTGGATATGGGCTGCGGATAACTATCCTGATTTTCGCTACCAGAGGTATGACTCAAGAATCCCTTTGATGGTCGCTGAAGCAAATAGGAACCTTAAGCTCTTAGAAATTCTTCTTAATGCTGGCGCAAAAATCAACCAGACTAATTCCATAGGACAGACAACATTGCACGTAAGTTGTCTCCGAGCAATGCATGATAATAGGAGCAACATCATCAAGAAACTGCTCAGCCACAATGCTGATGTGAATGTTCAAGATGTCCGAGGCAGGACAGCCCTGCACTACGCTTGTGAAAACGCAAAAACTGATGCAATGAACCTTCTTTTGGAAGCTGGAGCTCAGGTTAATATTGTTGACAACAGCGGATTCAACGAACTTGAACTAGCAGCACAATCTGACTGGGAAGCACTTCTAAAAGTGCAGCGATTGTTGGATTCATATGATTATGCTAAAGAGGAAATAATTGAAGCTTATGAAACAGCAGCATGGTCCCATTTACACCCGCATGGTTCCATTTACACTGGTGCTGAAATTGAATGGTGCCATGCAGTAGACTGTATTTGCAAAGAAAACTCTAATGAGAATGGAGCATAATATTCCAAAGGAAGTTTCAGATCCTCTTGAATGTTATGGCTTCACAAAAGAGTGCGAGACTTCGGAAGAACTCTTGAGGTTGGAGAACTCCGAAGAAATTATGCTACAAGCGATGCTGTCAAGGGAACGAATCTTCAGGGGAAGACACAGACTGATACCGTTTCAACAATATATATCTTTTCAGCGTACGTACATCTACCAATTTGCAGCTTATTACACAGTCGATGTATACTGACAGATTGGTTGAACAGTTGACAGCTTTATTCACATCTCTCTGAAATTTTCTTGATACTTTGTTTCGGCAGATGCATATCATTCGGTGAAGTTCTGCTCTTCCAGAAACAAACATAAATGATATTTGATCTTGAGAATGTTTTGAGTGTGTTGATTTACAAAAATTGTAGGGACCACAACTGTTACATGACTCGAGCTGTTCATGGCCCAACAATGACTAAAATTGTTCCCAAGCAACGAAAAAAGCTGTTCAAAATACCCTGATTTCAAATATTTTAACATCTATACCTATGTTTTGAAGTAAAGTAATCAGAATTTTGAAATACTTTTAGATACTTCCTCTTTTGTTTCAGTCAGTCTAGGTTCCATATTTAAGTTTTATATTTGCAGGTTTTCTGCCTGTGACTGAAAGACAGTTGAACGCTTTGCTGTTACACATCCTCGACCTGTATGAAGAAAGTACTGTGGACACAACTAACACTGAAGGATACAAGCTGTTACTGTACTTCAATGACCTATTGGCAACGTGGTTTGAACCAATATTTTCAAGATATCCTGAGTCACGACATGAATTTGATGATTTTGACACCAGCAGCATTGCCAAAACTGTTATGGTACTCACAGGTAATTCCCAAAGGATGAAATTTTACTGGAAAATGAATCTGAGATCCTTCCTTCGCAGGAGATAGTTGATTGTCTTCATGACTCCATATTTATTCTAACGGGGATCATAATGAAGTTGTACAAAAGAAATCGATCATTCCCTGACATTGACGCGGTAGAAGAAAGCTTGGCAAAACAGATGTTGAGAGAAGTCATAAGCAAGATTGGAGATTTAGTGTCGCATCCTGTCAACTTCCAAAGTCCAGTTCAACATATCATAATTGACAAACATATCATGACATTCTGTCTAAAGAAAGAGTTTGATGTGATGTTGTTTCAGGACATTGATATTTGCCAAGTTTTATTTGACTGTATCCAGGATATTGATGCTACCAACGGCAAGGGATATACATTACTTCTAATTGTTGCTGAACACATTTGCTACAATGAATCTCCAATTTCACTGAACGTCCTTAATGGCTAGTTCTCACGGAGACGTAACAGAGGGTTCTTGTCGCGTCGCTTCTTGCTTTTCCAGGAAAGAGGGAGGTTTTTAAACTACATTCAACAATTCGGCGACGATATTTTCGTCTACGGCGCTTCTTAAACTTCCTCGCCAAAAGTTCCTAGAAGTCACATGACCTTATGGTGAGGCAAGAAGTTGCTTCACGAAAGATTCAACCGGTTGAATCTTTGCGAAGGAAGAAACCACGATGCAAGAGACCAGAAAGCCCCCCAAAATGATTGGGCGAAGTTAGAGACAGCTTGGGCGAAGTTAGAGACAGGTTGGGCGAAGTTAGAGACAGGTTGGGCGAGGCTACTTATCATTGAGTCAATGGAACTTCGGCGAAAAAAGACAACAACTCGCCGACACAAACAGGCTGTTGAAACGCCGAAACAGCTACTTGCTTGGCCGTAACAGGTATTTGCTTGGGCGTAATTGAACATTAGGACGAAGTAAGAGGATGCTAGGGCGAAGAAAGAGCATGCTAGGGCGAAGAAAGAGACTCCTTGGGCGAATCTAGTTTAACATTGAAGCAATGGAACTGCGTCGAGGCTCCTGACAACTCGCCGACACAAGTGTCTTCTTGCCTCGTCCGTAAATACGAGCGATTCGGCGTAAAAAACGAGTGCCTCGTCGTCCTAGGATCAATCTACGACGATGAATAATCTTTAATTGATTATATAATTGTCCAAAAATGGCTTGAAACGCCGAAATTGGGCGAAACTTGATTTCCTGGCACCTCTACAACTTCGCCGTCACTTAACCACGCTCGTGTGATCTAGGCATAACTCTCTTATTGATCGAGAGGCTTACATATATGCCAGGAACAACAAAGGAATGACTGTTATTGATTATCTGGCTAAAGACAGAAGAACGACTGAAGAGAAATCAAGAACATTAGAGATGCTGCGAAGTAAAGTTCCTCCCCTTCAAACTCTTGCTGCCATTAGAGCAAAAGGAGTGGCTTTGACAGGGAATATTCCTGACTCAATTAGGAGGTTCATTGAATTGCATTAATATTTAAAAAGGATATAAAATCTTGGAATATGCTACTCACCTTTATATACAAATATGTGCCTTATTTTAGATTTCAACATTACATATAATTATAAATAAGAAAAAATGTGTATAATCACATTCACATGAAATCGTAATTTGACTGTCAACAAATTGCTTCCAAAATATCATAAATTATTAGTTACGTCCATCTTGACTGGGATGAAAACTTACCAATCCAGATAATTCTAAAGGGATTTCCAGTTCAATTCAGATTGTTGTTTCAACCAAGGGAATCAATTCTTGTCGACTGATGGCACTAGGTTTTTACCTAAAGGACTTGCTGGGATTATAGGGACAGGACCCAATGGCAGATGGAAGATGGTATTTGGAAGTTTCTTCCTAATCAGACGGTTCTGCTGCGGTTCTGAGAGCCCATCTACAAAAATTTGACACAAAAATGTACAGCATACCTTAAAGATATACAAATACACATATTATATTGAAATTCGTTGCTTTTGTTGTTTAATGTTTATTTGTGCGACTATGTGTAAAATGGATGATTAATTCTTACGATACAAATTATCTTATTTCTGATATTGTTAAATGTATGACAAATGCCTGAATTACCTGATGGCTTGCCTTTGATGTTTGAAGAGACAGAATTGACGAGAGGCCATGTTAAGTTAGAAACAGTTCTTTTAAATCACTTGATTAATTACCCTTTCCAAGTGGAGTCACATTAGATTTGTTAATTATTTACTTACCACTAGGGGTGTGGATGTTGGCAGTACTAGTGGCGACATCTCGTGGTCTTTATTCTTTGTGCATTATTTTATGAGTTGAGTTATAGGGCCTAATTTGTATGTGTATCAGGCATAGGTTGATATGTATTATAAATGTTGGGATTTGTGCAATGTGTAAGGAAACTTTGGTATTCAGTTATAGGGCCTAATTTGTATGTATATCAGGCATAGGTTGATATGTATTGTAATTGTTTGGATTTGTACAAGGTGTAAGGATTATTTTGCAGTTTAGTTATAGGGCCTAATCTGTATGTATACCAGGCATAGGTTGATATGTATTGTAAATGTTGGGATTTGTACAAGGTGTAAGGATAAGGCGAATTTGTTTAATAAATAATTTCAAATCGTAATGGTGATGTAAGTTTTATTTAAAATGAAGCTTCAATCAAATTTCATTTCACAACTGCTTGACATTATCATGAATTATCTGCATATTAACAACTCCATTCAAGCCTTTGATGTCATCACAATAAGACAGCTCACTTTGAATTCCTTGTCTCAAAGGAGCTCCATAAAAATTGTATTTTAAAAATCTAATTAAAACTGATTACAGAATCTGACAGCTGTAAGCTTGTAAATTTATGACTTATTCCAAACCCCAAGCTTTTGAACATTTCCATGCAGTAATGTTCAGAAGATAGCTCTATTTCATCAGCACTGAACTGGCAATGAGACTTTTGAACATAATACAATTTTAAGACAAAACTTAGAAAATAATGATTGTAGCTTGAGCCATAATGTCCGTTATGATATATTCGGTCTATTGATAACATCAGCTCAAATTACTGAAGCATTCTGTAGATTTATGTTTTGGGTCATAAATTGCGAAAAAGTTTCTCTCTGTATGCTTGCAATGCACATCATTCGTATCTGGAACCAAGTCTGTGATGAGAATAGCAAACATGCAATGTCACAATTTCCTGGCAATCATGGACAGGAAGTGCTTTTGTCTGGACACATTTTATACACCATCTGAAGAAGATGGACCAGAAAAGCACTCCTGCCCATCAGTAGGTGCTTTGTGAGAAAGGTTTGAGAGTGGCTATTCTCTAGGTTGGTAGGTGAGGAAGCTCATGGAAAGGTAGACCCAGGAGTCCTTCCAATAAGTTGAAAAAGTCAGTTGAATTTCATTTTCAACTCAGTCAGTCACATTTGGATCGACTAGTCTCTGGCGTGTTTTGCCAATGTCAATTGGAATTGTCAACTAAATGTGACAGAGAAAGCATATCCAAGGATGAAAACCACTCAAATCATTTTATTGACATTTTTTTTAAACATATTTTCAAATAAGCGTAAAATTGAAAATGAGAATCCACTTTTTGTGAATCTTGCCTTACGCCCTTTTTTGGAATACATTTTTTTGGAATTCAGGAGTTTCACTTACTTAATGGCCAATTCAAAGAGTTCTTAGTTTGCATGGTCACACAACCCTTCGAATGAAAATCCTATTTTAATCACATTTAAATAGGTGTCAATTTAGAGTCCACTGACTTGAGGCTCAAGACAGGGGATTATAGCCAGAAATCAGTACAAGTCAATACAACAAGATTAAAATCCAGTCGCCTGTTTCTCGAGAGAGCCGCATGAACACTGTGAAAGCAGAAGATATCAGAGCAGAGCCGTGGACTTTTTGCCAAAGATTTCTTAATTGAGACATTTCAAAGTCTATTTATCAAAATGGAACTCTATTTACTAAACCTAAATTGCAAGGGATGTACCTGGAGAGTGAAAATTAAATGTATTGCCCTCTAGACGACAATATGCAAGGTAAGGGATCAAAATTATTTTTTGTCAGATTATATTAAAACCAAGTGAGAAATATATCTCTAATTATTCCTATTACTACTGTATCAATGCATGCGAAGAAGTAAGTGAGAAATTTCAGACATCAGAAATATTCTGGTTGAATTACGATTGTCTCCAACTGAAAATTAAAGAACAATTGAAGGCAACTTAACAATCCGACTACCTGGTATCCAAATAGATGATCTAGAATGCTGCCTCTGAATGACCATGAAAGATTTCTCAGGCTATCTATATTAGTCAACAAAGAGAATATTTAAAACTCACTCAACAACATACTAACCCGGTACTATTTGCAGATTGCCGGTAACTTTCAGGATATTATCATTCATGCATGTGTAAAGATCTAACATAATGATGAAAACAACTGGCAATAAGGATTACGCTAAACATACTCAGAAAATCGTAATTTCCCTTTGCAAAGAATATAAAAATTTGAGTAAAGGTATCACTGGTCAGTTAGGTTTGCACATCAGAAGAGCTGTGGAACACCAGTGGACGAGTAGTAACTGGCCAGAGACCTTAGTCAATAAAAAATGTGGTTATTTGTCGGTATTGAGATTACTTGAATAAGAACTTTATGATAGGCTCACAGATCAAGAAATATACCTATATTCTCTAGTCGACAAAATCCAGCACTTCAAAGCTCACATCAGGGAAATGCAACACCAATGGACAAAGAGTAACTGGCCAGTAGGTGTCGACACCGGTCGGATAAATACCGGCCGTAACAGTACAGTCTGGCCGGTTCATGAACCGGTTTTCAAAGCAGCATTTTTGGTTTGGTGTAAAAATGCCATATCCTGCTAAAAAAGTTGTTTTATTGCCGAGATTTAACAGAAAATATCCACAGAATCATGAACTGAACTCGACACTTCGTGATCTTGATGTGCCCTCTGGTGCGAGATGAACTTTCCGGCCAAATATTAAGTTTTTCGGAAAGCAGATTATCTAAAATGCGGATGGGGCCGAATTTGCAGACCTACAGTACGAATCGTGTATCGATTAAGTGTATCGATGATTTGACCGCATCGATTTTGTGTAACGATATAGACTCCTACCGGCCAGAAACTTGAGCAGCAAGAAGGTTCAACGAGGCAAGTGGAGACATGGTGCGGACTGTTTGTAAGAGAACTGTATGCCTTTCACTGGCTTGTCATGCTGTGGGGTATCTTTGGTGAAACTATGTGTCTTGAAATTTGTTTGGATTCAACTTGATGGGATCAAGGTTCACGCAAAAGTAGCAAAAAACCCACAGGACTGTGTTATAATGGGAATTCACTGCCCAACCATGTTGCCGTCTTCTCAGTTTTTGCTTGACTAGGTCCTGATGTTATGATAATCTGTCTATTGTCACTACTTAAAACAAGTTATTTGGCCTCATGGGAATTGTGCAACCATCACACTCAATCATTTAAGCTGACTTAAAATTGAAATTTTACAGTTTGTGGGTCAGGTAACATGACAATGATTTTGTAAATGAAGGATGTTTGCATCTTAAGTTTAATTAAATGAACATCATCAAAGACAGATTGCACTTAATATTACAAAATTGGTTGATAAACAATCTACATTTAATGATTGCAACAGAAATCGCAAATGCAAAATTTAAAAAGTAAAATTGTACTGTATTATCACTGCCGCTACAATAACTATAAATAATCTTGCAATAACACAAACTTATATAGAATTGCTGATATTAAAACTCAACATACAGTGCCACCTGTAAGTAAGTGAAACGTATGAAATGGTGCCATTGCATCAATGCTAAACATCCTCCGCTAAAATGCTTGAAAAAGCATGAATTCTCATCCAATGAGAGGAAAACATATTGGATCATAAAGGCCGATATGTGAGGCATGTTGGATAACAATGGCAGCCAATCTCTCTGGTGTAGTCGGAGTTAGGTATGGGTCAAAGTCTTGGACAAGTAAGTGAACCACCCTTCCCTATTAAATAACACCGGGCCTGTGTTTCACTTACTTATCAAAGACTTTGACCCATACCTAACTCCGACCACAGGAATCAAAATTGGCTGCCATTGTTATCCCACATGCATCAAATATCAGCCTTTATGACCCAATATGTTTTCCTCTCATGGGATGAGAATTCATGCCTCCACAAGCAGTTTGGTTGAGGATGTTTAGCATTGATGTAATGGCACAATATCATGTGTTTGACTTACTTAAAGGCGGCACTGTAAGTAAAAAGGTAGTTATATATACAAGTACAGTTGTGTGCATGATAACCTCTTAAAATGTAACATGACAAATTTTAAAATAACATACATTTAAAATTTAATTTTGAAAAAATGACAAGCTGGATTTTTTACCACTGATCCCAAATTATTGATGATTTGTCCATCAAACAGAACACATTTACGGTCAGTTCCAAAGAAATTGATACCTCGGCACTGCTTCAAATTATCCAGACAAAATGCAATGCAGTCTTCAGTCGAATATGACAAAATTTCAGTAAATCTTCCAGGTCCAATGTACTCAAGTGAAGCTGCACCATCAAATGTTAAACCAAGCCCTTGAAAGAAGAATTATATATACAACAATTATACACAATTACAAAGATAAGCAAACATCAAATATAAATGAGTAGAGTCAGGTTCTGCTTCAAACAAAAAGGATTTATTTGCTTAATCATGTAATTTCAAATTAATTACGATCTGTTTGTTTATAAGTTATCAATTTTCAGAAAAAAATACAAAACTTTTTGCATCATGATTGCTGCAGTCATTCTTGCCGCACAGACATAAGAAATAGTTCCCTCCAGGTAGGCAGATTCCTGTGCCACAGGGACTACTTTTACATGGAGATCCATCTGAAAATTGGATATTGCCACAATTAAGTGTTTAATCAAATTTGATGGCCATATGCCTCGATTCAAATTATTTGTTTCACAAATTCAAATCATTTGAATCAATTAAGTTTGATTTAGCTTCTTTTTTTAAGTTTAATTGTTTTTTTGGTTACATATTTTTCAAATTTTTGGTTCTCAGGTCACATACTTCACTTTTGACAAATTGTAACTTTGATTGAATACCTGTCCAATTATTCTTCGGTTATTTGCAACAATTCTGGCGTTGTCAGTGCACACTAAGTTTAAAACATCCATCACTGGAAATATTCAGAATCAGGGCCATAGCTTTGGAGGTCTACAAAATTTATCAAAACATCTGGCCAAGCTTTTTTACAGAAAGGTTTTAATATGCAGAACACAAGGTACAATTTAAGGTCGGATCGTGTCTATGCCCGTAGTCACTCCAGAACCACTCGCTTTGGACTACATTCCTTCAGAAATTATGGAGCGACCATCTGAAACTCCCTTCCTGCTGAACTGAAGTCATGTACAGGCATTAAAACTTTTAAAAGTTTAATAAAAGACTCGAGTCGCCCCAGCTGTAGATGTAATTTCTGCAGTTATACTAATGGAGCAACAAAATAATTATTATTGGTCTATTAGACTATGTTTTTACTAGTCCTAAATCCTGATTATCTGTTTGGACTAAATGGTTTTATTTGACAGTGCTGCTTTACCAGGCAAAATATTTTTATATCTAAGTCATTTTAAAACTGTGATTATGCATTTTAACTCATGATCTTGATATATATTTTCCTTTTTACTGTTATTGTTAACCGCCTCGGACTAAATAGCAATCACTGCTAATGTTGTCGTTGGAAACTCCGAGATTAAATAAAATTTTGTATCTTGTATCAAGAAAAAATGCGAATTTTTCTACAGCTTACCGCCTCTGCACACAAGTAACAAGTAACAAGTAACAAGTATGTTACTGGACGCAGGTCCTTCGCAGGTCCTCTATGTCCAGATCTATATATTTTACATTAATGTTTTAGTTTGATTGGCCGCCTAGCTGCCAACCAAAACAGAGTAAAAACCAATATAATTGCCTTCACCTTTTTTAATTACTGTTTTTATATTTATTAGTTTTTGTATAGATTTCTTATTATTGTTATTTTAAAATTTTTTTTGGAAATAACAATATTCCACATATTGACTGGCCGCCTAGCTGCCTGTCATTTAGAGTACCAAAAACAGTAATAAAAGCAATAACTTTTTTTTTTGTATAGTTAAAAACATATTTTGTGCACTTGGTAATTTTAAGAGCTAGAGACTAAAAAGAGTTAAAAACATATCCAATGAATTTAGCAGATTTAGAAGCACAACCAGTAAAAATACAGGCTAAAAATGTGTTTAAAATAGTTTTAACACCGGCCGCCTTGCTGCCTTCATGTCCCTGCTTCCTGCACTATGTTGGAAATAAAGACTCATATTTGTTTTACCCTCACAGGAGCGGCCGCCTAGCTGCCTCTTCCTGTCCAAGTAGCTGTACAATAATTATTTAGACCCAAACCAAACAGGGGTAGGCCGCCTTGCTTGCCCAACTCCTAAGACATCTATAGGTTTTTTGTTGTGAAGGGTTAGTATTATTGGTTATTATATATATAAATACAGAAATAGAGACCAGCCGCCTTGCTGCCGGGCTATTGGTTTTGGCTATGCCTACTCAAGGTATTGATATGTTTCACTTTTCAGGTGGTTATCCAGTCTATTCTTAAAACTATTTACTGACTTTGCATCTATCACTGTTTGTGGTAAATTGTTCCACATGTCAACCACTCTATTAGTAAAACTGTATTTTCTGAGGTCCAATCTGAGTGTCCTTTGTTTAAATAACTTCTGGCTATGTCCCCTTCTCTGATCATTTGATAGGGGTAGTGCAAGTTTGACGCTATCGTCGTATTGGTTGTTAAGCAGCTTGTACACCTCTATCATGTCGCCTCGTCTCCTGCGGTAAAGTAGGGAGGGGATCCGAGAGTGTATTTTGAGTATTCATAACTTAGATCGGTATCCCCGATTTGAAATCCTGTGATGGGAAAGCCAGAAGTGATGGAAATGTATCCCTCATCAAACCTCCAAACTTTGTCATTTTTGTCGCAGGTGCAATTTCCTTTTTTACCTGTTCAAAAAGTAAGACGATCAAATTAAAGAAGAAAAGGGACACCGCTTTAAGATCCAGCTAACATGCTCTTAAAGTCTTAGTACCTTTTTAATGCTTCTCACCAGTCTACATTTTGATAAAAAGGTATCGTTTTGAGGAATGTCATAGAAAATGACTTCTTTTATGCCAGTTATCAATTTAAAATGTGTCAACACCTTTTGATACCTGCACGGTTGAAAAATAAAATGCCAGATATCCGTCTTTTTGGGTATTTTTCCAATGATGAAATCTTTTAAACACATTCTTGATTCAAATCATACATTACAAACACACAAAAGACACAACAAGAGTGTTATTCTTAGAGTCTAGATTCAACATTTTTTGAGAACTTATAGTGCCAAAACAGTGAAAACGAGGACGTTTTTTATAAGATTTATAATGTCTAATGGTCAGTTTCAAAAAAGTAGGATTTCAATTTGCTGCTGAATGAACTGCTCTTTTTGCAATTTCAGAAATTAAGTGAGTCAGGAAGAGCCCTGCATATCATTTCAGTGCCAGAGCGAACAATGACCATCCAAAAAAAAAATTCTACAAAAAAAAGTCCAAAAAAAAATTGCAAAAAAATAAATTTCCAAAAAAAAACAATTTAAAATAAAAAAAATTGGAAATCTTTACGAAAAAGTAAAAAAAAATTCAAAAATATTCGAAAAAATAAGAAGAAAAAGAAAATTTTTTCTTCCTAACGCCAGAAAATTACTTACCAAAAACCAAAAAATTCCTTTTTTTTTTTCAGCGTCTTTTGAGGGACAATAACTTGTACTTCCCTGAAATGACGTTGTTAGTTCCCTGGGCATCTTTAGTGTTATTTGGGAAAATACATGGAATAAATGGATATTTTTACTACCTCTTACCTTTGCACAATCCTCCATCTTTGACCCACCAGTTCCCATAAGCTGCACCATCATACCCAATCCATTCTATGCCATCAGTCATGTAAGCATGGTGACAGTCGTATCGGAAGGAGTAAGAACACGATTTTGATGAGACGACCACACTCCTGACTTGAGAGATACTTTCGTTGTAAGAAATTGTGAGATTAGTTCTTCCTGTGTGTGAAGGGGCCTTCGGAGAGACGTTTGTTCCTTCTCTGAAATGATTAAATCAAACTGCACGTTTAACTTGTTGTTCTGTTGTTATCACAGGAGAAATCTTAGTTAGAACGATGAAGACATATAGTAGTTTAGGAGGACTGTGGTGTGTTTATATCAATCATTATCAATTAACAATTCAACTTTTTTTTTTATGTCTCACATACTTGTCATGGTTGATTATAGTCTCAACATCAGTTGAAGTGAAATTGCAATAGACTGGAAAAGGTGAATTGTTGCCAGGCCCATCTGGGTCAATTGTGAATGTTGCACTTTGTCGGTCACCAACGTTGTAATAAGCCTGGCAGGATGGGAGTGTCAGACCCTCAATCAACCAGATTCCTACAAAAGTATGATTATAAGACAGTCTAATAAGTATGATTACAAGACAGTGTAATTTTATTGTCAAAATGGATACATGTCCACCATGGTCTCTTAAGATTTCCTTTTTCTTTTTGTTAGTTGTGATCCGGGATTTTGAGTCGGAGTCAAAGTCAAGTGTTGGAGGTTTTTAAGGTTGAGTCGCAGTTGCAGTCAAACTGTCATTGTGAGGTGGAGTCTGAGTCAGAGTCCAAAATTGATCTGGTGAATGTGTGACAGATCGACCAAAATTCTGACTTCACAGAAATGATTACATTGTTCCAAATGTCCTGAAGAAAAAGATTATGCCTTTCCGATACTTAAAATGAACCGATGTACATGTATATAATACAGAAAATTAAAATAACTTATCTTTGATGAAAATTACCTTGTCACACAATTTAAACAAGAACGGCTAAACCCACATTAATTCAGCATACCAGTTTTAAGATGTCAAAATAAAAGTAATTGATATGCATACCTTGATGGAGAGTTAAAGATGTCAACATAAAAGTAAATGATATGCATACCTTGATGGAGAGTTAGATTTCAACATAAAAGTAAATGATATGCATACCTTGATGAAAAGTTAAAGATGTCAACATAAAAGTAAATGATATGCATACCTTGATGGAGAGTCAAAAATTGCAAAATTAACCAACAGGTCTGCCTTTGATGCATCATACTGGCTGTGAAGTTGTCAATTCCACTGTTGAGGATAGAACCTTGTCCACAAGGTTATATGGATTAATTTTATTGATTAACTGAGCAGTCGTTTTTTTTGGAATATTTACTTAATGAAGCATGTGAACTATGAAATCAATACTATGGCTTCAAGCATTTTTGCAGAACCGTGCAGATACTTTGCATAGTAATTATTGGATTGCACTTTTTGAGAGCAAAATGACTTCAGCATCAATTATAGCACCATTAAGTTGCATTCAGTGGTTTTTTAATCTCCGGGTGTCAATATTTCTGTTGATTTTAAGTGTTTTTGTGCTTTCCCAGAGAATTATTTTCACAGTTAAGCATAATTGTTCTGCTATGTGATATCTTCTCCATTTCACAACAGAAATTTAATTTTTAATGAGTTATATATAAAATTATTAACCCTGGCAGTGTTTATTGTTTCTTTGTAACTTTTGATTCACTGAAATGTCAAGCAAACTTGAGAACATATGAAATTCCCATAATTTTGAATAGTACATGAATTTGATGCACGCTTCAAAAAATGATGTTGGTACCTCGTGATATGATGAACTTAATCATATGATAACAAAAAAATTGAAACAGTTTCTTCAGCCAGATTTACAATATAAACTTTACTGAAGATACAGTGTTTTCTGAAGCGAAAATTCTGTGTACTTAGAATAACTAGAACATAAGATGGATATATAAATTTTGTCCAGTCTGATATGCAATATATCCGAGGGCTTTAGCCCGAGGATTATTGCAGATCGTCACAAACAAGGGTGTTATCTAACTTATACCACTAAGTACAAAACAAATTAATTTAAATCCCTTTGTTTGCCTTCAATCCTTCCTGTTTGACAACATTTCATGGTATTTGTTGCACATTCATGTTCCTCAGTTCAATTGAAGTTTGGCAGCCCTGAAGGCAACAGGTCAGAATTCTTTGTTCTCAGGAAATAATACAATACATTAATTTTGTAGGTAGAAAGATAGATGGAAAGATAGATAGAAAGATCGATAGATAGATGGAAATAACACAATACATTAATTTCATTGATTAATTTTATAGATAGATATGGATAGACAGATAGATTGATAGACGGATAGATAGATAGATATATAGATAGATTGGTAGATCGATAATGCAGCCATCTCAGCCAAGGTCACTTTTGGGAGGTTGATTACTACAGTCGCTTAGCAAATGTCATTTTTAAATTATGAAAGACATTTGAAAAATAACAGAAAACCATGGAGCAGGGGTTCGGGGGCAGCAGCCCCCGAAATAAGAAGAAGCAGGGGTTCGGGGGCGGCAGTATAGAATGTCCATAAGTCAGACCATCAAAAGGCACAACTAGACAATATAGGCTACATCTGTAAAAGATTTCATCCATGTACGTGTAATAGAGGCTGAGTCCCAGCCCGGAAACCAAAAAAATATTTTTTGTTTATTTTTCTCAATATTTCAAACAGTACAAAAGTTCCATCAATCAGACCATCAAAAGGCAAAACTAGAACATACAGGCTACACATGTACCAAATTTCATCCATGTACATGTAATAGGGGCTGAGTTCTGGCCCGGAAACTGTCAATCCGCCCGCCGCCCGACCGCCCGACCGCCCGACTGCCCGCCCGGCGGACGGACAACTTTTGACCGAAGTGATAACAATACCTTCTTCGAACTTCGTTCGCTGAAGGTAAAAACTGTTACGTGCATGTATGTATAAGATTACTCTAGTAGGATTTGGCTTGGATGTTTGGTGTATGGCAGCATGAATGACGAATAATATGTATACTCTACAGAGATACCTTTCTGTTCTTTAAAAATTGCGTTGGTATGACCATACTTGTTGGTTAAATTAACTCACTTGGACAGTAAAGCCCTGGATGAGCACATGTAACACATCACCGAATCTGTTTTAAGTTGTTTCTAGATTAAGTTGTTTCAGCTCTGTATATTGTTTATATCATGTTATTTTGTACCTATTATTTTCCTCTTTCATATTCGTAATAAATGCTTATGGCTTGTGTTTCATGTATATGTACAGAACCGAATTCATATAAATTGTACTTGACTTTACTTTACTTGACTGATGTGATGTTAAATCATTTGCACAAGTCATTTCACTTTAAGCTTGTTGAGAAGGTATTCTTATTCTCCCTATGAGGCAATCCATATTTGGTACTTAACTGTTATATATCTGCCAGAAATATTCCTTAAGCGTTGAGCAAGAGCAACATACATTTTAGTGACATCAATATGAACGTCTGAAAAGAATGACATCTACATGTATAGTGACGTCCTTTTCAGAAAGACAAGCACCCAAGACATTGCATCATTGCACCTTGACATGCATCATTGCACCTTGATATTTCATCATTGCACCTTGACATGCACTTCTGCACTTGCCCTCTTCCTGCCATTGAAACATCAACCACAAGATCAGAAGAAATCAGAAGCAACATCTTTGTATGAGAATTGAGCTCAGCTTCTCTTCTGTAAGTTAGATGCCTCTTGGCAATATGAAGTAATTCAAAAATCGTTGCTTGTATTCCCTAAAGAGGCAGCATTGGATTTTGAGTTATAGGAATACACGTATATCAAAAGAAGAGTTTATTCTTCTGTCTTGGGGGTGGTGAATATGTATTGTGTTAGTGATTTAAATCTCATATCTCAATTGTGTTCCCATTCCAAGTTTAAATGATTTTCCATAGAAACATTCATTAACTGTTAGGTTTTGATGCCATACTTATACATATTTACAGTCTTAGGGGAGAGCATATTCACATGTGTGGTTCCACGAAACCAAAAGATGTTAGTCCACCTTTTTCACACATTTGTCTTGCAAGTTGCAGGCCTAGATATTGTCAGTTCACTTCGTCCTCATTACAGATTCTGAAATGAACATTATTTCATAATGTGCCAGAGCATTACGGCCATTACCTCGATGTAATAAGGCTGGTGATTACTCAAATATTCCTCATTCTTCATTTGATTAGACTTCTCTGTTGCAGCCAGTTTAAGAAACTCTTTAAAGAGGATTTAATGATGGGATTGTCTTGCCGCCTAATTTCTCATTGAACCTAACATGCCTGGTAATAAAGATTACATGAAAATCAACTCAGACATTTGTGTTCCAAGTAGTTTTTAGTTGTAATGAGGTTAAAGGCAAAACAAGATCTCCCAGCTGTCAGCCCCCTACTGAACAGTTTGTTGAGTATTCAAGTTTTATCCCTGGACTGCACTGATTTTATTTTGTTTTTTTATAATGCCTTATCATACATTTTTGTAAGGCAAGCTGTGCTTGTATGTATGTATATGTATGTATGCATGTTGATTTAAGGCCTAGTTCAAAAATAATGAAGCCAAAGTGTGACATGACCATCAAAATTTTAGAATGTTTATAAGTATCAAATGACCACATAATATTGTAACAAACATGTCTAAGTTCTAGAAACTGTATTTACCATTTTGCTGTGGTTTGTGGAAATGACTGATAAAAGCTGAATATTACCAAATTTTATTTATTTTTATTTCCATGGCAGTAAAAGAAAAGTAGACTAAATGGTAACTTATCATCAAATTAAATCAAATTTTTTTGTTGGATGACAAAACTCATATACTCTTAAGCCTCCGTGGCTGTTTTCATCAAAATTCACGAAACATTTTATGAGGAAAACAGTATTTTTCGAAATTTTGTCGCAATATTTAAAAAAAATGTTCAAATTTTCTCCCCAGATGTAGGGGAGACCGGGGCTGGTTGTCACAGGGGCAGGTTGTCACAGTGTGTAAAACTTAAACATGCTACTATTTCTATATAAAGCATGCAGGAGCACTGCCATTCTGTATGAATGGCAAAAGGGGAGTGACTTAAACCTATTTGGTGAATATATACCAATATCATTCGAAATCTTGATGTGATATTGCACATTTTTTAAAATTCAGAATTCGGGGCAGGTTGTCACACTTTCGGGGCAGGTTGTCACACTCTCGGGGCAGGTTGTCACACTTTTGGTTATGAGCTCGAATGCAGGAAGTGGAACTCTGTAGGGCAAATCTTGACCAAGAAAAGTTATTTTGGACATATGAGGAATCCTTTACTTGCCAAGTGAAGACCTTAACAAACATGCTACTGTGTACAAGAGTGCTGCAAATGAAGGCTTACCAATCAGTTGGAAAGCATTCTGATACGGAGTAGGATTTTTACGATTTTTTTGGAAAATTTTACATATAAATTTGAAATCGATTTATTTAAACACAATGCAATATCTGCATACATCTTCAGTCATCAATAGCATGTATAAAGCACAAATTTATATTTGTGGTAGTTTTTTTGGTTTAAAAGCCTGGTCCTAATAGGTAACAACCAGCTCCAAAAAGTGTGACAACCTGCCCCGCCTTCTTGTGACAACCTGCCCCGACTGATGAAAATTCCAAAAACGGATGACCAAGACCGTTGTTATCAAACTTTTCACTATTTGTTCTAATGATGATTTAAAGAAATGTTTATATGGTAAGTGTATTAACTGTATCATTTTCAACAACTATTTGATAAAGACTAGCATTGCATGCAAGTTAAAGGTAAAAAATTACTTTTTGTGACAGGAAATTTTTAACAGTCCTTGTGCCTAACAGACTCCCTTCCAGGGGTCAAGATTTTTCAAAAAGACTCCAATGGGTTATAAAAGCAAAAAACAATGATTGGTTGAGCTGTGTGACTCCATAGTTTAGTGCAATAAAAAGTGTGACAACCTGCCCCTGTGACAACCAGCCCCGGTCTCCCCTACATATTTTCCTCTAAAACGATTTCACCTGTCCTGTGTTATGCACCCAAATGTGGGCTTCGAGTTGGTACCAAATAAGTGCCACCAAAATGAATACGGACAGAGCAAATGATGTTAGAAGCGTGTTTTTTAGCCTATTTTTCCACTAAAAAAGCCAATTTTGGGTACTGGTGTGACACAGAAGTCAAAAAAGTGTTCTGGTTTTGACCCAAATCCATTTTAAATGTATTATCAGTAATAACTGGATGAAGCGAAAGAGTAATTACAAAATTAAAGTGAAATTTGTACTGGTTATTGCCTATTTCGACAAATTGGCCCAAAATTTTGAGGAAAGCTTCACAAAGAGCACAATTTTGATAATTAAACATTGAAACATACTCCAACTACTGAAATATTGTATTGATTATCACTACAAGTAATACTAGAATGATTGCTTTACTCCTTACAAGAAAACCATGAAAATATGATCAATATTTTCCATAGCGTTACGCTTGCGACAAAGCCCCATTTGTATTTTACCACCAGAAACCAGCTGCGGACATGGATTACTTGATTGTTTCTCAATACTACACAGATTTTGCAATATTACAAGCCAAACAAGATTTAAAACGGAGCTTTTATTCCTCTGTGGCACTAGAAAGTGTTCTGGGCGTTACGCTTGCGACGGATTCACCTACCATGCTATTCATTGGAATTTTTTAGTGAACTAAATTTTCCACAACCACAAGAAGCTCCAAAATGGGTAAGCAGATATAAGACTAGGTCTCAAGGGCCAAACGATTCAACTGACATGTGTCAAAGGGGCACTAGAGCATCCCAGATCAGTAAGTGTAAGATTTTACTTAATTTTTGGAAGTCAACCTTTGAATCCAAATAGCTCAATAATGTCAACACAGGCAAATTTAAATACTTGATTTGATGGATTTATGAAGCCTGAGGATGTAGAGATTCAAAAACGTGTTGGGAAATTGCCTTAGAATATGTCCAAATTTGTAAAACTGAAAGAATTCAAGTGGTAAAAAATGTTATGTCACGTTTTTTTTGGTGAAAAAATGCCTGTTTTTCAATGTAATTCAACTCTATCTCAATAACTATGAGACAGAATGTCATGAAATTTTCAGGAAAGTTGCACAAGAATGTACTTAAAGCAATGATGTACCATTAAGTTGTCACATACAGCCATTCTCATATTTTGAGACCCCTACAGAAAATAAGCTGCGTGGCTTCATTATTTTTGAACTAGGCCTTAAAGGAAACCATAGAAGCTAAACAGCTTCATCAGACTTTAATAATCTATGAAATTGAGTTTGATTGACCATCCTGAATACCACATGCACATTCCTCTGAAACTTTTGCCATCCTCAAAAATGTAAGTGACAGGTATTAGTCTAATTTACAAACTGTGCTTTCTAAACCATTTACCGAAATCAAACAACAGTTCAGAAGGAAAGTTTGATTATTTATAAATGCAATTTGCTTGCTGGTCAATTCCACAGAAGTGTACCACTTTTAGTATTTTTTAAAATCTTAGTGATCGTCAAATCATTCACAGTAGCAAACCAGTATGGTCTCTGCTGCCCAAAACAAGTTAAATTTTTCTCATATTGTGTTCCGTTTTGAAATAATCAACATTTTCCTCCAATCTGTTCAGAATTTTAGGCAAAAATCAAAATTGAAAGAAGCAGTTGCTTATTATCTTCATACTTATCACACATACATCGCAGAAAAGCAAAGTCATGTTTTTCATGCCTGCAAAGGTACTCGGAAGTTGTTTTGAAAACATGGTTACTAACACTAATGTTGAAGAGGATTCACACTTCATCTAAGTTAGACATTGCTGGTACATTGTCCCATCAGTCACGCCAAAACATAATAAATTTACCTCACTCAGTGAATTATTTGTTTTTGGCAGACTTTTTTTCATTGTTATCTAGTACATAGTGACAGATAACTGGGCATGAATTGTCTTGAAGATTATTCTCATTCATTTGTATGAAGAATGGTGTGTAAACATTGTCCCTTCAGTCACATTCGAACATGATAAATTGACCACATGCAGCGTATTACTTGTTTTTTGTTGATTTTAATCATTATTATTTTGTATAAAGTGACACACGGATTGTCCTTTCTAATTTCCAATAATTGTTATGGCGAAAATGTATTGAAATCCTGACCCTGAGTCAAACAATCTTACTTGGAGCATGGTGAAAAGTTTGGTGATGGATAACTTGTTGCTGAACTGCATGGCAGGGTCTATTAATGCTTATAGGAAATATAAGGACAAACTGATTGGTAAGTTCATGTGGAATACAAGTTAAATATTCAGCTAACCTGAGTCTAGAAACATGGCCTCTTATCAATATGATATCCATTAAATAATTTAAAAATAAGATGCATGGAGTGTCTATGCACCATACTGCATTCACAGGAACCAAAAATACAGGATTATTTTCAAGGATGGCTTGGATTAAAGAGGATTGCAATTACTCAGTAAATCTGGTGCCAGAAGCATGGAAGCTGTCTCCCCACAGACGTGACAAACAAATTGGTTTCCCATTTAGGCCTTTAATAGATATTTTACTAAAAATGTTTCTAACAAGTTTTTCTAGCCTAGAAAATACACACTAGATGATTTGAAGCCCATAGCATAGACCATAATATCAATATTGCACATGTTTAAACTGTGCCGAGCATAAAATAACAACCATTTCAACAATAATTTGTTTTTTTCGTATGAAGGGATTGAGACACATTCACAAATTTTGGAACATAGTTAGATCTTTACCATAACTAATCACCAAAAAAAAAACATTATTGTGAACATTTGCCCACTTGGTCATTTTGCCAATATAAAACTCCAATTTTCCGCTGTTTTTTTATTCCGGACTCTCATTCGGACTACTGCTACACCTTGAACAATGGAGATATATCTGTGAATATTTTTTTTGTACACTCTTGGCCTACACTAAAATAATTTTGTGTTAAATGTATTAAATTGACAATGTATTCTTTTCTGATGGATCATTGCGTTACTTTAACCTTATATTTCACCAATAATTTGAATCTAAAGACCTTTATTAAATACTTTTGAGATACTGTCCCATCAGTCACTAAGAGGTGTCCCATCAGTCACAGAATGAATGAGGCACTGCTGGAGAACCATTGATCCACCAGTCTAAATGTTGGGCTGATTTGAAAGCTTATCTCAATACAATTACAATGCACTATGACAATAAGTTGTGACACGTGAACTGAGATAGTAATTACATGTTCAGCAAACTCACAAAAAACGGTGGTCAAAAAAGTCCCTTCAGTCACAAGAGCATATTTGACCTCATATCAAAACTTAAAATCAAATTCCGGGGATGTTTTTATTATTTTTTGCAACTTCATGGGCACAACAACAAAATGTCATAACATCAAAATCTTCCTCTCATTCCTTCTATTACATTTTAACTCCTATTAAGGTGGAAAATACATTGATTGTCCCAAAGTCACGGTGGAATTGACCTGCTAGAACAATCCGCAATGATAGAATATTTAACTCCTGTTTGATGCCTCAGTGAAGCAAGATGTGTCAGGGAATTACCAGCAGGTAATTACACCTAGTGGTTGCGATTAAAATTCACTGAACTAATCAGATATTTCTGATGCATCCACAAGAAAAATGACCTTAAAGAGGGGTTTAATGACGAAAATTTGTGGCAGCCAAATTGCTCAAGGAATAGAACATGACTAGCCATAAAGAATAAATAACATGAATCTATGACTTTCATCTCCTATTGCCTTGGAGATTGTAATGACAAAAAAAGATTTGAAGGTTGGGGTACGACATATTGTGTGATGACATTATGTGATTTTCTTGTTGTTTGCAAAAGACCAAGAATCAGGTATCACATTTATACTAACAACATATCTTTCAGCAATGAAATACCCAATAAAAAGGAAACAGTTTTAATATTCCTGTTTTTCAGTATAAAAACAATTACAAAATAGATATCGCTGACAGTTGTGTCTATCTGCTTTTAGAATTCTACCAAAAAATGACACAGTAGTTCTCACAGTATATACATGAAACACCAATAGATTAAGATTAACCAGCCAGAAACTTGAGCGCGAAGAAAGTGCAATGAGGCGAGTGGAGACATGGAGCAGACCGTTCGTTGTAGGAGAATGTAAGAAAAGTGTATGTCTTAGGCTCTTAACATTTGCTTGTCATGCTACTGGGTGTCTTTGGGGCAGACTGTGTATCTCACATCTTTGGGGATTCAACTTGATGGGATCAATGTTCACACATAAGTAGCAGAAAACCCACAGGACTCTGCCAAAATGGGAATTCACTGCTCACCAAGATGTGTGTTTTCTAGGTATTTGCTTGACTGTGTCCCAACACTACATATAGCAAAATCCATAGCTTCTCCTTGAAAAAAGTCCTTTCCCATACATCACTTGTTACATTTCAAGTTCGACACACGCTCTTTATAAGATATGCAAATATTTCCAGATAAGAAATTCATAAAGAGCATTTTACAGAATAAAAAACGATTAATTGCAGATTAATTGCAGACCCAATGCAGATCTTTTCATTTTCAATTTCATTATAACCTCAACTGCAAAGGAAATGAAAGTCTGAGATGATTTCCTTGTTATCGTTATTGCTAGTCATGCTCATTCTGTAAGCAATTCATCAGCCAGAACATTCCATCATTAACTGCCTCTTTTTGATAATTGTTCACCTGGGTGCATCAGAAATGTCTAATTAATAGAATAAAAAGTGAATATTTGAATTGTATTCACCTGTTTTAATTACAACCAGGTAATTTTCTTGATAGAACGTGCTTTACTTGCCCTGTGAGGAAAGAGCTGAATATTCTGCATTTGCTCTGGCAGAGCAGATTAGTGAAAAAAGAAATCTCTTTATTGCTAGTCATGTTCATTTCCTTAAGCAATTTGGTAGCCATAACATTCCATCAATAAAAGCCTCTTGAAATATTTTTTCACCTCGATGCATCAGAAACGTCTAATTAATTAAATAAAAAGTGAATATTTGAATCGTAATCGCCAGTTTTAATTACTACAAGGTAATTCTCTGACACATCTAGCTTCACTGAGCCTTTGAGGAAAGAGCTAAATATTCTGCCTTTGTTCTGGCAGAGAAGATTAGAGAGACAAGAAACTATTTCTTCTTTGTTCTTTGATTTAAATTCAGAAAGAGAAATATTATTTCACTCATGCTTCAATTAATCATTTACAAACACCGAACATTTCGGAACATTTTTATCCGTATGCCTACTCTAAGCATCTAGTTATTGAATCTGTTTTAAAAATATGTATGGGCAATATTTAAGAAAATAAAAATAATATAAAGACAAATAGGGTTTCATCTGATTTGTTTGTGTTTATTGAGTATGGTTGGCATGCCAGTAAGGGTTGGCGCGAGCAGAAAGGCAGTGCGCTGAAGATCGTGACGATTTGCATGCAAAATTCTTGGTTTTTTGTTGTGATTCTTCAGCGCAGATCAAATTTGGCATCTTCTTTTGTCTTTAACCTCATTACAACTAAAAATGGGTCGGAACGCAAATGTCTGAGTTTAGTTTCGTGTAATTCTTATTGCGAGGCATGTTAGCTTCAATGAGCATGCAATCCTATTATTTAATGCTTCTTAAATTTGTTTTGCTTGTCTGTAACTAAGAAGTCTAATCAAATGATGAAATTCTCAGGAAAAAGACATGTTTGAGTATTAACTTGCCTTAACTACATCCAGGTAATGCTCTCACACATCCATGGAATAATCTTAATTTCAGAATACTATGTTGTTGCATCTGAATCCTCCCACCAACTTGGAAGAAGATTATTTTCAGAATGAAGTTCTATGTGTTGCTGGTTTTTGGAAAGTTGCTACCTGCAAGTACATGTAACCTCAAACCGAAATGGGGAAAGATCTTTTAGTTGGTTCCTTTATGATTCGAACTGAATTTACAGACAACAAATCTGTTTATATATATTATATCAGATACGATGGAATACATTTCACTACAGCCTTTGAATTCAAGTCAGAGATTATTTTCACAGTACCTCCAACTTGACTTTCCATGTATATCTTATCACTTAAGCCAGACCAAATTGCTTGTTAGTTTCTCAGTATATTTTTTCTGGGGTCGGTCAGTGAACTGTAAAATTTTAATTTTGAGTCAGCTAAAATGATTGAGTGAGATGGCTTCATAATTCCATTGAACTGATATAGCTTGTTGTTTCAAGTAACACTTTATTACAACAGGCAGATTATCATAACTTAAAACAAAAAGCCACGTTAGCTGGAAGACATGTGCAACCATCTCACTAAATCACTGAATACAGTTGCACCCATAACAGTGGGTGTTCGCTCCCTGACGTGCACTTCTGCACTTCAGACTCAGACTTAGACTCAAGATTTTATATTTTGCGCCATACAATAGACATAACATATATATATATATATATATATATATATATATATATATATATTATCAGTGCACACAAAATAAGAAATGAGCAAAGGGAATCCTCGATGGAACTTGCCCTCTTCCTGCCATTGAAACATCAACCAAAGGATCAGAAGAAATCAGAAGTGACATCTTCTCATGAGAATTGAGCTCAGCTGATCGTCTGTAAGTTAGATGCCTCTTGGCCAATATAAGTAAATTGAAAAATCATTGCTTGTATTCCCACAAGAAGCAGTACAAGATTTAGAGTTACAAGAATATTCCAGTGTATTCTTCAGTATGGCTTGTTGTGAATAACATGTGTAAGTTGGTTTGGTACTAACGATTGGATAACAGAATGGGAGATTTTGGTTAAGATTACACATTAACATAACTATTGGCTTTCAGATGTTGGGAAATTTACTAATTGTTAGCTTTGTGGAAAAACATATCTTCGATGCAAAATTATCTCCTTTAAGTGAAGTGATGTCTATGGTATATTATGTTGTCAATGATAGATATAATTGTGCCATGAGTGTTGAGCTTTTAATTCATTTTTTGTATCACACAGAAAACTGCTCTTTGTCATCGAGAGCAGGGGCTAACACAAATCCTCAGGGGAAAAGCAAAGTGTTTTAGCATCTCTTAAACAGAGCCTTGACTAACTCTTGGTGTCGGCTGCCTCAAGTGTAGCTATGATAAGCGAGGCAGATTTTTCAAAATAGAGGCAGATTGTTCTCAAGAAGGGGCTACAGCAACTGGATAAGCCGGACTTACATTCTAAACTGTCTCAACCAAACAAGGAAACTCCATCCAATTTTTTTTACAGTTGCAACAAGGGGATTTTCTTAATTAACATTATCTGATTATTCTATAGAATTGTGAGTGCATTATCTGGATGTTAAGGCTAGTGATTACACAAATATTCTTCATTCTTCAGTTGATTAGATTTATCTGTTGCAGCCAGGTTAAGAAACTCTTTAAAGAGGAATTAATGGTAGGATTGTCTTGCCGCCTAATTTACCATTGAACCTAACATGCCTTGCAATAAAGATTACATGAAACTCAACTCAGACATTTGTGTTCCAGGCAGTCTTCAGTTGTAATGAGGTTAAAGACAAAAAGACAACCCACAGCTCTCGGGGACAAGCTAAATGATTCTTTGGGTTTGTGAGCTTTACCCTGAGACAAACTGGAATATTTTGTTGGCTTATTATCCTAAAGTATGATTTTCCGCACATACGAGGGGTGTCCCAAAAGTTCTGACCAATTTTTTTTGGCAGACCTTTCTAATTGGAGTAGTAGGATGAAATTTTCAAAGAATTAATTTCAGGTATTTAGCTGTTTATCTTGAAAAAATCAAGGCTGTAATAGGTGCTCAAATTACTTTTCTTTTGCCATGGTTACGAAAGGTAAGTGCACCCAGCGCAGCTCAATTTCTACGACAAAATTCAACAAATTAGCTGTGTTTGTAGTCAGAGAATATATAGTAATAAAAACAAATTATTGCAAGAAAATGTATTTATTGATAGGTCTGCAGTCTATAAAGATATCTTCCATTATATTATAAACATTTATTTATATTTCAACCCGATCAGATAAAGCTGAAACAATCTCCTTGCAAGAAGCAGTGCTCAAGAACCTTGACATCCAAGCCCAACCTCATCTGCCTTGATCATCAGATTTGGCCTTCTGTCACTTTTGGTGCTACTAAAATATATATACCAGTTCACAATTCAAAAGAATGATACTCATAATGAGAAATGAAGCTATAGCCATGTACGCTGAAATTCCATAATTAAGGAACAGCTCGGTTTGGAGGACTTAGATGATTGCTTCAGCATAAGGGGTTAAACGGATTCAGAGTGGCTTTAAATGTAAAGGAAAGGCTTTGAGATACTGTCAGCCTCCCAAATAAAGTTTTTCATGATCATCCATTTCATATTTACAGTAAATCCTATGATTATTTACAAGAATAGACACTTGGATTTTGGCTAAATTAAACTTTATGGGATCAATGTTCACACAAAATAGCAGAAAACCCATAGGGCCCTGCAAAAATGGGAATTCACTTCTTAACATGATTTTTGTTTCCTGAATATTTCCTTGACTGGGTCCTGATGTTACGCTGGAGTAGCTCTGTTCCTATATAAAATGGAAGTGTTTGAAGAAAAGGAAGGAGCAGCAAGGGTAAAACAGCAACAAAAGCAAAGTATGGCATATTGCTGAAGTTACCAAGCTATCCGCACCAAACTAAATAAAAGCTAAATCCATAGTTACTTCTGAAAATATTCTTTCCAATGCATATCTTCAGATTAAATTACCTGCCAGACATCATGCTCTTTTTGGTATGTTATAGAAGACAAATTCCAATAGAGAATCTTACACACTCAAAAATAACTTAATTGGCCACCAAAAGAAAATTTCTTCATCTTCAATGTCATTATAACCTCAAACTGCAAAGGAAATGAAAGTATGATTTGAGTTTCTTGTTATCTTTACTGCTAGTCATGTTCATTTCTGCGAGCAATTTGTCAGCCAGAACATTCCATCATTAGATCCCTCTTATAGGATGTTTTTCTTCTCTGTGCATCAGAAATGCCTAATTAATTGGGAAGAAAATGAATATTTAAATCACAATCACAAGTTTTAATTACAACCAGGTTATTCTCCAACACATCTATTGCCTCACTGAGCCCATGAGGGAAGAGTTAAAGATTCTGCTTTTGCTCTGGCAGAGGAGATACGTGAAATAAGAAATAATTTTATGCCTAGTCATTTTAATTTCCTTAAGCAATTCATAATCCAGAACACTCCATCATTAGCTGCCTCTTTAAAATAATTTTTCACCTGTTTGCATCACAAATGTCTAATGAATTGGAAAAAAAGTGAATATTTGAATCACAATCACCACTGATTCACCAGTTTTGATTTCACCAGGTAAAATCTAGTAGCTTGAAGTTGCTTCACTGAGCCTGTGAGGAAAGACTTAAATATTCTGCATTTCCTCTGGCAGAGGAGATTAGTGAGATTACAAATAATTTTATTGCTAGTCATGTTCATTCCTTTATGCAATTTGGTAGCCATAACATTCCATCATTAAATGCCCTTTAAGACAGTTTTTCTCCTAGATGAATCACAAATGTCTAATTAATTTAGTAAAAAGTTAATATTTGAATCGCAATCACCACTGATTCACCAGTTTTAATTACAACCAGGTAATTCCCAAACACATCTAGTAACTTCACTGAGCCTTTGAGGGAAGAGCTAAATATTCTGACTTTGTTCTGGCAAAGATCATTAGTGAGACAAGAAACTATTTCTTTTTTGTCCTTTGATTTAAATTCAACTTGAGAAATATTATTTTCACCCATGCTTCAATAAATCATTTACAAACACTGAACATTTCTGAACATTTCTATCCTTATACTTACTACTAGCATGCAGTTATTGAAGCTGTAAATTATGAATGCATAATATTTAAGAAAATAAAAACAAAAGTAAAGAGTTTCATCTGAGACAATTAGATTACTTGTCTGCATGGGGTTGGAGCATGCAAGTCAAGGCTGGCTCGAGCAGAAAAGCAGTGCACTGAGGATTGGTGACCATCTGTTTACAAAATGCTTGGTTGTATTT